>CM070626.1:44263302-44818319 GCA_036346255.1 Ampelocalamus luodianensis
AGATGCTACTGAGAGTGTTTGGTTGTACAACTCGCAAGAAATCGTGGTATATAAGGCCATCACAGTTCCTTCCCGTGAGTCACCCATACCGCAAGATGAAGAAACAATTCGGATGTAAATAAGGAGGACAAGCTCAGCTTCCAAGGGCTTTTGAGAGGAAAGAGGCCTATGATATGGTTATGATATCGATGTTGTGTTTGGGAAGGGACGTAAATTAAAAACCCGTCAAGAACATCCGAAGAAGCGGTCAATTTTTTGGGACTTGCCTTATTGGGAGCACTTTGAAGTTCGTCACAACATCGACGCCATGCACGTGGAGAAGAAATGTATGTGATAGCTTGATTGGTCTCATCAACATTAGTGGCAAACAAAGGATGATGTTAACGCATCGGCGTGACTTGTTGATATGAACATAATGACCAAGTTAGCACCGAAAGAGACCGATAAAAGACAAAACATACCTTCCACCACTTACATTACACTATGTCCAAGGCCGAGAGAAATAAATCGTCAAAGTCCCGTCTCGTTACTCCGCTAACATTAAGAAACTTGTTTCTATGCAAGATTTGAAATTAATTTGTATGAAGTCTCATGATTGTCATGTGTCGATGACACAAATACTTCCTCGCTTGGGAGTATCTTGCCAACAAGGTTCGAGTGGCAATCTTGAGGTCGTGGTTATTTCTTCAACTCAATTGCTCGTAAGGTCATCGATCCTCAAGGACTAGATGCTCTACAAAGTCGAGGTGGTGACGACTCCATGTCATCTTGAGATGTATTTCCTCCGTCATTTTTCGATATCATGGTCCATCTCATTATTCATCTTGTGAAAGAGATAAAGATATGCGGTCCTCGTGTTCCTACGCCATATGTACCCGCTTGAGAGGTATATGGGAATTCTCAAGTCCTATGTACTTGAATCGATCCGACCGGAGGGCAGATCATCGAAGGTTATGCAACCGAAGAGGCATTGAGTTCGGCGCCGACTACATGGCTCGTGTGGAACCGATAGGTGTCTCTATCTCATCATGAGGAAGGTTGATGGTATCGGACCATCGGAAGGAAATCAATCACTCCCGACCGGATACGCACGCTCAAGCCTATTTCGGCGCCTTGCAAACATGACCCAAGTGTCCTCGCACCAATCGACGAGCACAAAGACATGGTACGCCAACGTAATACGCACCGGCCTGGGAGGTTTGATCACGAGAGAGCACAACCGCTTGGCTCAACGAATGGTTAAAGGTGTGAATCACTGTGGAGGTCATCAAGTGATGATATCGCTATGGTTGGCAAAGGGCCATAATTTGAAATTGTCACATGGCAAGGATACAACATAAATGGGTATACATTTTATACAAAGCACTCAGATACGTAAGAGCACACCTGCATCAATGGTGTTCGATAGATGCATTCGTGAACGATGGGCCGAGGAGCTCGGATTTATGGGCAAATAGAGGAGATATGGGAGCTCAACTACGTGCTTTTGAAGATCCCCTATTTCGGTGCCGCGGGTCCATCTCTCACAAGTGAAGGTCGATAAGCACGTGTCACTATCGTGGACCTCGATCGGTTTCGGGATACAAAGACTAAACAATCGCATCAAGCAACTAAGTTGTTCAAGTCTTCTATGTAACCGTTCCCTTGCAATAAGAAGTGCCACGAAGTTCTTCATGGAAAAAGAAGGATTGCTTCGAATTGAGAATATAGTGGACAAGGAAGAATACAATCTATTTGATGAGTTGCTCTTTCTATGGACACTGCATTAGGATCGAGGAAGAACCCAAAGTGAGGAAGCTTAGCTATATGCGCATTGATCATCATGAAGGGCTATATTTTAATTAAGAATTTACTCCATTGTAATTAATTTATACCATAACATCATGTGTTATGGACTTGTAATCTCTCAGACGATATTTTGATGTCAACGTGGAATTGTCGCATGTGTTAATGTGTGATGTCAATGTGGACGCTCATTGTAATGTGAAGTATCAAAATTAGTTTCACTTGATTTGGAGTTGAGTTGAATTAGATATGAATTTTTGAAGTCAAATATGTTATGAGTTGAGTAAGAGCAAAACAGGTGGCCTCCTTATAAAAAGGCTATCACAAACGGTTCTACTAAATGACCGTCAGGATATGTGACGATTGCCAGATATGAAACCGCCTCGCGATATGGTACCATATCACAGATGGTTTCATATCACAACCGTCCGGATATGGAACGTGATCACCGACGTTGCTTTAATTTAACCGCTTGTGATATGGAACGATCACGCACGCTTCTTTAATTTAACCGCTTAGATATATTATCACTGCATTTTCCTTCTTAATAGAACCGTCTGCGGATAGCCTTTTATAAAGAGGCGCACTCACTAGGGTTTTGCCTTACTCGCACTTCTCTCCCGCGCCTTTAGGCTCTAGCGCCTCGCCGCCTCCTCTAGGGTTCGCCTGCTCACCTCCTCACCAGAAGCCCGACGCCACGCCTCTCGACATTGATGACGCTGCCACCGCTTGGCGCCTCCTCTCCCATGTCGGCCTCCTCGCCTCGCACCGCCTCTCCGCGCCGCCTCTCCTCCCCGTGCCCGCCTCCCACCGCACCGGCCTCCTCCCCGCGCCGCCCTCCTCCCCGTGCTGGCCTCTCCCCGCACCGGCCTCCCCGCGCTCCCTCCTCCCGCCGCCTCCTCCCCCCGCACTCAGCCTCCTTGCACCGTGAGTTCTTGTGCGCATCCTCTCTGTGAGTATTCCTATATTACGCTTGTGCATCACTTTGGCTTTCTGCTGTTAGGTTTAATATATAGCTTTATTCCTTTGGTTGTCAGCCTGTGATAGTTCTGATTATCCTTGTATGAGGTAGTTGATCTTTGTTAGATACATAGTTATTCTCAATATGTGGATAAGGCTTCGTGAGTATTCCTATATTACGTTTGTGCATCACTTTGGCTTCAGATTATCCTTGTATGAGCTAGTAATGTTATTAAGTCGCACGACTAGTCGCGACTAATCGCCGACTAGTCGCTCCGCTGTGCCGCAAAGCTCGGCCAGCGCTCATGCCGCGCGCTCCGCTGCTCGCTTTAGTAGTAGTAGTAGTGTAGTACTAGTAATAGCGTAGTAGACTAGTAGTCTAGTAGTAGTAGCAGCGCAAGATCAGACAGATAGCAGTTAGTAGTAGCAGGCAGAGCAGTGATTACTAGTAGTAGTAGTAGAATTAGTAGTAGTTGTGGAATAGCGCTGTAGTAGGCAAATTTGATGTACTTGAAGTCCTGACTGCCCACTACGCAAAAGAAATATATGTTAAGATCAAAACAAGTAAGTCATCAACTCATTATCATGCTTATGTTGTTTTTCTTTATTTCATGATGTACAATATGTATATGTATATATTTGTTGCTACAACTTAGTACATTATATGCTCTGCTCGCTTTTTTCATAACATAGTGCCCTTTGTTGTCCCTATGGATATATTGACTTTGATAGTCTTTGATAATATGTGAACTGAATCTAGTACTAAAGATATTGCAAATTGATCGCTGGGCTTTGTTGACATGCTCATGATTTAACTTTGTCTTATACCGAGATTGAATGTGATAGTTAGTTCATTCTTAAGCTCTCTATTGTATTACTTGCATCACAATTTGATATATCGTTAATTTGTTACTTTCTTGAATGCTAGTTATTCGATTCTTCCGGGTTCGCTTCTGTGGATGAACTTTGTCTTATACCGAGATTGAATGTGATAGTTAAGATCATTTTCGTAATAGCTGAGATCATTTGACAGTTAAGCAAAGTATTATTTAGAGCTCATAGTTTGTATACTATCATATTCATTTAATGAAGAGTATAGACAATAGGATTGAGATAGCAAAGACTTGTTCATTTGCAACTCTCTTCCGAGAGCACAAACTATCATCAATCCTTCAGATATATTACGCTTGTGCATCATTTTCGCTTGTTGAGTAACCGCTTGAATCTGGTCATTTAGAGCTTAAGCATATTGCTTCATGCATATATAGATAGCAAGTTTACATGGCGCCCGCACCGCTCATACTACGCTATTGACGCCGCCAACGCGCCCGATCTCCGAGGAAAGTGGTACATACGCGAGATGACAGAGGAATATCAAAATTCCTCCGCCTAATGACCGTAACGAAGGTCAATACCAATGGGATCCCCGTGGAGTCCCCAAAGCAAGCCGCAGATTCCTGACCATCCGCGGATACCGAAGGGAACGGGTCCCCATCACCACACCGAGCCGACACTGTGGTTGATGATCTGAGACGCGAGTTGTGGGACGGTTTTAAAATCGCTCACTTTCCCACCGGCATGCACTGCAGTGTGCGTGGAACGGCAGCGTTCTTCGATGGGAAAGGCGTGAGGACCTTCAAGAGCGTGTTTGTCACGAAGCATGTGTACATTGCGTGTCTAACGCCTTCACGCGCAGATAAATTTTGTCGCAGGATATATGGGACACCTTTGTGCAAATGAAGACGACGATCGAATTTCTTGAGGAAAGTGCGACGCACAAGGCTTTCCTGACATCGAACACTCACCCTCACAAATCCTCGCACCGCTGGTACGCTGGTAAACCGCCGCGAATGGGCTGCGCGAGGACGAGAATGAAACAAGGTGATACTGGGAGGCCCGATCTTCTCTGAGGAACCGTGATAGTTGATGGCAGACGATGTCGCTAGTCGTCAACACTCGCTTAATGCACGAACCTCAACTCTTCGGAATACGCAAAACACATCGATAATTGTTCGTCGCGAGACCACGAACGATTTAACGCCAAGTCCCCGATTCCCGTGGAACGAACGCTGACCCTGAATTGCAAATGAACAATGGATCGCCTAGCTCTCTCTCAAAGTCCCCGCATGAACTCGTGTCGAAAGAACAAGCAACAGCGTGTTTCAATCTTATGCATAAACTGGTCTAATGGATACAAAGGAGGGGCAAGGTACTTAAGGTGCCCTCCACGACTCACGCACGGCCTAGGACCGCTACACACGCCGAATCAAACTCTAATTCGGTTAAGACCCAAAAACACACAAAAAGGAAAACCTAACTTAAATCCGTCACATTATTTCGGTCATAGCGGTGCGACTGTACGTCTTCTGAAGCTTAGGCCATACCCATTGTGTGGACCTTGAATAAGCTTTCAAACAAGTCCAAGAACACCCCAATCGGACTCGTGATGCAAAAGTTATGGCCTTTTATTACAGCCCTGTTGACTGTCCCGAACCGAATCCGAATTGAATTCTGAGTTGATTCCGATATGAATTTCGGTTGGGCTTGTGGAGGATCCGAATTGGGCTTGAATTCTTGGACCTTTCTCCTCTTGGTTGACCCACGTGAGCTTCTCCTCCATTGCTTTGGCTCCGGCGTCCCTCTCCTCCCTCTTGGTTCCAAAGACTTCACAATGTTCAAACCTGAGAATGCACAAAACATTTGCATGAGGTAGTACCCAATTCTCATCAATGAAAATAGAATATTCATTAAGAAACAAAAAGCACCTGTTGATTTAGAAGTTTAGTTCTTGCTCTACTCAGTGGGCCAACATGCACTTCTGCACTTGTATTATGTGTAGCTTCACTTACGGCGTCCATCTCAGTATGTGCGTCACCACCAATAGGGAAAGATGTATCAGTGTTAGGGATGCCCTCATCAAAACTGAGTACCAAACACCTATAACGAACTTCTAGTGTGTCCTACTCACGTCGGCGTGCGTTTGCAATTACTTCTGAGCCGCTGTAAAGCTTTCCAAAACGATGTGTACCACATTTTCCATTATACGAAATCGAGGCACAAAAAGAAAGTGAGTACCAAACAACCACAATGGACATCTACACAGTATGTGCGTCACCAACAATAGGGAAAGATGTATCAGTGTTAGGGATGCCCTCATCAAAACTGAGTACCAAACACCTATAACGAACTTCTAGTGTGTCCTACTCACGTCGGCGTGCGTTTGCAATTACTTCTGAGCCGCTGTTAAGCTTTCCAAAACGATGTGTACCACATTCTCCATTATGTGAAATCGAGGCACGAAAAGAAACCGAGTACCAAACGCGCATAATGAACTTATAGTGTGTCCTACTCACTTCGGCGTGAGTTTACAATTACTTCTGAGCCGGTGTTAAGCTTTCCAAAACGACGTGTACCACATGCTCCATTATACGAAATCGAGGCATGAAAAGAAACTAAGTACCAAACACCCACATTGGACTTCTACACTGCCCTACCTGATTTCTGTGCAATTCGAATGCTTCCGGGCCGGTGTTAAACTTTTTAGATCGACGGGTACCAGAAGCTCCATTTTGTGAAATCGTGGCATTAAAAGAAACTGAGTACCAAACACCCACAATGGACTTCTACAGTGCCCTACCTCATTTCGGTGTGCAATTCGAATGCTTCCGTGCCGGTGTTAAACTTTCCAGATCGACGGGTACCAGAAGCTCCATTTTGTGAAATCGAGGCATGAGAAGAAACTGAGTACCAAACACCCACAATGGACATCTACGAGGTTTCACCTCATTCCGTGTGCACTCGAATGCTTCCGGGCCGGTGTTAAACTTTTTAGATCGACGGGTACCAGAAGCTCCATTTTGTGAAATCGAGGCATGAAAAGAAACTGAGTACCAAACACCCACAATGGACTTCTACAGTGCACCTCATTTCGGTGTGCAATTCGAATGCTTCCGGGCCGGTGTTAAACTTTCCAGATCGACGGGTACCAGAAGCTCCATTTTGTGAAATCGAGGCATGAAAAGAAACTGAGTACCAAACACCCACAATAGACTTCTACAGTGCCCTACCTCATTTCGGTGTGCAATTACTTCTGAGCCGCTGTTGAGCTTTCCAAAACGATGTGTACCACATGCTCCATTATACAAAATCGAGGCACGAAAAGAAACTGAGTACCAAACACCTATAACGAACTTGTAGTGTTTGCAATTACTTCTGAGCCGCTGTTAAGCTTTCCAAAACGATGTGTACCTCATTCTCCATTGTACGAAATCGAGGCACGAAAAGGAACTGATTACCAAACACCCACAATGGACTTCTCACAAAGGCTCCTACCTCATTTCGTGCAGGTAGCAATGCAATGCCGGCCGGTGTTAAACTTTCCAGATCGACGGCTACCAGAAGCTCCATTTTATGAAGTCGAGGCACAAAAAGAAACTGAGTAGCAAACACCTATAACGAACTTCTAGTGTGTCCTACTCACTTCGGCGTGCGTTTGAAATTACTTCTAAGCCGGTGTTAAGCTTTCCAAAACGACGTGTACCACATGCTCCATTATCCGAAATCGAGGCACGAAAAGAAACCGAGTACCAAACACCCACAATGGACTTCTACAGTGCCTTACGTCATTTCGTGTGCACCAATGTTTCCTGCCACGCGTAAACTTTCAAGATCAATGGGTACCTGAAGGTCCATTTTATGAAATCGAGGCATGAAAAGAAACTGAGTACCAAACACCCACAATGGATTTGCGCAGTGCCCTATCTCATTTCGGTGTGCAATTCGAATGCTTCTGGGCCGATGTTAAACTTTCCAGATCGACGGGTACCAGAAGCTCTATTTTATGAAATCGAGGCATGAAAAGAATTTGAGTACCAAACAGCCACAATGGACTTCTATAGTGCGCTACCTCATTTCAGTGTGCAATTCGAATGCTTCTGGGCCGATGTTAAACTTTCCAGATCGACTTATACGGGGGAGGCCCGATCTTCTCAGTGAGGAACCGTTGATAGTTGATGCAAAGTAGACGATGTCGCTAGCGCAACACTCGCGCCAATGCACGAACCTCAACTCTTCGGAATACGCCCAAAACACACCGTAGTTGTTCGTCCGCGAGACCACCAACGACGAACGCCAAGTCCCCAATTCCCAATGGAACGACGGCTGACCTTGGATTGCAGAACAAAACAAATGGATCGCCTAATTCTCTCTCAAAGCCCTCGCATGAACTCGTGTCGAAAGAACAAGCAATAGCTATGTTTCAATCTTATGCATAAACTGGTCTACCTCTATGGTGCGCCATGGGGGTTTATATAGCCTCCCACGAAGCACAAAACTCGTTGAAAAAGAACCGAAAGTGCTACAGAGAATCCGAGGTCGACACCGCTCACTACTACAGCAGTCTGAGTCCGATTATCGTTCACGGAACGTAATCTGATTCAAAAAACATCCTACTTTAATTTAGAAATTTAAACTAGTCTCCTCTCGGCTTCCCTTGTATTGTGAGCTTTCCTTCTTAGCTTATGCGAATTTGTTCGATGCACTTGATGCTTCTTTTATGCCAATGTAACCCTTGTTGCCATGTCACCATATGTCTTTCTTGACCGCCCACATGTGCTAGGGTTTTATCCCGAGAGCACGCTTCTCTCATGGCACATGGGTTTCTTCTCCCTTGTTGGCCGCATGTGTTTCTCCTCCATGAATTTGTTCCCTGTCTCCCTCTCTCCTCTCGGTTCCAAAGTCTTTAAATTTGTCAAACTCGAGAATGCACCAAGTATTGCTTTAGGTAGTAACTAATTCTCATTGGCAACAAAAAGGAAATTCATTAAGAATCAAATGCACCGTTGTTTGAGAAGTTTAGCTCCTCGCTCACGAGTAACCCCATAAGTAGTAGGGATATCCTCATCATCCTCCCTTTCTTCAAAAGTCGCCCTCGGCTTTTGATAGCCTCAAGATGTGCTAGACAAAAATACAACGATATGCATGGTATATATATATTTGTCATCCAAACTCCTTTCGCGTGAGCACGCCATGATTTGTCAAAGTGTAATAAATAAAAGAACAACGATATACGTGGTATATGTATGCATCAATTGTTGTGACATCTCGTTGTTGCGCATAAAATAATTAGGATCATAGCAGCTCATAGGATGTATTTGATATATACATTGCGATACTTTCACTACATCATTCTCCTCCCATGAGAAAAAATCGCCCCGACTTTGGTAAGTACATGGACAAGATATAAGAGGGACCCACTAGATCAAGTTGTTCAAATATTGAGAGAAAATTTTTAGTTTCTTCCATGCTTCAACTCGACTACGTTGTTTACATGTATAGAGAAACAAGTAGGCATCATATTATGCGTCTAAACAATAGGCACTTGTATTAAAATCCATCTCAAAATGATCATGATATTTCAATAGATGGTTTGCAGAAACATGCAAGTTCAAATCAGCAAGATTATCACTGTAATGCATATTCGATAAACATAGAACTTGTCATCTACACCATAATCTCCAATCAAATTGAATGTATATGTGTAGGCATAAGTACTAACGAGTGATTTTAAACATGAAACTTTAGCAAGATTCTCAATCACACTAGATAGCTCTCTATGAACATCGAACATGATATAGTATAAAAGATCATCAAAAGATATTTTAGTAAGAACGCCCTATGGGTAATCAATTCTACATTATGTAAATTGAGCGCATAAATTTGTGAACATGCAATATTCAAAGGAACACTAGAGATCGAACTCAGACGCACTTCTTCTTGATGAGTATGCAATTCAACACCATTATCAAGTACCTTTACCATCCTCCTCGGCTTGTTGTAGGTGTTGTAGATATCAAATCATCATCATGAAACCATTGATCGCAAGCACTCTATCCCCACCGTGGTTATCTCCTCGCCTTTCACGCCCAACTGCAATGGGTTGTTCAACTTTCAACTCATTTTTTTGACTATCATCTACTTCTCTCTTTCTCACTGGCGCATCTTTCTCACACTCAATAGACATGCTCAACCTCACATATGGTGGAATCACACACTCACTCTCTTTACCATTCTCACTCAATTTGGCTATGTGGCACTCATTCTCATATGGGTTTGGATACATCCCGCCCCCAAAGATTGTGGGTCAAGAAACCAAGAACTACAAACTCTTCATGAAGCAATGGGGCAAAGACTACACGTAAACATGTACCGAAGGAATGTCCCATGCTCGGTCGCTTCACATGTGATATACTAGCGGCATTTAAACCTTTCGTGGACAAGTCAACTTGTCAAGTAGAGAACGCTTGTAGTGGCGAGGTACAAAACGTGCCCGGAAATGCTGCTTCATCCGCTCCAACGTGATAATCGGCAATTCATGGCGCCCATACGCTTACAAATAAACCGCTGCTCCCACCAATGTGTGGCAAAATCACCAAGCCACTAGACGCAAGTAAGAGCTTCTCTCATTGGTATAGTTGTGCATCCAAATAAAGTATCAATTTCTAGCTCCTAAGTGAGATATTTTTGTACATCCTGTAATAACCGTAAAATATAGGATAGAAAATTTGGGCTTATCGTGAAAATCCTTACGATGCACGCTTGGTTGATTGAACATGGCGTGCGGCTCCAAGAAGTTGTTGTTGATGTCCGTGACGAAGTTGCGTAACCTCCTCTCCGAGGTTGTTCAATCCAAATCAACGGACCCTAGCTCATCGCGCACACCATTATCACGATCATGAAGTTGCTTTTGTAGCGCCCCACACAACCGTATACTCGCCCACGTAATCCGTGGATTCTCCTAATGACTCGACATGGATACAACTCACAAATAGCAAACGAAATTATATCCGGGTTAGTAAAAACTTGCTCTCTACGCCGCAACTCACCGCCCCGAACACAAAACAAGCTACCGCTCCAAAGTGAATCAAGGATGGCAAATCGACACAGACAATGAGCGACCTTAACCCTTGTAATGTATGAGCGTAACCAAGAGACAAACGGTGTAGGTGGAGCTCTTGCTGTGTATGTGTATATCCTATGCAATCTGATATTCAAGGTATTGTAAAGCTAAGTAATGATCCAAGCTAGAGTATTTTGCCTATGTGCTGATCCAAAAGGTTTAAGCGAAGTGTATGAACGCACAAACAAAGATAAATGTGACTTAATGCAAACAAAGGAATGAGCTAGTGAGAGACAAACTGAAATTGAGATGAAAACTAGCCTGCGTTTTTGCACCAAGTACTATGAGAGACGCTAGCCAATTGCAAAGATATCAATGTTAGGGCACAAGATTGCTCAAATATATTAAATACACAATCTGAAATTATGGACTAAGGTTTACTCTTCCCAATTTCGCCAGCCCTTTTTGTTTGTTTTTTCTCAAACCCGCATGAACAAAGCTCTTCGCTCTTGGCTATTAAGGAAACCGAAGGAAAAATTTGGTACTGGTATTTGCGGGTTTGATCTTTTGTTTTTTAATACCTTTTCAAGCCGTGGCTTTTTCTTGTAACCGGCTGCCTTTTCCTCTTTTCTTATTGCAATGGCCGAAATAGGGTTTGCTCCCCTCTTGATTGCACAAGTCTCACAATTCAACAACATGTAAATAAACCAAAGAACATCCCTAGTGCAATGTACAAAAGCTAGTCTCAAGGATGAAAGGATATAAGTGAAGCTCAAGAAACCAAAAGTATTTCGGTCAGCTATCCCTTTTTGGGTGCTAATTGAGGAGTTCAATCAGCAATTTGGTACGGTTTATGTGAACACAACGATTAAGCAACGCAAAAAGGAACACGTGGATCAGCACTAAAAACAAAAACTCTAATGGATGAAAACTTAACTAAACGCACAAGAAATAACAGATTAAACTACGGTTTTGGTATTGCAATTTTCGGTTTATTGGACGATAGGATAGAAAACGAATCTAACTACAGGTAAAGAAATTCTCACTGAGTAAACCTAGAATCTGATACCATATTGATGAGGGCATCCCTAACACTTATACATCTTTCCCTATTGGTGGTCATACACATACTGAGGTGGACGCCATACATGACGTTACAAATAATTCAAATGTATGCATATTGGTCCACCGACGAGCAAGAGCTAAACTTCTAAATCAACAGTGCTTTTGTTTCTTAATGAATCTTCTATTGTCATTGATGAGAATTGGGTATTACCTCATGCAAATGTTTTGTGCATTCTTAGGTTTGAATATTGTGAAGCCTTTGGAGGAGAGGGAGGCAGGGAACAAATTCATGGAGAAGAAACACATGTGGCCAACAAAGGGTTACATTGGCATCAAAAGAAGCATCAAGTGTATCGAACAAATTCAAGCAAGCTAAGAGAAGGAAAGCTCACAATACAAGGGGAACCGAGAGGGAGACTAGTTTAAATTTCCAAATTAAAGTAGGACGTTTTTTGAATCGGACTCACGCTCACGGAACAGAATCGGACTCGGATTATTGTAGCAATGAATGCGATGTCGGACTCGGATTATCGAGCACTTGGCTACTTATCATCCGAAGTTTTGTGCTTGCGTGTGAGGCTATATAAACCCCCATGGCCGCACTACAGAAGCACTACCGCATTTATGCATAAGATTGAAACATACAAGTACCAGCACTAAATTTTTTCCTTCGGTTTCCTTAATAGCCGAAGGGCTAAGAGCTTTGTTCATGCGGTTTTGAAAAAAAAAACAACAAACAAAAAGGAGCTGGCCGAAATTGGGAAGAGTAAACCTTAGTCCACAATTTCAGATTGTGTATTTAATCTATTTGAGCAATCTTGTGCCCTAACATTGATATCTTTGCAATTGGCTAGCGCCTCTCATAGTACTTGAAAAAAAACGAGCTAGTTTTCATCTCAATTTCACTTTGTCTCTCACTAGCTCATTCCTTTGTTTGCATTAAGTCACATTTATCTTTGTTTGTGCGCTCATACACTTCGCTTAAACCTTTGGATCAGCACATAGGCAAAATACTCTAGCTTGGATCATTACTTAGCTTTACAATACCTTGAATATCGATTGCATAGGATATACACATACCTGTATGAGCTCCACCTACACCCGCTTGTGTACTCCCTTGCTCTTGGTTACGCTCATACATTCACGGTTAAGGTCGCCGTCACAACCGCCGATTTGTCGCCCTTGATTCACTTTGGAACTGGTAAGCTTGTCTTGTTTTCGTGATGTTGAGTTCTGCGGCGTAGTAGAGAGCGCTTTTGTTTTACTAACCCGATATAACCTCGTTTCTTGTTTGTGAGTTGTTGCCATGTCGTCACGAGGAGGATCCACCTAATCCGAGGCACAGGTTACATGGACAGAGTATACTCTGTTGCGCGAGATGCTTTGCAAAAACAACTTCAAGATGGTGACAATGGCGGCGCGATGAACTCGGGAAGTTCAGACTGGATCGAACACCTCGGGAGGAGGTCACACACCGCGCACGCCATCAACCATAACTTCCTCGAGCTACGCGCCATGTTCGCACAACACAATCTTCGTGGGGTGCGCAAGTCGATGACACGAGTGTGCACGCCCGGCCGCTTTGCACAATGAGACCGAGGATGAGCGTGTTATTCGTGGTGGATGAGGAGCGACGATAAACGGCAAGCGCGTCGCATGGCGGTGCCGCTAAACGTCGCGATGGCAACGCGACACGCCCTCGTGCTCATGGGCGTGGCGAGGCAACCGCGCCGTGGTGGGCGCACCACGTGGTGTCCACGGAGGAGGTGTGCATCGTGCACCTCGTAGCATGGCCGATGAGGCCGAGCAATGGGATGACGATTTCCCGACGACGACTCACGATGACCGACAAACGCCACCATCGCAACAACGCGGCGTCGACACGACGGCACGCCGACGATTTTGTCGCTAAGCCCAAATTTACTCTTCCTATATTTTCGTGTGGTACAGATGTGGAGCAATACCTCACTTGGGAGCTGAAGGTGGATAAGTTGTTTCGAATAAACAACTATTCCAATGAGAAGAAGTCGTTGCTTGCTTCCAATGGCTTTGATGATTATGCTACACATTGGTGGGAGCGGTTCATTCTGTAGCGCATGGAGCGCCATGAGTTGCCGACATTATCACCGGGAGCAGATGAAGCAGATTTGCGGGCACGCTTTGTACCTCGCCACTACAAGCGCCACTATTTGAGAAGTTGACAGTGGTCTGCGACAAGGTATGAGGTCAATTGATGAATATCATAAGGAGATGGAAACTATCATGATACATGCGATGTCCGCGAGAATGAAGAATGCATCATGGCGAGATTTCTAGCCGCATGAATCATGTCGTCAGCGCATTGTCAATCACCATCCTCTAATGATATGATTGAGTTGTCGCACCAAGCACGCCGGCCGAGCGACAAGTGATCGAAGATGACGGTTCACGCCCGCTCACGCCCTTCAACCGACCAAAGCCACCATATAACAACAAACACCAAACAAAGCACTCCACCGGAAGCACCGGCAATCGCGCAGCTTCGCAAGTAAGAAGTCGAGAGTACACAAAGACCGGCGGCGTCGACTGCGGCGCCACGTTAGTGCGACCTGCCTATGGGGTCAACAGACGCTCACGTGACATCATTTGCCACAAGTGCAAGGGTGTTGGCCATTTTGCAGGGACCGCCAAATGTCGAACTATGCTTATCACCGAGGATGGCGGTTATGTTTCAAATAGTGATGACGAGTCGCTCGATGCGCAACCGCCTTGCACACCGATGACATAGAACAATGTGAGTGCGATCCTCGAAGCCGTGAACACCGAAAGAAAGATTCCATTGTTTGCACGCCCAAGGTGCTTAGTGTGATGCCATCACCGGCCACTCGAACAATGTGCAATTTGTTTTCGACTTGGGCGAAGCTTGATAAGGGTAAGGTCCGCAAAGTGATCATTGATGGCGGAAGTTGTCACAATTTGGCTAGCAAGGATATGTGTCATAAGTTGGGTTTGAAGTACTTGCCGTGATCCACGCCCTTATCATGTGCAATGGTTGAGCGACAAAGAGGAAGTGAAGGTGAATTATATGGTGCGAGTGACGCTTATTGGGAAGTACACCGACACGTGGATGCGATGTTGTGCCTATGACGGTGTGTCACTTGCTCTTGGGACGGCCATGGCAATATGACCGTTCTCATTGTTTCATGATGGGCGTACAAATCGCTACACATTTCTGATGGAATAATATGGATATCATCTTGAAGCCCCTTACACCGCAATGATTGTGAATTCTTCAATGCGTAAAATTGAGATGCACGCTGAGACCGCCAAAGAGCGAGAGAAGAATTTAGTGATGTTAGCCACCAAATCAGAAATGAGAGAATTCAGCTAAGATCCCAATTTGGTGCACTTTGTACTATTGTACAAAGACGCCTTGCTTTCGACTAACGACTTGTCTTCTCTTCCTAGTGGTGTTGCTTGTGTTTTGCGTGGCTTCAATGACGTCTTTCCAAACGAGGTACCACTGGCTACCACCAATTCGTGGGATAGAACATAAGATCGACTTGATTCCGTGGAGCCGCCGCCGAACCAACCACCGCATCGCACCAATCCTCGTGAAACAAGGAAATTTAAACAAGTACAAGAGCTCTCTCCAAAGGTTACGACGTGAAAGCTAAGCCCTTGTGCTGTTCTCGTTATTTTAGTTCCTAAGAAAGATGGTTCATGGCGTATGTGCGAGATTGTCGAGCGATTAATAATATCACAATTCGATATCGTCATCCTATACCTCGCTTAGATGATATGCTAGACGAATTGAGTGGTGTTGTTATTTTTCTAAGATAGATTTGCGCAGTTGGTTACCATCAAATTAGGATGCATGAAGGGGATGAGTGGAAACAACATTTAAAACAAAATTTGGGTTGTATGAGTGGTTAGTCATGCCTTTGGTTTAACTAATGCACCTAGTACATTCATGCGCTTAATGAATCATGTTTTAAGGCATTTGATTGGTAAATTTGTGGTTGTGTACTTTGATGATATTCTGATTTACAACAGATCAATCTGAACACATAGACCATCTTAGACAAGTTCTACAAGTGTTGTGTGAGGCTAGGTTATTCAGAACTTAGAGAAGTGCACCTTTGCAAAGATCGTGTTATCTTTTGGGCTATGTTGTTTCGCATGTGGAGTTGAAGTAGATGAGTCTAAAATTGAAGCGATTGAAAATTGGCCAACTCTCGTGAATGTAAGTCAGATTAGGAGCTTCATGGTCTCGCTGGTTTTATCGGCGCTTGTGAAGGATTTTAGCACCATAGCTGCCCTTTGAATGAACTTACTAAAAGGGTGTTGAATTTGTGTGGGGTAGCGCAAGACAATGGTTTTGTTGAACTTAAGAAACGCTTGATGAAGCACCGTTGCTTGTTTTACTGATTTCACTAAAAATTTTGAAATTGAGGTGATGCTAGTGGATTGGGTATTGGCGGTGTTTTAATGCAAGAGGGTAGACCAGGTAGCTTATTTTAGTGAGAAACTAAATGGTGCTCAATTGAATTATCCAGTCTATGACAAAGAGCTTTATGCTTTAGTGCGTGCGTTAGAAACTTGGCAACACTATTTATGGCCTAAAGAGTTTATTATTCATTCGATCATGAGGCATTAAAGTATTTAAAGGGCCAAGCAAACCCGAACCGTAGACATGCCAAATGGGTCGAATTCATTGAGTCGTTTCTTTACATTGTAAAATATAAGAAGGGAAAGGAAAATGTGGTAGCTGATGCTCTCTCTAGGAAAAGTGTGCTTTTAACACAATTAGGAGTGCAAGTTCCTGGTTTAGAGAGTTTGCGTGATTTCTATGCTCATGACCATGATTTTTCCGTTCCTTATGCACATTGCAAAGAGGGGAAAGGCTGGGATAAATTTCACATCCATGATGGGTTTTGTTTCAATAACAAATTATGCGTTCTGCACTCCTCGCACGTTTGCTATTCTGCGCAGAATCACATGCGGTGGGTTGATGGGACATTTGGACGTGAGAAGACGTTATCTATGCTTTGAGCGATCACTTTTATTGGCCTAAGATGAGGCGAGATGTAGAGAGGTATGTGCAACGATGCATTACTTGCCACAAAGCGAAATCAAAATTGAATCCACACGGTTTGTATACCCCTCTACTTATTCCCAATGCACCATGGGAGGATATTAGTATGGATTTTGCTTTAGGATTACCACTAAGAGGGCGAGTGATTCTGCTTTTTGTCGTTGTGGATCGCTTTTCAAAGATGGCACACTTTATTCCGTGCCACAAGAGCGGACGATGCGCCGCATATTGCTAACTTGTTTTTCGGGAGATCGTGAGGCTACATGGCGTGCCACGACTATTGTGTCGATCGTGACGTGAAGTTCATGAGCTACTTTTGGAAGACACTTTGGGGTAAGCTGGGACGGTTGTTATTCAAAGACGACTTGTCATCCCCAAACCGATGGTCAAACGGAGGTGATGAACCGCACACTTCGATGCTACTTCGACCATGATCAAGAAGAATCTACGCACGTGGAATTCGCTTATAATCGGGCCGCACTCCCTCTACGCAGCTTGTGTCCTTTTGAGGTGGTGTATGGTTTCAAACCTTTACGCCGCTTGATTTGCTGCCACTTCAAGTCAACACCGTGTTCATATGGAGGCATCCAAGCGAAGTGAGTATGTGAAGAAATTGCATCTCAAAACAAAGAGGAGATAGAGCGCAAGGTCAAGTCCTATGCCGAGAAGGCGAATAAGAAACGAAAGAAGATGATTTTTCAACCGGGTGATTTGGTTTGGGTGCACTACCGCAAGGATCGCTTTTCGTAACGCCGCAAGTCTAAATTGCTGCCACGAGGTGATGGACCTTTCAAGGTGCTTGAGAAGATCAACGACAATGCCTACAAGATAGAGCTTTCCTCGATGACTATGGCGTGAGCTCTACTTTCAATGTTGCTGATTTATCACCTTTCTTTGGTGGTGATGATCTGGCGCCGAGGACGCACGCCTTTTCAAGAGGGAGGATGATGAGGCATCCCTAACACTTATACATCTTTCCCTATTGGTGGTCATACACATCGAGGTGGACGCCATACATGACGTTACAAATAATTCAAAGCTGTATGCATATTGGTCCACCGGCGAGAGCAAAGAGCTAAACTTCTAAATCAACGAGTGCTTTTGTTTCTTAATGAATCTTCTATTATCATTGATGAGAATTGGGTATTACCTAATGCAAATGTTTTGTGCATTCTTAGGTTTGAATATTGTGAAGCCTTTGGAGGAGAGGAGGCCGAACAAATTCATGAAGAAGAAACACATGTGGTTAACAAGGGTTACATTGGCATCAAAGAAGCATCAAGTGTATCGAACAAATTCGCGCAAGCTAAGAAGAGAAGCTCACAATACAGGAGGAAGAGAGGGAGACTAGTTTAAATTTCCAAATTAAAGTAGGACGTTTTTGAATCGGATCATCGCTCACATGAATAATGTCGGACTCGGATTATCCGTAGCAATGAACAAGCAGTGGACTCGATTACGAGCACTCGGCCATCGTTCATCCGAGTTTTGTGCTGCTATGGGAGGCTATATAAACCCTTTCATGGTCGCACCATAAAGCGCATCGTTTATGCATAAGATTGAAACATAGCTATTGCTTGTTCTTTCGACACCGAGTTCATGCGAGGACTTTGAGAGAATTAGGTGATCGATTGTTTTGTTCTCGCAATCAAGGTCAAGTCGCTCGTTCCATTGGGAATTGAGGACTTGGCGTTAGTCGTTTCGTGGTCTCACACGAACACTACGGTGTGCAGGCGTATTCGAAGAGTTGAGGTCAGTGCATTGGCGCGAGTGTTAGAGCGACATCGTCTGCGCATCAACTATCCACGGTATGATACGGGGAGGCCCGATCTTCTCGGTGAGGAACCGTGATAGTTGATGCGAAGTAGACGATGTCGCTTAGTGAACACTCGCGCCAATGCCCAACCTCAACTCTTCGAATACGCCCAAAACACACCGAGTAGTTGTTCGTCATGAGACCACTTAACGCATTTAACGCCAAGTCCCCAATTCCCAATGGAACGACGGCTTGACTTGATTGCGAGAACAAAACAAGTGGATCGCCAATTTCTCTCAAAGCCTTCGCATGAACTCGTGTCAAAAGAACAAGCAATAGCTATGTTTCAATCTTATGCATAAACTGGTCTACCTCTATGGTGCGCCATGGGGGTTTGAGATAGCCTCCCACGCAAGCACAAAACTCGGATGAATAGTAACCGAGTGCTACAGTAATCCGAGGTCGACACTGTTCACTGCTACAGTAATCCGAGTCCGATTACTGTTCACATGAACAGTAATCTGATTCAAAAACGTCCTACTTTAATTTGGAAATTTAAACTAGTCTCCTCTGCTTCCCTGTGTATTGTGAGCTTTCCTTCTCTTAGCTTGGCGCGAAATTGTTCGATGCACTTGATCCTTCTTTTTATGCCAATGTAACCCTTGTTGCCATGTCACCATATGTCTTTCTTGACCGCCCGCATGTGCTAGGGTTTTATCACGAGAGCACGCTCCTCTCGTTGGCCACATGGGTTTCTTTCCCTTGTTGGCCGCATGTGTTTCTCCTCCATGAATTTTTTTCCCTCCCTCCTCCTCCTCTCCTGCCCAAAGTCTTTAAATTTGTCAAACCTGAGAATGCACCAAGTATTGCTTTAGGTAGTAACCAATTTCTCATTGGCAACAAAAGGAAATTCATTAAGAAACAAATGCACCTTTTGTTTGAGAAGTTTAGCTCCTGCTTCACGAATAACCTCATAAGTAGTAGGGATATCCTCATCATCGACGGGTACCAGAAGCTCTATTTTATGAAATCGAGGCATGAAAAGAATTTGAGTACCAAACAACCACAATGGACTTATATAGTGCGCTTCCTCATTTCGGTGTGCAATTCGAATGGTTCCGGGCCAGTTTTAAAGTTTCCAGATCGACGGGTACCAGAAGCTCTATTTTATGAAATCGAGGCGCGAAAAGAAACTGAGTACCAAACAACTATAACAAACTTTTAGTGTGTCCTACCTCATTTCGGTGTGCAATTCGAATGCTTGCGTGATACGGGGGAGGCCCGATCTTCTCAGTGAGAAACTGTGGATAGTTGATGCGAAGTAGACGATGTCGCTAGCTGAACACTCGCGCCAATGCACGAACCCTCAACTCTTCGGAATACGCCCACAACACATCGGGTAGTTGTTCGTCGCGAGACCACTTAGCGAGCGAACGCCAAGTCCCCGATTCCCAATGGAACGAGCGGCCGACCTTGAATTGCGAATGAACAATTGGATCGCCTAGTCCTCTCTCAAAGTCCTCGCATGCACTGGGTCGAAAGAACAAGCAATAGCTACGTTTCAATCTTATGAATAAACTGGTCTAATGGATACAAGGGAGGGTAAGGGTATTTAAGGCGCCCTCCACGACTCACGCATACGGCCTAGGGCCGGCCACACATGCCAGAATCAAACTCTAACTCGGCTAAGACCTAAAAACACACAAAAGGAAAACCTAACTTAATTCCGTCACATTGTTTCGACCGCCATAGCGGCGCGACCGTAAGTCTTCTAGCTGGGGCCAAAACCATTGTGTGAGCCTTGGAATAAGGTTTCAAACAAGTCCAAGAACACCCCAATCGGACTCCGTATGCAAAAGTTATGGCCTTTTATTACAGTCTTGTTGGGCTGTCCCGAACCGAATCCGAATTAAATTCGAGTTGATTCGAGATGAATTTCGGTTGCACTTGTGGAAGATCCGAATTGGGCTTGAATTCTTGGGCTTTTCTCCTCGGTTGACCCACGTGAGCTTCTCCTCCATTGCTTTGACTCGCCTCCTCTTGGTTCCAAAGGCTTCACAATGTTCAAACACGAGAATGCACAAAACATTTGCATGAGGTAATACCCAATTCTCATCAATGACAATAGAAGATTCATTAAGAAACAAAAGCAATCTGTTGATTTAGAAGTTTAGCTCTTGCTCGTCAAATGGACCAATATGCACTTCCAGACTTGAATTATTTGTAGTGTCACGTGATGACGCCCACCTCGGTATGTGTATGACCACCAATAGGGAAATATGTATAAGTGTTAGGATACTACGGTTTTGTATGCGCAATTTTGGTTTGTTATGCGATAGGAAAGAAAACGAATCTAACTACGGGTAAAGAAGTTCTCACCGAGTAAACCTAGAATCGATACCACATGATACGGGAGGCCCGACCTTCTCGCTGAGAAACCGTGGATAGTTGATGGCGAAGTAGACGATGTCGCTAATTGAACACTCGCGCCAATGCACGAACCTCAACTCTTCTGCAATACGCCCACAACACACGGGTAGTTGTTCGTCGCGGATCACTTAACGATTTAACGCCAAGTCCCCAATTCCCAATGGAACGACGGTCCCGACCTTGAATTGCGAGCGAACAATTGGATGCGCCTAGTCCTCTCTCAAAGTCATCGCATGAACTGCGTGGTCGAAAGAACAAGCAACAGCTACGCTTCAATCTTATGAATAAACTGGTCTAATGGATACAAGGAGGGGCAAGGGTATTTAAGGCGCTCCACGACTCACATACGGCCTAGGGCCGACCACACATGCCGAATCAAACTCTAACTCGGCTAAGACCTAAAAACACACAAAAGGAAAACCTAACTTAAGTCCGTCACATTGTTTCGTCCATAGCGCGCGACCTGCAGTCTTCGAATCTGGGCCAAAACCATTGTGTGGGCCTTGAATAAGCTTCAAACAAGTCCAAGAACACCCCAATCGGACTGTATGCAAAAGTTATGGCCTTTTATTACAGCCCTGTTAGGTTGTCCCGAACCGAATCCGAATTAAATTCTGAGTTTATTCCGAGATGAATTTCGGTTGCACTTGTGGAAGATCCGAATTGGGCTTGAATTCTTGGGCTTTTCTCCCCTTGGTTGACCCACGTGAGCTTCTCCTCCATTGCTTTGACTCCGGCCCCCCTCTTGGTTCCAAAGGCTTCACAATGTTCAAACCTGAAAATGCACAAAACATTTGCATGAGGTAATACCCAATTCTCATCAATGACAATAGAAGATTCATTAAGAAACAAAAGCACCTGTTGATTTAGAAGTTTAGCTCTTGCTCTCATCAATGGACCAATATGCACTTCTGTACTTGAATTATTTGTAGCGTCACGTATGGCGTCCACCTCAGTATGTGTATGACCACCAATAGGGAAAGATGTATAAGTGTTAGGGATGCCCTCATCATTGCGTGCCGGTGTTAAACTTTCCAAATCGACAAGTACCAGAAGCTCCATTATATGAAATCGAGGCACGACGAGAAACTGAGTACCAAACAAGCATAACTGACTTCTAGTGCGCCCTACCACTTTTTGGCGTGCATTTGGAATGCTTTCGATCTGGTGTTAAACTCTCTAGATCGATGGGTTCTAGAAGCTCCATTTAATGAAATCGAGGCATGACGAAGATATTTCAATGGACTTTGTTTTAGGATTGCCTAGAACAAAGAAGGGGAGCGATAGTATATTCGTCGTTGTTGATAGATTTTCTAAGATGGCTCACTTTATACCATGTCATAAGAGCAATGATGCTGTCAATATTGCTAATTTATTTTTTTGTGAAGCTCCATTTTATAAAATCGAGGCACGAAAAGAAACTAAGTACCAAACACGCATAACGAACTTCTAGTGTGTCCTACTCACTTCGGCGTGAGTCTGCAATTACTTCTGAGCCGGTGTTAAGCTTTCCAAAACGACGTGTACCACATGCTCCATTATACGAAATCGAGACACGAAAAGAAACTGAGTACCAACGGGTACCAGATGCTCTATTATAAGAAATCGAGGCACGAAAAGAAACTGAGTACTAAACACTCACAATGGACTTCTACAGTGCCCTACCTCATTTCGGTGTGCAATTCGAATGCTTCCGGGCCGGTGTTAAACTTTCCAGATCGACGGGTACCAGAAGCTCCATTTTATGAAATCGAGGCATGAAAAGAAACTGAGTACCAAACACACACGATGGACTTCTGCAGTGCCCTACCTCATTTCGGTGTGCAATTCGAATGCTTCTGGGCCGGTGTTAAACTTTCCAGATCGACGTGTACCAGAAGCTCCATTTTATGAAATCGAGGCACGACGAGAAACTGAGTACCAAACAACCATAATAGACTTCTAGTGTGCCCTACCACGTTTCACCATGCATTTGGAATACTTCCGATCTAGTGTTAAACTTTCCAGATCGATGGGTTCTAGAAGCTCCATTTTATGAAATCGAGGCACGAAAATAAACTGTGTACAAAACTGCCGTATTGGACTACTCCTGCGCTCTACGTCATTTCGGCATGCACTTGGAATACATTCAAGCCGGTGTCAAACTTTCGAGAACAACGGGTACCAGAAGCTCCACTTTACGAAATCGAGGCAAGGAAGGGATATTAGCACTAAACACCTATAATGGACTAATAGTGTGCCATACGTCAATTCGGCATGCATTGGCAATACTTCTGAGCCGGTGTTAAACTTTCCAAGAACGACGTGTACCACAAGCTCCATTTTACGAAATGTAGGCACGTGAAAAAACTGAGTACCAAACAGCTACAATGGACTTCCAAAGTGCCTTACCTAATTTCGGCGGGCAATTGGAATGCTTCCAAGCTGGTGTTAAACTTTCCAGATCAACGGGTACTAGAAGCTCCATTTTATTAAATCGACGCACGATAAGAAAATGAGTACCAAACAGACTTATAGTGTCCCGTACCTCATTTTGGCAGGCATTTGGAATGCTTCCGAGCCGGTGTTAAACTTTCCAGATCGACGGGTACCAGAAGCTCCAATTTATGAAATCGAGGCACGAAAAGAAACCGAGTACCAAACACGCATAACGAACTTCTAGTGTGTCCTTCTCACTTCGGCGTGAGTTTGCAATTACTTCTGCGCAGGTGTTAAGCTTTCCAGCACAACGTGTACCACATGCTCCATTATACGAAATCGAGGCACGAAAAGAAACTAAGTACCAATGGGTACTAGAATCTCCATTTTATTAAATCGTCGCACGATAAGAAACTGAGTACCAAACACCCATAACAGACTTATAGTGTCCCATACCTCATTTTGGCATGCATTTGGAATGCTTCCGAGCCGGTGTTAAACTTCCCAGATCGACCGGTATCAGAAGCTCCATTTTATGAAATCGAGGCACGAAAACAAACCGATTACCAAACACGCATAACGAACTTCTAGTGTGTCCTACTCACTTCGGCGTGAGTTTGAGATTACTTCCGAGCCGTTGTTAAGCTTTCCAAAACGACGTGTACCACATGCTCCATTATACGAAATCGAGGCACAAAAAGAAACTGAGTACCAAAGACCCACAATGGACTTCTACAGTGCCCTACCTCATTCCTGTATGCAATTCGAATGCCTCCGGGCCGGTGTTAAACTTTCCTGATTGACGACTGGTACGAGAAGCTCCATTTTGTGAAATCGAGGCATGAAAAGAAACTGAGTACCAAACACCCACAATGGACTTCTAAAGTGCCCTACCTCATTTCGGTGTGCAATTCGAATGCTTCCAGGCCGGTGTTAAACTTTCCAGATCGACGGGTACCAGAAGCTCCATTTTGTGAAATCGAGGCATGAAAAGAAACTGAGTACCAAACACCCACAATAGTCTTCTACAGTGCCCTACCTCATTTCGGTGTGCAATTACTTCTGAGCCGCTGTTGAGCTTTCCAAAACGATGTGTACCATATGCTCCATTATACGAAATCGAGGCACGAAAAGAAACTGAGTACCAAACACCTATAACGAACTTCTAGTGTTTGCAATTACTTCTGAGCCGCTGTTAAGCTTTCCAAAACGATGTGTACCACATGCTCCATTATACGAAATCGAGGCACGAAAAGAAACTGAGTACCAAACACCTATAACGAACTTCTAGTGTTTGCAATTACTTCTGAGCCGCTGTTAAGCTTTCCAAAACGATGTGTACCACATTCTCCATTATACGAAATCGAGGCACGAAAAGAAACTGAGTACCAAACACCCACAATGGACTTCTACAGTGCCCTACCTTATTTTGGTGTGCAATTCGAACGCTTCCGGGCCGGTTTTAAACTTTCCAGATCGACGGTTACCAGAAGCTCCATTTTATGAAGTCGAGGCACAAAAAGAAACTGAGTAGCAAACACCTATAACGAACTTCTAGTGTGTCCTACTCACTTCGGCGTGCCTTTGAAATTACTTCTAAGCCGGTGTTAAGCTTTCCAAAACGACGTGTACCACATGCTCCAGTATCCGAAATCGAGGCACGAAAAGAAACCGAGTACCAAACACCCACAATGGACTTCTACAGGTGCCTACGTCATTTCGGTGTGCAATTCGAATGTTTCCGGGCCGGCGTTAAACTTTCAAGATCAATGGGTACCTGAAGCTCCATTTTATGAAATCGAGGCATGAAAAGAAACTGAGTACCAAACACCCACAATGGATTTCCACAGTGCCCTATCTCATTTCGGTGTGCAATTCGAATACTTCTGGGCCGATGTTAAACTTTCCAGATCGACGGGTACCAGAAGCTTTATTTTATGAAATCGAGGCACGAAAAGAATTTGAGTTACAAACACCCACAATGGACTTCTATAGTGCGCTACCTCATTTCAGTGTGCAATTCGAATGCTTCTGGGCCGATGTTAAACTTTCCAGATCGACGGGTACCAGAAGCTCTATTTTATGAAATCGAGGCATGAAAAGAATTTGAGTACCAAACACCCACAATGGACTTCTATAGTGCGCTACCTCATTTCGGTGTGCAATTCGAATGGTTACCCAGCCGGTTTTAAAGTTTCGGATCGGCGGTGCGTAAGCTCCATTTATGAAATCGAGGCCAAAAGCGAGTACCAAACAACTATAACAAACTTTTAGTGTGCCCTACCTCATTTCGGTGTGCAATTCGAATGCTTGCGTGCCGGTGTTAAACTTTCCAAATCGACAAGTACCAGAAGCTCCATTGTATGAAATCGAGGCACGACGAGAAACTGAGTACCAAACAAGCATAACTGACTTCTAGTGCGCCCTACCACTTTTTGGCTTGCATTTGGAATGCTTTCGATCTGGTGTTAAACTCTCTAGATCGATGGGTTCTAGAAGCTCCATTTAATGAAATCGAGGCATGACGAAGATATTTCAATGGACTTTGTTTTAGAATTGCCTAGACCAAAGAAGGATAGTATATTCGTCGTTGTTGATAGATTTTCTAAGATGGCTTACTTTATACCATGTCATAAGAGCAATGATGCTGCCAATATTGCTAATTTATTTTTTTGTGAAGTTCCATTTTATAAAATCGTGGCACGAAAAGAAACTAAGTACCAAACACGCATAACAAACTTCTAGTGTGTCCTACTCACTTCGGCGTGAGTCTGCAATTATACGAGCGGTGTTAAGCTTTCCAAAGCGACGGTACCACATGCTCCATTATACTAAATCGAGACACGAAAAGCGAAAGTACCAACGTGCGGATGCTCTATTATAAGAAATCGAGGCACGAAAAAGCGAGTACTAAACACTCACAATGGACTTCTCAGTGCCTACCTCATTTTGGTGTGCAATTCGAATGCTTCCGGGCCGGTGTTAAACTTTCCAGATCGACGGGTACCAGAAGCTCCATTTTATGAAATCGAGGCATGAAAAGAAACCGAGTACCAAACACACACGATGGACTTCTGCAGTGCCCTACCTCATTTCGGTGTGCAATTCGAATGCTTCTGGGCCGGTGTTAAACTTTCCAGATCGACGTGTACCAGAAGCTCCATTTTATGAAATCGAGGCACGACGAGAAACTGAGTATCAAACAACCATATGAAATCGAGGCACGAAAACAAACCGATTCCCAAACACGCATAACGAACTTCTAGTGTGTCCTACTCAGTTCGGCGTGAGTTTGAGATTACTTCCGAGCCGTTGTTAATCTTTCCAAAACGACGTGTACCACATGCTCCATTATACGAAATCGAGGCACAAAAAGAAACTGAGTACCAAAGACCCACAATGGACTTCTACAGTGCCCTACCTCATTCCGGTATGCAATTCGAATGCCTCCGGGCCGGTGTTAAACTTTCCTGATTGACGATCGATGCGAAGCTCTATTTTGTGAAATCGAGGCATGAAAAGAAACTGAGTACCAAACACCCACAATGGACTTCTACGATTGTTCTACCTCATTTTGGTGTGCAATTCAAATGCTTCCGGGCCGGTGTTAAACATTCGGATCGACGGTACGAAGCTCCATTTATGAAATCGAGGCATGAAAGAAACGAGTACCAAACACACACGATGGACTTCGCAGCTGTGCCTACCTCATTTCGGTGTGCAATTCGAATGCTTCTGGGCCGGTGTTAAACTTTCCAGATCGACGTGTACCAGAAGCTCCATTTTATGAAATCGAGGCACGACGAGAAACTGAGTACCAAACAACCATAATAGACTTCTAGTGTGCCCTACCACGTTTCACCGTGCATTTGGAATACTTCCGATCTAGTGTTAAACTTTCCAGATCGATGGGTTCTAGAAGCTCCATTTTATGAAATCGAGGCACGAAAATAAACTGTGTACAAAACAGACGTATTGGACTACTCCTGCGCTCTACCTCATTTCGGCATGCACTTGGAATACATTCAAGCCGGTGTCAAACTTTCGAGAACAACGGGTACCAGAAGCTCCACTTTACGAAATCGAGGCACGGAAGGGAAATTAGCACTAAACACCTATAATGGACTAATAGTGTGCCATACGTCAATTCGGCATGCATTGGCAATACTTCTGAGCCGGTGTTACACTTTCCAAGAACGACGTGTACCACAAGCTCCATTTTACGAAATGTAGGCACGTGAAAAAACTGAGTACCAAACAGCTACTATGGACTTCCAAAGTGCCTTACCTAATTTCGACGGGCAATTGGAATGCTTCAAGCTGGTGTTAAACTTTCGGATCAATCGGTACTAGAAGCTCCATTTTATTAAATCGACGCATACGATAAGAAAATGAGTACCAAACAGACTTATAGTGTCCGTACCTCATTTAAGCGAGCATTTGGAATGCTTCCGAGCCGGTGTTAAACTTTCCAGATCGACGGGTACCAGAAGCTCCAATTTATGAAATCGAGGCACGAAAAGAAACCGAGTACCAAACACGCATAACGAACTTCTAGTGTGTCCTTCTCACTTCGGCGTGAGTTTGCAATTACTTCAAGCGGTGTTAAGCTTTCCGGCTGACGTGTACCACATGCTCCATTATCTGAAATCGAGGCACTAAAAAGAAACTAAGTACCAATGGGTACTAGAATCTCCATTTTATTAAATCGTCGAACGATAAGAAACTGAGTACCAAACACCCATAACAGACTTATAGTGTCCCATACCTCATTTTGGCATGCATTTGGAATGCTTCCGAGCCGGTGTTAAACTTCCCAGATCGACGGGTATCAGAAGCTCCATTTTATGAAATCGAGGCACGAAAAAGAACCGATTACCAAACACGCATAACGAACTTCTAGTGTGTCCTACTCACTTCGGCGTGAGTTTGAGATTACTTCCGAGCCGTTGTTAAGCTTTCCAAAACGACGTGTACCACATGCTCCATTATACGAAATCGAGGCACAAAAAGAAACTGAGTACCAAAGACCCACAATGGACTTCTACAGTGCCCTACCTCATTCCGGTATGCAATTCGAATGCCTCCGGGCCAGTGTTAAACTTTCCTGATTGACGACTGGTACGAGAAGCTCCATTTTGTGAAATCGAGGCATGAAAAGAAACTGAGTACCAAACACCCACAATGGACTTCTACAGTGCCTACCTCACTTCGGTGTGCAATTCGAATGCTTCCGGGCCGGTGTTAAACTTTCCAGATCGACGGGTACCAGAAGCTCCATTTTGTGAAATCGAGGCATGAAAAGAAACTGAGTACCAAACACCCACAATAGACTTCTACAGTGCCCTACCTCATTTCGGTGTGCAATTACTTCTGAGCCGCTGTTGAACTTTCCAAAACGATGTGTGATGAGGATATCCCTACTACTTATGAGGTTATTCGTGAAGCATGTGCATTTGTTTTTAATGAATTTCATTTTGTTGCCAATGAGAATTGGTTACTACCTAAAGCAATACTTGGTGCATTCTCAATTTTGACAAATTTAAAGACTTTGGAACCGAGAGGGAGGAGAGGGAGGCCGGGAACAAATTCATGGAGGAGAAACATCATGCGCCAACAAGGAGAAGAAACCCATGTGGCCAAGAGAGGAACGTGCTCTCGTGATAAAACCCTAGCACATGCAGGCGGTCAAGAAAGACATATGGTGACATGGCAACAAGGGTTACATTGACATAAAAGAAGCATCAAGTGCATCGAACAAATTCGCAATAAGCTAAGAGAAGGAAAGCTCACAATACAAGGGAAACCGAGAGGGAGACTAGTTTAAATTTCCAAATTAAAGTAGGACGTTTTTGAATCGGATCACTGTTCACGTGAACAGTAATCGGACTCGGATTATCAGTAGCAGTGAATAAGTGTCTGACTCGGATTACTGTAGCACTTGGTTACTGTTTATCCGAGTTTTGTGCTTGCGTGGGAGGCTATATAAACCCCCATGGCCGCACCATAGAGGAGACCAGTTTATGCATAAGATTGAAACATAGCTATTGCTTGTTCTTTCGACACCGCAGTCCATGCGAGGACTTTGAGAGAGAATTAGGCTATCCATTGTTTGTTCTCGCAACTTCGAGGTCAAGCCGCTGCTCCATTGGGAATTGTGGACTTGGCGTTAAATCGTTCGTGGTCTCGCGACGAACAACTACCCGGTGTGTTTTGGGCGTATTCAAGAGTTGAGGGTTCGTGCATTGCGCGAGTGTTCAAGCTAGCGACATCGTCTACTTCGCATCAACTATCCACGGTTCCTCATCGAGAAGATCGGCCTCCCGTATCATATGGTATCGATTCTAGGTTTACTCGGTGAGAATTTCTTTACCCGTAGTTAGATTGGTTTTCTATCCTATCGCCCAATAAACCTAAAATTGCAATACCAAAACCGTAGTTTAATTTGTTATTTCTTGTGCGTTTAGTTAAGTTTTCATCCATTAGAGTTTTGTTTTTAGTGCTGATCCATGTGTTCCTTTTGCGTTGCTTAATCGTTGTGTTCACATAAACCGTACCAAATTGCTGATTGAACTCCTCAATTAGCACCCAAAAAGTGATAATGATCAAACACTTTGGGTTTCTTGAGCTTCACTTATATCCTTTCATCCTTGAGACTAGCTTTTGTACATTGCACTAGGGCTGTTCTTTGGTTTATTTACGCGTTGTTGAATTGTGAGACTTGTGCAATCAAGAGGAGCAAACCCTATTTCGGCCATTGCAATAAGAAAAGAGGAAAAGGCAGCTGCATACAAGAAAAAGCCACGGCTTGAAAAGGTATTAAAAAACAAAAGATCAAACCGCAAATACCAGTACCAAATTTTTTCCTTTCGGTTTCCTTAATAGCCGGAAGGGCTAAGAGCTTTGTTCATGCGGTTTTGAAAAAAAAACAAACAAAAAGGGCTGGTGAAATTGGGAAGAGTAAACCTTAGTCCACAATTTCAGATTGTGTATTTAATCTATTTGAGCAATCTTGTGCCCTAACATTGATATCTTTGCAATTGGCTAGCGTCTCTCATAGTACTTGGTGCAAAAACGAGCTAGTTTTCATCTCAATTTCAGTTTGTCTCTCACTAGCTCATTCCTTTGTTTGCATTAAGTCACATTTATCTTTGTTTGTGCTGCTCATACACTTCGCTTAAAACTTTTGGATCAGACATAGGCAAAATACTCTAGCTTGGATCATTACTTAGCTTTACAATACCTTGAATATCGATTGCATAGGATATACACATACCTGTCCGAGCTCCACCTACACCCGCTTGTGTACTCCCTTGCTCTTGGTTACGCTCATACATTACCGGGTTAAGGTCGCCATTCACAATCTGCCGATTTGCCGCCCTTGATTCACTTTGGAACGGTAAGCTTGTCTTGTGTTCGTGATGCTGAGTTGCAGCGTAGAGAGCAAGTTTTTTTATTACTAACCCGGATATAATTTCGTTTGCTATTTGTGAGTTGTATCCATGTCGGGTCATCGGGAGAATCCACCGTTACGTGGACGGAGTATACACGGTTGTGTGACGCCTACAAAAGCAACTTCATGATCGTGATAATGGTGTGCGCGATGAGCTCGGGTCCGTTCGATGGATTGAACAACCTCGGAGAGGAGGTTACGCAACTACGCACGGACATCAACAACAACTTCTTGAGCCGCACGCCATGTTCAATCAACCAAACGTGCATCGTAAGGATTTTCACGATAAGCCCAAATTTTCTATCCCTATATTTTCCGGTCGCATGCGGATGTACAAGAATATCTCACTTGGGAGCTAGAAATTGATACTCTATTTCGGATGCACAACTATACCAATGAGAGGAAGCTCTTACTTGCGCCTAGTGGCTTGGTGATTATGCCACACATTGGTGGGGCGTTTATTCGTAAGCGCATGGAGCGCCATGAATTGCCGATTATCACGTGGGAGCAGATGAAGCAGCATTTCCGCACGCTTTGTACCTCGCCACTACAAGCGCTCTCTACTTGACAAGTTGACTTGTCCACAAAAAGGTTTAAATGCCGCTTAGTATATCACATGTGAAGGCGATCGAGCATGGGACATTCCTTCGGTACATGTTTCGTAGTGCTGCCCCATTGCTTCATGAAGAGTTTGTGGTTCGGTAATTGCTCAATTGGTGACCCACAATCTTTGGGGACGGGATGTATCCAAACCCATATGAGTATGAGTGTCACATAGCCAAATTGAGTGAGAATGATAAAGAGAGTGAGCTGTGATTCCACCATATGTGAGGTTGAGAGCATCTCTATTGAGTGTGAGAAAGATGCACCAACAGTAAAAGAGAGAAGTAGATGATAGTCAAAGTGAGGTTACTACTGAAATTCACGATTTATTTTCTACTTCTAGTGTTGTTTCTCACATTGTGCAGGTTGATATTAAAGAAAATGAGTTGAAAGTTGAACAACCTAAGACCGTTGGACGTGAAAGACGAGGAGATAACCACGGTGGGGATAGAGTGCTTGCGATCCAATGGTTTCATGATGATGATTTGATATCTACAACACCTACAACAACCGAGGAGGATGGTAAAGGTACAAGAATGGTGTTGAATTGCATACTCATCAAGAAGAGGTAATGCGTCTGAGTTCGATCTCTAGTGTTCCTTTGAATATTCCATGTTTCAAATTTGTACGCTCAATTTACATAATGTGGAATTGATTACCCATAAGGACGTTCTTACTAAAATATCTTTTGATGATCTTTTATACTATATCATGTTCGATGTTCATAGAGAGCTATCTAGTGTGATTGAGAATCTTGCTAAAGTTTCATGTTTAAAATCACTCGTTAGTACTTATGCCTACACATATACATTCAATTTGATTGGAGATTATGGTGTAGATCACAAGTTCTATGTTTATCGAATATGCATTACTGTGATAATCTTGCTGATTTAAACTTGCATGTTTTGCGCAAACCATCTATTGAGAAATATCATGATCATTTTGAGATGGATTTTAATACAAGTGCCTATTGTTTAGAACGCAATATGATGCCTACTTGTTTCTCCTATACATGTAAACAACGTAGTCGAGTTGAACCATGGAAGAAACTAAAATTTTTCTCTCCAATATTTGAACAACTTGATCTAGTGGGTCCTCTTATATCTTGTCCATGTACTTACCAAAGTCGAGGACGATTTTTCTCATAGGAGGGAGAATGATGTGGACCGAAAGTATCGTGAATGTATATATCAAATACATCCTATGGTCTGCTATGATCCTAATTATTTTGTGCGCAACAACGAATGTCACAACAATTGATGCATACATATACCACGTATATACGTTGTTCTTTTGTTTATTACACTTTCAAAGAAATCATCATGTGCTGTTTAAAGGAGTTTGGATGACAAATATATATACCATGCATATACGTTGTATTATTTGTCTAGCACATCTTCAGCTATCAAAAGTCGAGGACGGCTTTTTTGAAGAAAGGGAGGATGATGAGGATATTCCTACTACTTATGAGGTTATTCGTGAAGGTGAGCTAAACTTCTCAAACAACAGGTGCATTTGTTTCTTAATGAATTTCCTTTTGTTGCCAATGAGAATTGGTTACTACCTAAAGCAATACTTGGTGCATTCTCAGGTTTGACAAATTTAAAGACTTTGGAACCGAGAGGGAGGAGAGGGAGGCCGGAACAAATTCATGGAGGAGAAACACATGCGGCCAACAAGGAGAAGAAACCCATGTGGCCAACGAGAGGAACGTGCTCTCCAGGATAAAACCCTAGCACATGCGGGCGGTCAAGAAAGACATATGGTGACATGGCAACAAGGGTTACAATGGCATCAAAAGAAGCATCAAGTGCATCGAACAAATTCGCAAGCTAAGAAGGAAAGCTCACAATACAAGGGAAACCGAGAGGGAGACTAGTTTAAATTTCCAAATTAAAGCAGGACGTTTTTGAATCGGATTACTGTTCACGTGAACAGTAATCAGGCTCTGATTACTGTAGCAGTGAACAGTGTCGGACTCGGATTATCTGTAGCACTCGGTTACTGTTCATCCGAGCTTTGTGCTTGCGTGAGGCTATATAAACCCCCATGGCCGCACCACAGAGGTAGACCAGTTTATGCATAAGATTGAAACATACCTATTGCTTGTTCTTTCGACACCGAGTTCATGCGAGGACTTTGAGAGAGAATTAGGCGATCCATTTGTTTTGTTCGCAATCCAAGGTCAAGCCGCTGCTCCATTGGGAATTGGGACTTGGCGTCGCCGCTCGTGGTCTCGCGACGAACAACTACCCGGTGTTTTGGAAACGACGGTACCACATGCTCCATTATACGAAATCGAGGCACGGATAGAAACTGAGTACCAAACACCCAAAATGGACTTCCACAGTGCCCTACCTCATTTCGGTGTGCAATTCGAATGCTTCCGGGCCAGTGTTAAACTTTCCAGATCGACGGCACCAAGCTCCATTTTATGAAATCGAGGCACAAAAATAAACCGAGTACCAAACACCTATAACGAACTTGTAATGTGTCCTACTCACTTCGCTATGCTTGCAATTTCTTCCGAGCGTGTTAAGCTTTCAAAATGATGTGTATCAATTGCTCCATTATAAGAAATTATTGAGGCACGAAACCGAGTACCAAACATCTATGCTCCATTGTGCAATTCGAAATCGAGGCAGTGTTAAAGAAATCGAGTACCAAACAACCACAATGGACTTCTCACGTGTGCCCTACCTCATTTCGGTGTGCAATTCGAATGCTTCCGGGCCAGTGTTAAACTTTCCAGATCGACGGGTACGGAAGCTCCATTTTATGAAATCGAGCCACGAAAAGAAACTGAGTACCAAACACCTATAACGAACTTCTAGTGTGTCCTACTCACTTCGTCGTGCGTTTGCAATTACTTCTGAGCCGGTGTTAAGCTTTCCAAACGACGTGTACCACATGCTCCATTATACGAAATCGAGGCACGAAAAGAAACTGAGTACCAAACACCCACAATGGACTTCAACATTGCCCTACCTGATTTCGGTGTGCAATTCGAATGCTTCCGGGCCGGTGTTAAACTTTCCAGATCGACGGGTACCAGAAGCTCCATTTTATGAAATCGAGGCACGAAAAGAAACTGAGTACCAAACAACTATAACGAACTTCTAGTGTGTCCTACTCACTTCGTCGTGAGTTTGCAATTACTTCTGAGCCGGAGTTACGCTTTCCAAAACGACGTGTACCACATGCTCCATTATACGAAATCGAGGCACGAAAAGAAAATGAGTACCAAACACCCACAATGGACTTCTACAGTGCCCTACCTCATTTCGGTGTGCAATTCGAATGCTTCCGGGCCAGTTTTAAACTTTCCAGATCGACGGGTACCCGAAGCTCCATTTTATGAAATCGAGGCCCAAAAATAAACCGAGTACCAAACACCTATAACGAACTTGTAATGTGTCCTACTCACTTCGGCGTGCGTTTGCAATTTCTTCTGAGCCGGTGTTAAGCTTTCAAAATGATGTGTATCAATTGCTCCATTATAAGAAATTATTGAGGCACGAAAAGAAACTGAGTACCAAACATCTATAACGAACGTCGGTGTGTAATTCGAATGCTTCTGGGACAGTGTTAAACTTTCCAGATCGATGGCTACCAAACAACAACAATGGACTTCTACAGTGCCCTACCTCATTTCGGTGTGCAATTCGAATGCTTCCGGGCCAGTGTTAAACTTTCCAGATCGACGGGTACGGGAAGCTCCATTTTATGAAATCGAGCCACGAAAAGAAACTGAGTACCAAACACCTATAACGAACTTCTAGTGTGTCCTACTCACTTCAGCGTGCGTTTGCAATTACTTCTGAGCCGGTGTTAAGCTTTCCAAAACGATGTGTACCACATGCTCCATTATACGAAATCGAGGCACGAAAAGAAACTGAGTACCAAACACCCACAATGGCCTTCAACATTGCCCTACCGGATTTCGGTGTGCAATTCGAATGTTTCCGGGCCGGTGTTAAACTTTCCAGATCGACGGGTACCAGAAGCTCCATTTTATGAAATCGAGGCACAAAAAGAAACCGAGTACCAAACAACTATCACAAACTTCTAGTGTGTCCTACTCACTTCGGCGTGCGTTTGCAATTACTTCTGAGCCGGCGTTAAGCTTTCCAAAACGACGTGTACCACATGCTCCATTATACGAAATCGAGGCACGAAAAGAAAATGAGTACCAAACACCCACAATGGACTTCTACAGTGCCCTACCTCATTTCGGTGTGCAATTCGAATGCTTCCGGGCCGGTGTTAAACTTTCCAGATCGACGGGTACCCGAAGCTCCATTTTATGAAATCGAGGCACAAAAATAAACCGAGTACCAAACACCTATAACGAACTTGTAATGTGTCCTACTCACTTCGGCGTGCGTTTGCAATTTCTTCTGAGTTGGTGTTAAGCTTTCAAAATGATGTGTATCAATTGCTCCATTATAAGAAATTATTGAGGCACGAAAAGAAACTGAGTACCAAACATCTATAACGAACGTCGGTGTGCAATTCGAATGCTTCGGGGCGGTGTTAAAATCGATGGCTACCAAACAACAACAATGGACTTCTACAGTGCCCTACCTCATTTCGGTGTGCAATTCGAATGCTTCCGGGCCAGTGCTAAACTTTCCAGATCGACGGGTACCGGAAGCTCCATTTTATGAAATCGAGGCACGAAAAGAAACTGAGTACCAAACACCTATAACGAACTTCTAGTGTGTCCTACTCACTTCGTCGTGCGTTTGCAATTACTTCTGAGCCGGTGTTAAGCTTTCCAAACGACGTGTACCACATGCTCCATTATACGAAATCGAGGCACGAAAAGAAACTGAGTACCAAACACCCACAATGGACTTCAACATTGCCCTACCTGATTTCGGTGTGCAATTCGAATGCTTCCGGGGCGGTGTTAAACTTTCCAGATCGACGGGTACCAGAAGCTCCAATTTATGAAATCGAGGCACGAAAAGAAACCGAGTACCAAACACGCATAACGAACTTCGAGTGTGTCCTACTTACTTCGTCGTGAGTTTGCAATTAATTCTGAGCCGGAGTTACGCTTTCTAAAACGACGTGTACCACATGCTCCATTATACGAAATCGAGGCACGAAAAGAAAATGAGTACCAAACACCCACAATGGACTTCTACAGTGCCCTACCTCATTTCGGTGTGCAATTCGAATGCTTCCGGGCCAGTTTTAAACTTTCCAGATCGACGGGTACCCGAAGCTCCATTTTATGAAATCGAGGCCCAAAAATAAACCGAGTACCAAACACCTATAACGAACTTGTAATGTGTCCTACTCACTTCGGCGTGCGTTTGCAATTTCTTCTGAGCCGGTGTTAAGCTTTCAAAATGATGTGTATCAATTGCTCCATTATAAGAAATTATTGAGGCACGAAAAGAAACTGAGTACCAAACATCTATAACGAACGTCGGTGTGCAATTCGAATGCTTCTGGGACAGTGTTAAACTTTCCAGATCGATGGCTACCAAACAACAACAATGGACTTCTACAGTGCCCTACCTCATTTCGGTGTGCAATTCGAATGCTTCCGGGCCAGTGTTAAACTTTCCAGATCGACGGGTACCGGAAGCTCCATTTTATGAAATCGAGGCACGAAAAGAAACTGAGTACCAAACGCCTATAACGAACTTCTAGTGTGTCCTACTCACTTCGTCGTGCGTTTGCAATTACTTCTGAGCCGGTGTTAAGCTTTCCAAACGACGTGTACCACATGCTCCATTATACGAAATCGAGGCACGAAAAGAAACTGAGTACCAAACACCCACAATTGTCTTCAACATTGCCCTACCGGATTTCGGTGTGTAATTCGAATGCTTCCGGGCCGGTGTTAAACTTTCCAGATCGACGGGTACCAGAAGCTCCATTTTATGAAATCGAGGCACGAAAAGAAACTGAGTACCAAACAACTATCACAAACTTCTAGTGTGTCCTACTCACTTCGGCGTGCGTTTGCAATTACTTCTGAGCCGCGTTAAGCTTTCCAAAACGACGTGTACCACATGCTCCATTATACGAAATCGAGGCACGAAAAGAAAATGAGTACCAAACACCCACAATGGACTTCCAAAGTGCCCTACCTCATTTCGGTGTGCAATTCGAATGCTTCCGCCAGTGTTAAACTTTCCAGATCGACGGGTACACCAGAAGCTCCATTTTATGAAATCGAGGCACGAAAAGAAACTGAGTACCAAACACCTATAACGAACTTCTAGTGTGTCCTACTCACTTCAGCGTGCGTTTGCAATTACTTCTGAGCCGGTGTTAAGCTTTCCAAAACGATGTGTACCACATGCTCCATTATTAGGCACTAAAAGAAATCGAGGCAAACACTGTGCAATTCGAATGCTTCGGGAAGTTAAAATCGAGTACCAAACACCCACAATGGACTTCCACAGTGCCCTACCTCATTTCGGTGTGCAATTCGAATGCTTCCGGGCCAGTGTTAAACTTTCCAGATCGACGGGTACGGAAGCTCCATTTTATGAAATCGAGGCACGAAAAGAAACTGAGTACCAAACACCTATAACGAACTTCTAGTGTGTCCTACTCACTTCGTCGTGCGTTTGCAATTACTTCTGAGCCGGTGTTAAGCTTTCCAAACGACGTGTACCACATGCTCCATTATACGAAATCGAGGCACGAAAAGAAACTGAGTACCAAACACCCACAATGGACTTCAACATTGCCCTACCTGATTTCGGTGTGCAATTCGAATGCTTCCGGGGCGGTGTTAAACTTTCCAGATCGACGGGTACCAGAAGCTCCAATTTATGAAATCGAGGCACGAAAAGAAACCGAGTACCAAACACCCATAACGAACTTCGAGTGTGTCCTACTTACTTCGTCGTGAGTTTGCAATTACTTCTGAGTCGGTGTTAAGCTTTCCAAAACGACGTGTACCACATGCTCCATTATAAGAAATCGAGGCACGAAAAGAAACTGAGTACCAAACACCCACAATGGAGTTCTACATTGTCCTACCTCATTTCGGTGTGCAATTCGAATGCTTCCGGGCCAGTTTTAAACTTTCCAGATCGACGGGTACCCGAAGCTCCATTTTATGAAATCGAGGCACAAAAATAAACCGAGTACCAAACACCTATAACGAACTTGTAATGTGTCCTACTCACTTCGGCGTGCGTTTGCAATTTCTTCTGAGCCGGTGTTAAGCTTTCAAAATGATGTGTATCAATTGCTCCATTATAAGAAATTATTGAGGCACGAAAAGAAACTGAGTACCAAACATCTATAACGAACGTCGGTGTGCAATTCGAATGCTTCTGGGACAGTGTTAAACTTTCCAGATCGATGGCTACCAAACAACAACAATGGACTTCTACAGTGCCCTACCTCATTTCGGTGTGCAATTCGAATGCTTCCGGGCCAGTGTTAAACTTTCCAGATCGACGGGTACGGGAAGCTCCATTTTATGAAATCGAGCCACGAAAAGAAACTGAGTACCAAACACCTATAACGAACTTCTAGTGTGTCCTACTCACTTCAGCATGCGTTTGCAATTACTTCTGAGCCGGTGTTAAGCTTTCCAAAACGATGTGTACCACATGCTCCTTTATACGAAATCGAGGCACGAAAAGAAACTGAGTACCAAACACCCACAATGGCCTTCAACATTGCCCTACCGGATTTCGGTGTGCAATTCGAATGTTTCCGGGCCGGTGTTAAACTTTCCAGATCGACGGGTACCAGAAGCTCCATTTTATGAAATCGAGGCACAAAAAGAAACCGAGTACCAAACAACTATCACAAACTTCTAGTGTGTCCTACTCACTTCGGCGTGCGTTTGCAATTACTTCTGAGCCGGCGTTAAGCTTTCCAAAACGACGTGTACCACATGCTCCATTATACGAAATCGAGGCACGAAAAGAAAATGAGTACCAAACACCCACAATGGACTTCTACAATGCCCTACCTCATTTCGGTGTGCAATTCGAATGCTTCCGGGCCAGTTTTAAACTTTCCAGATCGACGGGTACCCGAAGCTCCATTTTATGAAATCGAGGCACAAAAATAAACCGAGTACCAAACACCTATAACGAACTTGTAATGTGTCCTACTCACTTCAAGATGCGCTTGCAATTTCTTCGAGTTGGTGTTAAGCTTTCAAAATGATGTGTATCAATTGCTCCATTATAAGAAATTATTGAGGCACGAAAAGAAACTGAGTACCAAACATCTATAACACCGGTGTGTAATTCAATGGATCGATGGCTACCAAACAACAACAATGGACTTCTACAGTGCCCTACCTCATTTCGGTGTGCAATTCGAATGCTTCCGGGCCAGTGTTAAACTTTCCAGATCGACGGGTACGGGAAGCTCCATTTTATGAAATCGAGCCACGAAAAGAAACTGAGTACCAAACACCTATAACGAACTTCTAGTGTGTCCTACTCACTTCGTCGTGCGTTTGCAATTACTTCTGAGCCGGTGTTAAGCTTTCCAAACGACGTGTACCACATGCTCCATTATACGAAATCGAGGCACGAAAAGAAACTGAGTACCAAACACCCACAATGGCCTTCAACATTGCCCTACCGGATTTCGGTGTGCAATTCGAATGTTTCCGGGCCGGTGTTAAACTTTCCAGATCGACGGGTACCAGAAGCTCCATTTTATGAAATCGAGGCACGAAAAGAAACTGAGTACCAAACACCTATAACAAACTTCTAGTGTGTCCTACTCACTTCGGCGTGCGTTTGCAATTACTTCTGAGCCGGTGTTAAGCTTTCCAAAACGACGTGTACCACATGCTCCATTATACGAAATCGAGGCACGAAAAGAAAATGAGTACCAAACACCCACAATGGACTTCTACAGTGCCCTACCTCATTTCGGTGTGCAATTCGAATGCTTCCGGGCCAGTGTTAAACTTTCCAGATCGACGGGTACCGGAAGCTCCATTTTATGAAATCGAGGCACGAAAAGAAACTGAGTACCAAACACCTATAACGAACTTCTAGTGTGTCCTACTCACTTCGGGCGCTCTTGCAATTTCTTCCGAGCGGTGTTAAGCTTTCAAAATGATGTGTATCAATTGCTCCATTATAAGTGTTAAAAGCTTTCAAACAATAACGACGGTACCACATGCTCCATTATAAGAAATCGAGGCACGAAAAGAAACTGAGTACCAAACACCCACAATGGACTTCTAGTGTGTCCTACCTCATTTTTGTGCAATTCAATGCTTCCGCCGGTGTTAAACTTTCCAGATCGACGGTACACAAGCTCCATTTTATGAAATCGAGGCATGAAAAGAAACTGAGTACCAAACACCTATAACGAACTTCTAGTGTGTCCTACTCACTGGCCGTCGTGCGCTTGCAATTACTTCGAGCGTGTTAAGCTTTCCAAACGACGTGTACCACATGCTCCATTATATGAAATCGAGGCACTAAAAGAAACCGAGTACCAAACACCTATAACGAACTTCTAGTGTGACGTACCGTTTTTGGATTACTTCTCGAACGGTGTTAAACTTTCCAAAACGACGGTACCACATGCTCCATTATATGAAATCGCATCTAAAAGAAATGAGTACCAAACACCCACAATGGACTTCCACAGTGCCCTACCTCATTTCGGTGTGCAATTCGAATGCTTCCGGGCCGGTGTTAAACTTTCCAGATCGACGGGTACCAGAAGCTCCATTTTATGAAATCGAGGCACGAAAAGAAACCGAGTACCAAACACCTATAACGAACTTCTAGTGTGTCCTACTCACTTCGGCGTGCGTTTGCAATTACTTCTGAGCCGGTGTTAAGCTTTCCAAAACGACGTGTACCACATGCTCCATTACCGAGTACCAAACACCTATAACGAACTTCTAGTGTGTAAATCGAGGCACGAAAAGAAACTGAGTACCAAACACCCACAATGGACTTCTACAGTGCCCTACCTCATTTCGGTGTGCAATTCGAATGCTTCCGGGCCGGTGTTAAACTTTCCAGATCGACGGGTACCGGAAGCTCCATTTTATGAAATCGAGGCACGAAAAGAAACTGAGTACCAAACACCTATAACGAACTTCTAGTGTGTCCTACTCACTTCGGCGTGCGTTTGCAATTACTTCTGAGCCGGTGTTAAGCTTTCCAAAACGACGTGTACCACATGCTCCATTATACGAAATCGAGGCACGAAAAGAAAAGAAACTGAGTACCAAACACCCACAATGGACTTTCGATCGATGGCTACCAAACAACAACAATGGACTTCAAGGCCCTACCTCGCATTGTGCAATTCTAATGCTTCCGGGCCAGTGTTAAACTTTCCAGATCGACGGGTACCGGAAGCTCCATTTTATGCAATCGGGGCACGAAAAGAAACTGAGTACCAAACATCTATAACGAACTTCTAGTGTGTCCTACTCACTTCAGCATGCGTTTGCCAATACTTCTGAGTTGGTGTTAAGCTTTCCAAAACGACGTGTACCACATGCTCCATTATACGAAATCGAGGCACGAATAGAAACTGAGTACCAAACACCCACAATGGACTTCCACAGTGCCCTACCTCATTTCGGTGTGCAATTCGAATGCTTCCGGGCCGGTGTTAAACTTTCCAGATCGACGGGTACCGGAAGCTCCATTTTATGAAATCGAGGCACGAAAAGAAACTGAGTACCAAACACCTATAACGAACTTCTAGTGTGTCCTACTCACTTCGTCGTGCGTTTGCAATTACTTCTGAGCCGGTGTTAAGCTTTCCAAAACGACGTGTACCACATGCTCCATTATACGAAATCGAGGCACGAATAGAAACTGAGTACCAAACACCCACAATGGACTTCCACAGTGCCCTACCTCATTTCGGTGTGCAATTCGAATGCTTCCGGGCCAGTGCTAAACTTTCCAGATCGACGGGTACGGGAAGCTCCATTTTATGAAATCGAGGCACGAAAAGAAACTGAGTACCAAACACCTATAACGAACTTCTAGTGTGTCCTACTCACTTCGTCGTGCGTTTGCAATTACTTCTGAGCCGGTGTTAAGCTTTCAAAACGACGTGTACCACATGCTCCATTATAAGAAATTATTGAGGCAAAAAGAGAGTACCAAACATCTATAACGAAAAGAAAATGAGTACGGGACGGTGTTAAACTGGACGATCGATGGCTACCAAACAACAACAATGGACTTCTCATCGAGGCACCTACCTCATTTTTGTGCAATTCGAATGCTTCCGCCGTTGTTAAACTTTCCAGATCGACGGGTACGGGAAGCTCCATTTTATGAAATCGAGGCACGAAAAGAAACTGAGTACCAAACACCTATAACGAACTTCTAGTGTGTCCTACTCACTTCGTCGTGCGTTTGCAATTACTTCTGAGCCGGTGTTAAGCTTTCCAAACGACGTGTACCACATGCTCCATTATACGAAATCGAGGCACGAAAAGAAACTGAGTACCAAACACCCACAATGGACTTCAACATTGCCCTACCTGATTTCGGTGTGCAATTCGAATGCTTCCGGGGCGGTGTTAAACTTTCCAGATCGACGGGTACCAGAAGCTCCATTTTATGAAATCGAGGCACGAAAAGAAACCGAGTACCAAACACCTATAACGAACTTCTAGTGTGTCCTACTCACTTCGCCGTGAGTTTGCAATTATTTCGAGCGGAGTTAAGCTTTCCAAAACGACGGTACCACATGCTCCATTATATGAAATCGAGGCACTAAAAGAAAATGAGTACCAAACACCCACAATGGACTTCTACAAGGTCCTACCTCATTTCGTGTGCAATTCGAATGCTTCCGCCGCTTTAAACTTTCCAGATCGACGGGTACCCGAAGCTCCATTTTATGAAATCGAGGCACAAAAATAAACCGAGTACCAAACACCTATAACGAACTTGTAATGTGTCCTACTCACTTCGGCGTGCATTTGCAATTTCTTCTGAGCCGGTGTTAAGCTTTCAAAATGATGTGTATCAATTGCTCCATTATAAGAAATTATTGAGGCACGAAAAGAAACTGAGTACCAAACATCTATAACGAACGTCGGTGTGCAATTCGAATGCTTCTGGGACAGTGTTAAACTTTCCAGATCGATGGCTACCAAACAACAACAATGGACTTCTACAGGCCCTACCTCATTTCGGTGTGCAATTCGAATGCTTCCGGGCCAGTGTTAAACTTTCCAGATCGACGGGTACGGGAAGCTCCATTTTATGAAATCGAGCCACGAAAAGAAACTGAGTACCAAACACCTATAACGAACTTCTAGTGTGTCCTACTCACTTCGTCGTGCGTTTGCAATTACTTCTGAGCCGGTGTTAAGCTTTCCAAAACGACGTGTACCACATGCTCCATTATACGAAATCGAGGCACGAAAAGAAACTGAGTACCAAACACCCACAATGGACTTCAACATTGCCCTACCGGATTTCGGTGTGCAATTCGAATGCTTCCGGGCCGGTGTTAAACTTTCCAGATCGACGGGTACCAGAAGCTCCATTTTATGAAATCGAGGCACGAAAAGAAACCGAGTACCAAACACGTATAACGAACTTCTAGTGTGTCCTACTCACTTCGGCGTGCGTTTGCAATTACTTCTGAGCCGGCGTTAAGCTTTCCAAAACGACGTGTACCACATGCTCCATTATACGAAATCGAGGCACGAAAAGAAAATGAGTACCAAACACCCACAATGGACTTCTACAGTGCCCTACCTCATTTCGGTGTGCAATTCGAATGCTTGCGGGCCAGTTTTAAACTTTCCAGATCGACGGGTACCCGAAGCTCCATTTTATGAAATCGAGGCACAAAAATAAACCGAGTACCAAACACCTATAACGAACTTGTAATGTGTCCTACTCACTTCGGCGTGCGTTTGCAATTTCTTCTGAGCCGGTGTTAAGCTTTCAAAATGATGTGTATCAATTGCTCCATTATAAGAAATTATTGAGGCACGAAAAGAAACTGAGTACCAAACATCTATAACGAACGTCGGTGTGCAATTCGAATGCTTCTGGGACAGTGTTAAACTTTCCAGATCGATGGCTACCAAACAACAACAATGGACTTCTACAGTGCCCTACCTCATTTCGGTGTGCAATTCGAATGCTTCCGGGCCAGTGTTAAACTTTCCAGATCGACGGGTACGGGAAGCTCCATTTTATGAAATCGAGCCACGAAAAGAAACTGAGTACCAAACACCTATAACGAACTTCTAGTGTGTCCTACTCACTTCGTCGTGCGTTTGCAATTACTTCTGAGCCGGTGTTAAGCTTTCCAAACGACGTGTACCACATGCTCCATTATACGAAATCGAGGCACGAAAAGAAACTGAGTACCAAACACCCACAATGGACTTCAACATTGCCCTACCTGATTTCGGTGTGCAATTCGAATGCTTCCGGGGCGGTGTTAAACTTTCCAGATCGACGGGTACCAGAAGCTCCAATTTATGAAATCGAGGCACGAAAAGAAACCGAGTACCAAACAACTATCACAAACTTCTAGTGTGTCCTACTCACTTCGGCGTGCGTTTGCAATTACTTCGAGCCGAGTTACGCTTTCCAAAACGACGGTACCACATGCTCCATTATACGAAATCGAGGCACGAAAAGAAAATGAGTACCAAACACCCACAATGGACTTCTACAGTGCCCTACCTCATTTCGGTGTGCAATTCGAATGCTTCCGGGCCAGTTTTAAACTTTCCAGATCGACGGGTACCCGAAGCTCCATTTTATGAAATCGAGGCCCAAAAATAAACCGAGTACCAAACACCTATAACGAACTTGTAATGTGTCCTACTCACTTCGGCGTGCGTTTGCAATTTCTTCTGAGCCGGTGTTAAGCTTTCAAAATGATGTGTATCAATTGCTCCATTATAAGAAATTATTGAGGCACGAAAAGAAACTGAGTACCAAACATCTATAACGAACGTCGGTGTGCAATTCGAATGCTTCTGGGACAGTGTTAAACTTTCCAGATCGATGGCTACCAAACAACAACAATGGACTTCTACAGTGCCCTACCTCATTTCGGTGTGCAATTCGAATGCTTCCGGGCCAGTGTTAAACTTTCCAGATCGACGGGTACGGGAAGCTCCATTTTATGAAATCGAGCCACGAAAAGAAACTGAGTACCAAACACCTATAACGAACTTCTAGTGTGTCCTACTCACTTCAGCGTGCGTTTGCAATTACTTCTGAGCCGGTGTTAAGCTTTCCAAAACGATGTGTACCACATGCTCCATTATACGAAATCGAGGCACGAAAAGAAACTGAGTACCAAACACCCACAATGGCCTTCAACATTGCCCTACCGGATTTCGGTGTGCAATTCGAATGTTTCCGGGCCGGTGTTAAACTTTCCAGATCGACGGGTACCAGAAGCTCCATTTTATGAAATCGAGGCACAAAAAGAAACCGAGTACCAAACAACTATCACAAACTTCTAGTGTGTCCTACTCACTTCGGCGTGCGTTTGCAATTACTTCTGAGCCGGCGTTAAGCTTTCCAAAACGACGTGTACCACATGCTCCATTATACGAAATCGAGGCACGAAAAGAAAATGAGTACCAAACACCCACAATGGACTTCTACAGTGCCCTACCTCATTTCGGTGTGCAATTCGAATGCTTCCGGGCCAGTTTTAAACTTTCCAGATCGACGGGTACCCGAAGCTCCATTTTATGAAATCGAGGCACAAAAATAAACCGAGTACCAAACACCTATAACGAACTTGTAATGTGTCCTACTCACTTCGCGCATGCTTGCAATTTCTTCCGAGTTGGTGTTAAGCTTTCAAAATGATGTGTATCAATTGCTCCATTATAAGAAATTATTGAGGCACGAAAAGAAACTGAGTACCAAACATCTATAACGGACTTGCAATTCGAATGCTTCGGGACAAGTTGTTAAACTTTCCGCATCGATGGCTACCAAACAACAACGAACAAAGGCCCTACCTCATTTCGTGTGCAACGAATGCTTCCGCCGCTGTTAAACTTTCCAGATCGACGGGTACGGGAAGCTCCATTTTATGAAATCGAGCCACGAAAAGAAACTGAGTACCAAACACCTATAACGAACTTCTAGTGTGTCCTACTCACTTCGTCGTGCGTTTGCAATTACTTCTGAGCCGGTGTTAAGCTTTCCAAACGACGTGTACCACATGCTCCATTATACGAAATCGAGGCACGAAAAGAAACTGAGTACCAAACACCCACAATGGACTTCAACATTGCCCTACCTGATTTCGGTGTGCAATTCGAATGCTTCCGGGGCGGTGTTAAACTTTCCAGATCGACGGGTACCAGAAGCTCCAATTTATGAAATCGAGGCACGAAAAGAAACCGAGTACCAAACACGCATAACGAACTTCGAGTGTGTCCTACTTACTTCGTCGTGAGTTTGCAATTAATTCTGAGCCGGAGTTACGCTTTCTAAAACGACGTGTACCACATGCTCCATTATACGAAATCGAGGCACGAAAAGAAAATGAGTACCAAACACCCACAATGGACTTCTACATTGCCCTACCTCATTTTGTGTGCAATTCGAATGCTTCCGCCGCATTTTAAACTTTCCAGATCGACGGGTACACCAAGCTCCATTTTATGAAATCGAGGCACAAAAATAAACCGAGTACCAAACACCTATAACGAACTTGTAATGTGTCCTACTCACTTTGGCGCATGCTTGCAATTTCTTCTGAGCCGGTGTTAAGCTTTCAAAATGATGTGTATCAATTGCTCCATTATAAGAAATTATTGAGGCACGAAAAGAAACTGAGTACCAAACATCTATAACGAACGTCGGTGTGCAATTCGAATGCTTCTGGGACAGTGTTAAACTTTCCAGATCGATGGCTACCAAACAACAACAATGGACTTCTACAGTGCCCTACCTCATTTCGGTGTGCAATTCGAATGCTTCCGGGCCAGTGTTAAACTTTCCAGATCGACGGGTACGGGAAGCTCCATTTTATGAAATCGAGCCACGAAAAGAAACTGAGTACCAAACACCTATAACGAACTTCTAGTGTGTCCTACTCACTTCGGCGTGCGTTTGCAATTACTTCTGAGCCGGTGTTAAGCTTTCCAAACGACGTGTACCACATGCTCCATTATACGAAATCGAGGCACGAAAAGAAACTGAGTACCAAACACCCACAATGGACTTCAACATTGCCCTACCGGATTTCGGTGTGCAATTCGAATGTTTCCGGGCCGGTGTTAAACTTTCCAGATCGACGGGTACCAGAAGCTCCATTTTATGAAATCGAGGCACGAAAAGAAACCGAGTACCAAACAACTATCACAAACTTCTAGTGTGTCCTACTCACTTCGGCGTGCGTTTGCAATTACTTCTGAGCCGGCGTTAAGCTTTCCAAAACGACGTGTACCACATGCTCCATTATACGAAATCGAGGCACGAAAAGAAAATGAGTACCAAACACCCACAATGGACTTCTACAAAGGCCCTACCTCATTTCGTGTGCAATTCGAATGCTTCCGGGGCTGTTTTAAACTTTCCAGATCGACGGGTACCCGAAGCTCCATTTTATGAAATCGAGGCACAAAAATAAACCGAGTACCAAACACCTATAACGAACTTGTAATGTGTCCTACTCACTTCGGCGCATGCTTGCAATTACTTCGAGTTGGTGTTAAGCTTTCAAAATGATGTGTATCAATTGCTCCATTATAAGAAAATCGAGGCACTAAAAGAAACCGAGTACCAAACATCTATAACGAACATTGCCCTACCGGTGTGCAATTCGAATGCTTCGAGGCATGCGAGTACCAAACAACTATAACAAACTTCTAGTGTTAAACTTTCCGATCGATGGCTACCAAACAACAACAATGGACTTCTACGGTCCTACCTCATTTCGAGGTGTGCAAAATTCGAATGCTTCCGCCGTTGTTAAACTTTCCAGATCGACGGGTACGGGAAGCTCCATTTTATGAAATCGAGCCACGAAAAGAAACTGAGTACCAAACACCTATAACGAACTTCTAGTGTGTCCTACTCACTTCGCCGCGGCGCTTGCAATTACTTCTGAGCCGGTGTTAAGCTTTCCAAAACGATGTGTACCACATGCTCCATTATACGAAATCGAGGCACGAAAAGAAACTGAGTACCAAACACCCACAATGGCCTTCAACATTGCCCTACCTGATTTCGGTGTGCAATTCGAATGTTTCCGGGGCGGTGTTAAACTTTCCAGATCGACGGGTACCAGAAGCTCCAATTTATGAAATCGAGGCACGAAAAGAAACCGAGTACCAAACACTATTAACAACTTCTAGTGTGTCCTACTCACTTCGGCGTGAGTTTGCAATTACTTCTGAGCCGGAGTTAAGCTTTCCAAAACGACGTGTACCACATGCTCCATTATACGAAATCGAGGCACGAAAAGAAAATGAGTACCAAACACCCACAATGGACTTCTACACGATTGCCCTACCTCATTTCGTGTGCAATTCGAATGCTCGGGCCGTTTTAAACTTTCCAGATCGACGGGTACCCGAAGCTCCATTTTATGAAATCGAGGCACAAAAATAAACCGAGTACCAAACACCTATAACGAACTTGTAATGTGTCCTACTCACTTCGCGCATGCTTGCAATTTCTTTCGAGCCGGTGTTATCAATTGCTCCATTATAAGAAATTATTGAGGCACTAAAAGAAACCGAGTACCAAACATCTATATTGTGTGGGCCAATGCTTAGAATAAGCTTTCAAACAATGCTTCGGTATGCAAATGTTGTTAAACTTTCCGCATAAACTTTCCAATCGATGGCTACCAAACAACAACAATGGACTTACCAAGGATCCTCTACCTCATTTCGTGTGTAATTGCTTGACCAATGCTTCCGCCCTGTTAAACTTTCCAGATCGACGGTACGGAAGCTCCATTTTATGAAATCGAGGCACTAAAAGAAACCGAGTACCAAACACCTATTCACTTATGGCGCCCATCCGCATGACCACCCGTTGTTAATGCTTTAGGCTTTCAAAACGACGTGTACCACATGCTCCATTATACGAAATCGAGGCACGAAAAGAAACTGAGTACCAAACACCCACAATTGTCTTCAACATTGCCCTACCGGATTTCGGTGTGTAATTCGAATGCTTCCGGGCCGGTGTTAAACTTTCCAGATCGACGGGTACCAGAAGCTCCATTTCATGAAATCGAGGCACGAAAAGAAACTTAGTACCAAACAACCATAACAAACTTCTAGTGTGTCCTACCACATTTCGGCGTGCATTTGCAATTACTTCGAGCCCGTGTTAAGCTTTCCAAAACGATGGGTACCACATGCTCCATTATATGAAATCGAGGCACGAAAAGAAAATGAGTACCAAACACCCACAATGGACTTCTAGTTGTTAAAGGTTCCTACCTCATTTCGGTGTGCACTTAGAATGCTTGAGGCCGGTTTTAAACTTTCCATCGATCGACGGAAACCACTAAAGAAACCGATACCAAACACCTATATGAAATCGAGTGTCCACTCAAAATAAACCGAGTACCAAACACCTATAATGAACTACGTAAATAGGTGTGAAACCTACTCACACAGCGGCATGCATTGGCAATTCTTCCGAGCCGTGTTAATGCTTTCCAAAATCCGATGTATCACAAGCTCCATTTTATGAAATCGAGGCACTAAAAGAAACCGAGTACCAAACACCTATAACGAACTTCTAGTGTGTCCTACTCATTTCGGCATGCTTGCAATTACTTCGAATGCTTTCCAAATCGACTGGTACCAAGCTCCATTATATTAAATCGAGGCACGAAAAGAAAATGAGTACCAAACACCCACAATGGACTTCTACAAGGCCCTACCTCATTTCGGTTTGCAATTCGAATGCTTCCGCCGTGTTAAACTTTCCAGATCGACGGGTACCAGAAGCTCCATTTTATGAAATCGAGGCACAAAAGAAACCGAGTACCAAACACCTATAACGAACTTCTAGTGTGTCCTACTCACTTCGCGTGCGCTTGCAATTACTTCGAGCCGGTGTTAAGCTTTCCAAAACGACGGTACCACATGCTCCATTATACTAAATCGAGGCACGAAAAGAAACTGAGTACCAAACACCCACAATGGACTTCTACATTGCCCTACCTGATTTCGGTGTGCAATTGGAATGCTTCCGGGCTGGTGTTAAACTTTCCAGATCGACGGGTACCAGAAGCTCCATTTTATGAAATCGAGGCACGAAAAGAAACCGAGTACCAAACACGCATAACGAACTTCTAGTGTGTCCTACTCACTTCGGCGTGAGTTTGCAATTACTTCTGAGCCGGTCCTAAGCTTTCCAAAACGACGTGTACCACATGCTCCATTATACGGAGGAGGATCCACCTAATCCGGAGGAGCCAGCATCGTGGACAGAGTACACTTGGTTGCGCGAGATGTTACAAAAATAACTTCATGATGGTGACAATGGCGTGAGCGATGAGCTCGGGGAAGTTCAGCATCGGATGAACACTCTCGGGAGGAGGTCACATAATTACGTCGACCATCAACAATAACTCCTACAGACTACGCGCCATGTTCGCACAACACAACCTGCGTGGCCGCGAAGTCGATGACACAGTGTACGCGGCCCCGCCTTTGCACAATGAGACCGAGGAGGAGCGTGCTATTCGTGTGGATGAGGAGCGACGCCGGCAAAGCGGCGCATGGCGGTGCCGCCAAACGTCGGGATGGCAACGCGGCACGCCAGCACATGGGCGTGGCGAAGGCAGCGGCGACGGTGTCCACGAGGAGGTGTGCATCGTGCACCTCATAGCTGGGTTGATGAGGTCGAGCAATGGGATGACGGTTTCCCCGTCGATGACGATGACCGATAGCGCCACCACCGCAACAACGTGTAGCGTCCTCGACACGACGACGCCGAGGATTTTGTCGCTAAGCCCAAATTTCAGGTGGTACAGATGTCGAACAATACCTCACTTGGGAGCTGAAAGTTGATAAGTTGTTTGGATGAACAACTATTCCAATGAGAAGAAGCTGTTGCTTGCGTCTAATGGCTTGGATGATTATGCCACACATTGGTGGGAGCAGTTCATCCGTAAGCACATGGAGCGTCATGAGTTGCCGATTATCACCGGGAGCAGATGAAGCAAACATTTGCGGGCACACTTTGTACTCGCCACTACAAGCGTTCACTATTTGAGAAGTTGATGTGGCGACAAGGTATGAGATCAATTGATGAATATCATAAGGACATGGAGACTATCATGATACATGCAGATGTCCGCGAATGAAGAAACGAACATGACGAGATTTCTAGTGGTATGAATCATCTTTGTCAAAGCGTATTGTCAATCACCATCCCTATAATGATATGATTGAGTTGCCGCACCAAGCACGCGAAGCCGAGCGACCAGTGATTGAAGACGCACGATTCGCTGCTCGTTCACGTTCTTCAACCAGTCCGAGATAGCCATATGACAATAGCCAGCCAAACAGGAGCACTCCTCCGGCCGGAAGCAATTCGGCAATGTGTAGTTCCGCAAGTAAGAAGTCGGAGAGTACACCATCATCAAAGGCCAACTGCGGCGCCCACGCTAGTGCGACCTGCGTCTATGGGGTCAACAGACGTTCACGTGACATCATTTGCCACAAGTGCAAGGGTGTTGGCCATTTTCAGAGGGACTGCCCAAATGTCAGAACTATGCTTATCACCGAAGATGGCGGTTATGTTTCAGCTAGTGATGATGAGTCGCCTGATGCACAACCAGTCTTGCACACCGATGACATAGAGCAATGTGAGTGCAATCCTGAGTTCCTTAACGCTAAGCAGTATTCTATTGTTTGCACACCCAAGGTGCTTAGTGTGATGCCATCACCATCACTCGAGCAGCGGTGCAATTTGATTCAGACCTGGGCAAAACTTGATAAGGGCTTAGTGCAAAGTGATTATTGATGGTGGGAGTTGTCACAATTTGGCCAGTAAGGATATGTGTCATAAGTTGGGTTTGAAGTACTTGCTGCATCCACGTCCTTATCATGTGCAATGGTTGAGCGACAAAGAGGAAGTGAAGGTGAACTATATGGTGCGTGTGACGTTTTCTATTGGGAAGTACACCGACTTCGTGGGATGCGATGTAGTGCCTACGACGGTGTGTCACTTGCTCTTGGCACGCCATGGCAATATGACCGTTCTACTGTTCACGATGGGCGTACAAATCGCTACACATTTCGATGGAACAATATGGATAACATCTTGAAGCCGCTTACCGCAACAGATTGTGAATTCTTCAATGCGAGAAAATTGAGATGCACGTTGAGACTACCAAAGAGCGAGAGAAAATTTAGTGATGTTAGCCACCAAATCAGAGATGAGAGAATTCGGTGAAGATCCCAATTTGGTGCACTTTGTATCGTTGTACAAAGACACCTTGCTTCGACTAACGACTTGTCTTCTCTTCCTAGTGGTGTTGCTTGTGTTTTGCAAAGACTTCGCCGACGTCTTTCCGGCCGAGGTACCACTGGGCTACCACCAATCCGTGGGATAGAACATAAGATCGACTTGATTCCGGAGCGCCTTCGCGAACCGACCACCGTATCGCACCAATCCGAGGAAACAAAGGAAATTCAGAAATAAGTACAAGAGCTTCTCTCCAAAGGGTATGTACGTGAAAGCTTAAGCCCTTGTGCTGTTCCTGTTATTTTATTTCCTAAGAAAGATGGTTCACGGCGTATGTGCGTAGATTGTCGAGCGATTAATTCGATATCGTCATCCTATACCTCGCTTAGATGATATGCTGAGGCAATTGAGTGGTGCTTGTTGTTTTCTAAGATAGATTTATTGATGGTTACCACCAAATTAGGATGCATGAAGGGATGAGTGGAAAACAGCTTTTAAAACAAAATTTGGGTTGTATGAGTGGTTAGTCATGCCTTTTGGTTTAACTAATGCACCTAGTACTTTCATGCGCTTAATGAATCATGTTTTAAGGCATTTGATTGGTAAATTTGTGGTTGTGTACTTTGATGATATTCTGATTTACATGTGACCGAATCTGAACACATAGACCATCTTAGACAAGTTCCGCAAGTTTTCGTGAGGCTAGGTTATTTGGGAACTTAGAGAAGTGCACTTTTGCAAAGATCGTGTCATCTTTTTGGGCTATGTTGTTTCGCACGTGGAGTTGAAGTAGATGAGTCTAAAATTGAAGCGATTAAAATTGGCCAACTCCTGAACGTAAGTCGATTAGAAGCTTTCATGGTCTCGCTGGTTTTTATCGGCACTTTGTGAAGGATTTTAGCAATCGTAGCTGCCCCTTTGAATGAACTTACTAAAAAGGGTGTTGAATTTGTGTGGGGTAGCGCAAGACAATGCTTTGCTGAACTTAAGAAACGCTTGGTGAAGCACCGCTGCTTGTTTTACCCGATTTCACTAAAAATTTTGAAATTGAGTGTGATGCTAGTGGATTGGGTATTGGCGGTGTTTTAATGCAAGAGGGTAGACCGGTAGCTTATTTTAGTGAGAAACTGAATGGTGCTCAATTGAATTATCCGGTCTATGACAAAGAGCTTTATGCGTTAGTGTGTGCGTTAGAAACTTGGCAACACTATTTATGGCCTAAAGAGTTTATTATTCATTCTGATCATGAGGCATTGAAGTATTTAAAGGGCTAAGCAAATCTGAACCGTAGACATGCCAAATGGGTCGAATTCATTGAGTCGTTTCCTTACATTGTGAAATACAAGAAGGGAAAGGAAAATGTGGTTGTTGATGTTCTTTCTAGGAAAAGTGTGCTTTTAACTCAATTAGGAGTGCAAGTTCCTGGTTTAGAGAGTTTGCGTGATTTATATGCTCATGACCATGATTTTTCCGTTCTTATGCACATTGCAAAGAGGAAAAGGTGGGATAAATTTCACATCCATGATGGGTTTTTGTTTCGCACTAACAAATTATGCATTCCAGAATCCTCCGTGCGTTTGTTATTACTGCAGGAATCACATGCAGGTGGATTGATGGGACATTTTGGACGTGAGAAGACGTTGTCTATGCTGAGCGATCACTTTTATTGGCCTAAGATGAGGCGAGATGTGGAGAGGTATGTGCAGCGATGCATTACTTGCCACAAAGCGAAATAGAAGTTGAATCCACACGGTTTGTATACCCCTCTACCTGTTCCCAATGCATCATGGGAGGATATTAGTATGGATTTTGTTTTAGGACCGCCTAGGACTAAGAGGGGAGCGATTGCTTTTGTCGTTGTGGATCGCTTTTCAAGATGACACACTTTATTCCGTGCTACAAGAGCGGCGATGCGTCGTGATATTGCTAACTTGTTTTTCAGGAGATTGTGAGGCTACATGGCGTGCCACGCGACTATTGTGTCGATCGCGACGTGAAGTTCATGAGCTACTCGAAGACGCTTTAGTAAAGCCGGGACGGTTGTTATTCAAAGACAACTTGTCATCCCCAAACTGATGGTCAAACGGAGGTGGTGAACCGCACACTTCGATGCTACTCCGGACTATGATCAAGAAGAACTCGCGCGAGTGGAAGGATTGTTTGCCGCGACGTGGAATTCGCTTATAATCGGGCCGCACTCCACTACGCAGATTGTGTCCTTTGAGGTGGTGTATGGCTTCAAACCCTTTACGCCGCTTGATTTGTCGCCACTTCCAAGTCAGCACCGTGTTCATATGGAGGCGCCCAAGCGGCTGAATATGTGAAGAAATTGCATCTAAAAACAAAAGAAGAGATAGAGTGCAAGGTCAAGTCCTATGCTGAGAAGGAAAACAAGAAAAGGAAGAATATGATTTTTCAACCAGGTGATTTGGTTTGTGTACACTATCGCAAGGATCGTTTTCTAGAACGTCGCAAGTCCAAATTGCTGCCGCGAGGTGATGGACCTTTCAAGGTGCTTGCGAAGATCAACGACAATGCCTACAAGATAGAGCTTTCCGGCGATGACTATGGTGTGAGCTCTACGTTCAATGTCGCTGATTTATCACCTTTCTTTGGTGGTGACGATCCAGCGTCGAGGACGACGCCTTTTCAAGAGGGGGAGGATGATGAGGCATCCCTAACAGCGATACATCTTTCCTATTGGTGGTCACGCACATACCGAGATGGACGCCATAAGTGAAGCTACAAATAATACAAGTGCAGAAGTGCATGTTGGTCCACTGACTAGAGCAAGAGCTGAACTTCTAAATGAACAGGTGCTTTTGTTTCTTAATGAATCTTCTATTTTCATTGATGAGAATTGGGTACTACCTCATGCAAATGTTTTGTACATTCTCAGGTTTGAATATTGTGAAGCCTTTGGAACCGTGAGGGAGGAGAGGGAGGCCGGAGCCAAAGCAATGGAGGAGAAGCACACGTGGGTCAACCAAGAGGAGAAAGGCCCAAGAATTCAAGCCCAATTCTGATCCTCCACAAGCCCAACCGAAATTCATCTCGGAATCAACTCAAAATTCAATTCGGATTTGGTTCGGGACAGCCCAACAGGGCTGTAATAAAAATGCTATAACTTTTGCATACGGAGTCCGATTGGGGTGTTCTTAGACTTGTTTAAAAGCTTATTCCAAGGCCCACACAATGGGTATGACCCTAACTTCAGAAGATGTACGGTCGCTCTGCTATGACCGCAACAATGTGACGGATTTAAGTTAGGTTTTCCTTTTTGTGTATTTTTTGGGTCTTAGCCGAATTAGAGTTTGATTCGCGGTGTAGCCGCCCTAGGGTCGTGCGTGAGTTGTGGAGGGCGCCTAAGTACCCTTGTCCCTCCTTTGTATCCATTAGACCAGTTTATGCATAAGATTGAAACATAGCTATTGCTTGTTGTTTCGACACCAGAGTTCATGCGAGCACTTTGAGAGAGAATTAAGCGATCCATTGTTTTGTCTCGCAATCCCGGTCAAGCGTCGTTCCATTGGGAATTGGGGACTTGGCGTTAAGTCGCTCGTGGTCTCGCGACGAACAACTACCCGGTGTGTTTTGGGCGTATTCCGAAGAGTTGAGGGTTCGTGCATTGGCGCGAGTGCTCAGCTAGTGACATCGTCTACTTCACATCAACTATCCACGGTTCCTCACTAAGAAGATCGGGCCTCCCCCGTATCACCTACCTCATTTCGGTGTGCAATTCGAATGCTTCCATGCTAGTGTTAAACTTTCCCGATCGACGTGTACCAAAAGCTCCATTTTATGAAATCGAGGCTTGGCGAGAAACTGAGTACCAAACAACCATAATAGACTTCTAGTGTGTCCTACCACATTTCGGCGTGCATTTGAAATACTTCCGATCTCGTGTTAAACTCTCTAGATCGATGGGTTCTAGAAGCTCCATTTTATGAAATTGAGGCATGAAAAGAAACCGAGTACAAAACAGCGGTATTGGACTATTCCTGTGCCCTACCTCATTTCGGCATGCACTTGGAATACATTGAAGCCGGTGTTAAACTTTCCAAAACAACGGGTACCAGAAGCTCCGATTTACGAAATCGAGACACGAAAGGAAAATTAGTACTTAACACCTATAATGGACTAATAGTGTGCCATACGTCACTTCGGCATGCATTGGCAATACTTCTGAGCCGGTGTTAAACTTTCCAAGAACGACGTGTACCACAAGGTCCATTTTACGAAATGTAGGCACGTGAAAGAACTGAGTACGAAACACCTACAATGGACTTCCAAAGTGCCTTACCTCATTTCAGCGGGCAATTGGAATGCTTCCAAGCTTGTGTTAAACTTTCCAGATCAACGGGTACTAGAAGCTCCGTTTTATTAAATCGACGCACGTTAAGAAAATGAGTACCAAACACCCATAACAGACTTATAGTGTCCCGTACCTCATTTTGGCATGCATTTGGAATGCTTCCAAGCCGGTGTTAAACTTTCCAGATCGACGGGTACCAGAAGCTCCAATTTATGAAATCGAGACACAAAAAGAAACCAAGTACCAAACACGCATAACGAACTTCGAGTGTGTCCTACTCACTTCGGCGTGAGTTTGCAATTACTTCTGAGCCGGCTTTAAGCTTTCTAAAACGACGTGTACCACATGCTCCATTATACGAAATCGAGGCATGAAAAGAAACTGAGTACCAAACACCCACAATGGACTTCTACATTGCCCTACCTGATTTCGGTGTGCAATTGGAATGCTTCCGGGCCGGTGTTAAACTTTCCAGATCGACGGGTACCAGAAGCTCCATTTTATGAAATCGAGGCACGAAAAGAAACCGAGTACCAAACACGCATAACGAACTTCTAGTGTATCCTACTCACTTCGGCGTGAGTTTGCAATTACTTATGAGCCGGTGTTAGGCTTTCTAAAACGACGTGTACCACATGCTCCAATATACGAAATCGAGGCACGAAAAGAAAACAGAGTACCAAACACCCACAATGGACTTCTACAGTGCCCTACCTCATGTCGGTGTGCAATTCGAATGCTTCCGTGCCGGTGTTAAACTTTCCAGATCGACGTGAAACAAAAGCTCCATTTTATGAAATCGAGGCACGACGAGAAACTGAGTACCAAACAACCATAATAGACTTCTTGTGTGCCCTACCACATTTCGGCGTGCATTTGAAATACTTCCGATCTGGTGTTAAACTCTCTAGATCGATGGGTTTTAGAAGCTCTATTTTATGAAATTGAGGCACGAAAAGAAACTGGGTACAAAACAGCCGTATTGGACTATTCCTGTGCCCTACCTCATTTCGGCATGCACTTGGAATACATCGAGGCTCGTGTGAAACTTTCCAGAACAACGGGTACCAGAAGCTCCGATTTACGAAATCGAGACACGGAAGGAAAAATTAGTACTTAACACCAATAAGGGACTAATAGTGTGCCATACGTCACTTCGGCATGCATTGGCAATACTTCTGAGCCGGTGTTAAACTTTCCAAGAACGACAGTACCACAAGCTCCATTTTACGAAATGTAGGCACGTGAAAGAACTGAGTACGAAACACCTACAATGTACTTCCAAAGTGCCTTACCTCATTTCGGCGGGCAATTGGAATGCTTCCAAGCTTGTGTTAAACTTTCCAGATCAACGGGTAGTAGAAGCTCCGTTTTATTAAATCGACGCACGTTAAGAAAATGAGTACCAAACACCCATAACAGACTTATAGTGTCCCGTACCTCATTTTGGCATGCATTTGGAATGCTTCCGAGCCGGTGTTAGACTTTCCAGATTGACGGGTACCAGAAGCTCCATTTTATGAAATTGAGGCACGAAAAGAAACCGAGTACCAAACACGCATAACGAACTTGTAGTGTGTCCTACGCACTTCGGCGTGAGTTTGCAATTACTTCTGAGCCGGTGCTAAGCTTTCCAAAACGACGTGTACCACATGCTCCATTATACGAAATCGAAGAACGAAAAGAAACTGAATACAAACTTGTACTAGAAGCTCCATTTTATTAAATCGACGCACGATAAGAAACTGAGTGCCAAACAGCCATAACAGACCTATAGTGTCCCGTTCCTCGGTTGCATGCATTTGGAATGCTTCCGAGCTGGTGTTAAACTTTCAGATCGACGGGTACCAGAAGCTCCATTTTATGAAATCGAGGCACGAAAAGAAACCGAGTACCAAACACGCATAACGAACTTCTAGTGTGCCCTACTCACTTCGGCGTGAGTTTGCAATTACTTATGAGCTGGTGTTAGGCTTTCCAAAACGACGTGTACCACATGCTCTATTATACGAAATCAAGGCACGAAAAGAAAATGAGTACCAAACACCCACAGTGGACTTCTGCAGTGCCCTACCTCATTTGGGTTTGCAATTCGAATGCTTTCGGCCCAAAGTTAAACTTTCCAAATCGACAGGTATCAGAAGCTCCATTTTATAAAGTCGAGGCATGAAAAGAAACTGAGTACCATACACCCACAATGGACTTCTACAGTGCCCTACCTCATTTCGGTGTACAATTCGAATGCTTGCGGGCCGGTATTAAACTTTCCAAATCGACGTGAACCAGGAGCTCCATTTTATGAAATCGAGGCACGGCGAGAAACTGAGTACCAAACAACCATAATAGACTTCTTGATACGAGGGAGGCCCGATCTTCTCAGTGAGGAACCGTGGATAGTTGATGCGAAGTAGGCGATGTCGCTAGCTCAACACTCGCGCCAATGCACGAACCCTCATCTCTTCGGAATACGCCCAAAACACACCGGGTAGTTGTTCGTCGTGAGACCACGAGCAACGAGCGTAACTCCCTATTCCCAATGGAAGAACGGCTTGACCTCGATTGCGAACAAAACAATGGATCGCCTAATTCTCTTAAAGTCCTCGCATGAACTCGGTGTCGAAAGAACAAGCAATAGCTATGTTTCAATCTTATGCATAAACTGGTCTAATGGATACAAAGGAGGGCAAAGGTACTTAAGGCGCCCTCCACGACTCACGCACGCCCTAAGTACCCTTGCCCTCCTTTGTATCCATTAGACCAGTTTATGCATAAGATTGAAACATAGCTATTGCTTGTTCTTTCGACACCGAGTTCATGACGAGACTTTGAGAGAGAATTAGGCGATCCATTGTTTTGTTCTCGCAATCCACGATCAAGCCATCGCTCCATTGGGAATTAGGGACTTGGCGTTCACGTTCGTGGTCTCGTGATGAACAACTACCCGTGTTTTGGGCGATTCCAAGAGTTGAGGGTTCGTGCATTGGCGCGAGTGTTCAGCTAGCGACATCGTCTACTTCGCATCAACTATCCAAGGTTCCTCACTGAGAAGATCGGGCCTCTCCCGTATCACAAAGTCTGTGGAAGACTAGGTTTAGATGAGAATGAGGAGGCATCAATGGCTAGGTTTTTGGGAGGGTTGAATCGAGAAATTCAAGACATCCTTGATTATAAATTATACAACTCCATTACTAGATTGTTTCATCTTGCTTGCAAAGCTGAACGTGAAGTGCGGGGGCGCGACGAGGACACGATCTAACTCTTCTCGCAGTCGCACAAACTCATGGACACCACGCACCTCATCGCCCCGCCATCTGCACCCCCACCGCCACCCTTCAACAAGCACGCTCGCTACATCAAATCAAAGACCACGAGTTTCAAGCAACCAAATCAGCACCACAAGCGCGCAAAAACCTACTCTTGATTGCTTGACGGGACGAACTAAGGATATTCAATGCCATCGGTGCAAAGGCTATGGACACATGATGCGGGATTGTCCAAACAAGCGCATCGATCATACGCGATGATGGCGGGTATTCCTCGCTAGTGATTTTGATGATGAAACATATGCTACGCTTGTAATCGACTGCGCAGACTTGATGATGAATCGATCATGAGGAGGAACATGTTGGCGCGAAGATGCCGGACACGTATTTAAGCATTATAGTGCAACGCGTACTAAGTGCACAAGTTTCGTGCCGAGCAAAATCAGCGCCATAATTTGTTTCAAATCAAGGGCGTTGTCAAGGAACGCTCGATTCGCATAATTATTGATGGTGGCAGTTGCAACAATTTGGCGAGTATGGATATGGTGGAGAAGCTTGCTTTGCCGACCAACCCTCATCCCCACCCATACCATATACAATGGTTCAACAACAGTGGTAAGTTGAAGGTAACACGAATGGTGAGAGTAAACTTTTCTATGGGTTTATACCATGATTATGTTGATTGCGATGTTGTTCCTATGCAAGCTTGTTCATTGTTATTAGGACGACCATGGCAATACGATACTGATTGTGTGCATCATGGTTGGAATAATCTATACTCTCTCATGTTCAAGGGAAAGAAAATTGTGATGCATCCTATGACTCCTGAACAAATTGTTAAGGATGAACTTGCTAGAGCTAGTAGAGAGAAGAATCGGAAGAATGCTAGGAGCGAAAATCAGATTGTAGCAAAAGAACTTGAGCAACATAAAAAGAAAGAACCTAAATCTACTCATGTGAAGAATAAAGAAATTAAATTGAAAGGTGCTAGTTTTCTTACTACCAAATCTGATATGACTGAATTGATGCTAGTAATTACATTTGCTATGCATTAGTTTGCAAAGAAGCTTTGTTTTCGCTTGAGGATACATCTTCTTTTTGCCTCCTGCTATCACTAACATTTTGCAGGAGTACAATGATGTCTTTCCGAAGGACATACCGCTGGGGTTGCCACCGCTTCGAGGGATTGAGCATCAAATTGTTGTAATTCCCGGCACATCACTGCCCAACCGCGCACCATACATATAGGACCAATCTAGAAGAAACTAAAGAAATTCAGCGCCAAGTTCAAGAATTGCTTGCTAAAGGTATGTACGTGAATCTCTTAGTCCTTGTGCTGTTCCGGTCATTTTAGTGCCTAAGAAAGATGGATCATGGCGCATGTGTGTAGATTGTAGAGCAATTAATAATATCACCATTAGGTATCGTCATCCTATTCCTAGGTTAGATGATATGCTTGATGAATTGAGTGGCTCTATTGTTTTCTCTAAGGTTGATTTGCGTAGTGGATATCACCAAATTCGCATGAAATTAGGCGATGAATGGAAAACAGCATTTAAAACTAAGTTCGGGTTATATGAGTGGTTAGTAATGCCTTTTGGATTAACTAATGGACCTAGCACCTTCATGAGACTAATGAACGAGGTTTTGCGTGCTTTCATTGGTAGATTTGTGGTGGTTTATTTTGATAACATATTGATATACAGCAAATCCTTAGAGGAACATCTTGACCATTTGCGTGCTGTTTTTAATGCCTTACGTGATGCACGTTTATTTGGTAACCTTGAGAAGTGCACCTTTTGCACCGATCGAGTCGCGTTTCTTGGCTATGTTGTTACTCCACAGGGAATTGAGGTTGATCAAGCCAAGATTGAAGCAATACAGAGTTGGCCGACTCCTAACACGGTCACATAGGTACGAAGCTTTTTAGGACTTGCTGGATTCTACCGCCGCTTCGTGAAGGATTTTAGCACCATCGCTACACCATTGAATGAGTCACCAAGAAGGGTGTGCTATTTGTTTGGAGCGCCGCACAGGAGAACGCCTTCACCACATTGAAAGATAAGTTAACACATGCACCACTATTCCAACTCCCTGACTTTAATAAGACTTTTGAACTAGAATGTGATGCGAGTGGAATTGGTTTAGGTGGTGTATTGCTACAAGAAGGTAAACCTATAGCATACTTGAGTGAGAAATTGAGCGGGCCTAGTTTGAACTATTCTACTTATGATAAGGAATTATATGCACTATTTCGAACTTTGGAAACTTGGCAACATTATTTATGGCCCAAAGAATTTGTTATACATTCTGATCACGAATCATTAAAGCATATTCGAAGTCAAAGTAAATTGAACCGTAGACATGCAAAGTGGGTTGAATTTATTGAGTCTTTTCCTTATGTCATAAAATACAAGAAGGGAAAGGAGAACATTATAGCTGATGCTTGGTCTAGGAGATATACCATGCTTTCACAACTTGACTTCAAAATTTTTGGATTGGAGACTATTAAAGAGCAATATGTGCATAATGCTGATTTTACAGATATATTGTTGAATTATAAAGAAGGGAAAACGTGGAACAAATTTGTTATTAATGATGGGTTTGTGTTTAGAGCTAACAAGCTATGCATTCCAGCTAGCTCCGTTCGTTTGTTGTTGTTATAGGAAGCGCATGGAGGCGGGCTGATGGGACACTTTGGCGTGAAGAAAACGAAGGATATACTTGCTGATCATTTCTTTTGGCCAAAAATGAGACGGGACGTCTAGCGCTACGTTGCTCGCTGCACTACATGTCAAAGAGCTAAGTCACGACTTAATCCTCATGGTTTATACATGCCTCTACCAGTTCCCAGTGTTCTGTGGGAAGATATTTCGATGGATTTTGTTTTAGGATTGCCTAGAACAAAGAAGGGGAGCGATAGTATATTCGTGGTTGTTGATAGATTTTCTAAGATGGCTCACTTTATACCATGTCATAAGAGCAATGATGCTGCTAAATTCCTTAGCCATTTTTGGAGAACTTTATGGGCTAAATTGGGGACTAAGCTGCTATTTTCTACTACTTGTCATCCCCAAACTGATGGACAAACTGAAGTTGTGAATAGAACTTTATCTACAATGCTTAGGGTTGTGTTAAAAAAGAATTTAAAAATGTGGGAAGAATGCTTGCCTCATATTCAGTTTGCTTATAATCGTTCATTGCATTCTACTACAAACATGTGTCCTTTTGAAGTTGTTTATGGTTTTGTTCCTCGTGCTCCTATTGATTTAATGCCTATTCCATCTTCAGATAAATTGAACTTTGATACTAAACAACGTGCTGAATTGATTTTAAAAATGCATGAGACAACTAAGGAGAATATAGAGCGCATTAATGCTAAATATAAACTTGCTGGTAGTCAGGGGAGAAAACATTTAACTTTTGAACCAGGAGATCTGATGAGGGCATCCCTAACACTGATACATCTTTCCCTATTGGTGGTCACGCACATACTGAGATGGACGCCATAAGTGAAGCTACAAATAATACAAGTGCATAAGTGCATGTTAGTCCACTGACTAGAGCAAGAGCTAAACTTCTAAATCAACAGGTGCTTTTATTTCTTAATGAATCTTCTATTTTCATTGATGAGAATTGGGTACTACCTCATGCAAATGTTTTGTACATTCTCAGGTTTGAACATTGTGAAGCCTTTGGAACCTGGAGGAGAGGGAGGCCGGAGCCAAACTAATGGAGGAGAAGCTCACGTGGGTCAACCAAGAGGAGAAAGGCCCAAGAATTCAAGCCCAATTCGGATCCTCCACAAGCCCAACCGAAATTCATCTCGGAATCAACTCGAAATTCAATTCGGATTCGGTTCGGGACAGCCCAACAGGCTGTAATAAAAGGCCATAACTTTTGCATACGGAGTCCGATTGGGGTGTTCTTGGACTTGTTTGAAAGCTTATTCCAAGGCCCACACAATGGGTATGGCCCCAACTTCAGAAGACGTACGGTCGCGCCGCTATGACCGAAACAATGAGACGGATTTAAGTTAAGTTTTCCTTTTTGTGTGTTTTTTGGGTCTTAGCCGAATTAGAGTTTGATTCGGCGTGTGTAGCCGGCCCTAGGCCGTGCGTGAGTCGTGGAGGGCGCCTTAAGTACCCTTGCCCCTCCTTTGTATCCATGAGACCGGCTGAACCACATTTGGTATCTTTTATATATCCTTTCATCTTGAGACTAGCTATTGATATTGCTTTGGGCTGCTCATTGAACTTTGTTTACACTTTGCTGAATTGTGGACATTACGCAAACACGAGAGTAGCACAACATACATTCGACCTTCGAAAGAAGAGAGAACAGAAGAGCAAAAGGCAGCCGCATATAGAAAGAGACGCGGCATAAAAAAAATTAAAAAGCTAACTTTTGCGTACGACCTCCGATTGGAGTGTTTCTTGATCCGTTGGAAAGGAAATCTGGGGATTTTAGATCCGCGTAAGCCATCGGGCACACGCGCAGCAACTTCGACCCCAAAAAAGGTCGTTTAGGTCCTCCAAACGGGCCCACAAACCGAGAAAAATTCAAGTTTCTCAGAATTCGCTCAAAATTGACACAGACCCTCTACAAGTGATTCTAAGGTTTCCCGTGAAGACGCATCCTTTTCCGAGTTGATCCGCGCCTAATTTGGGCTGCTACAGTACCGGGTCATAGTTTCAGTTTGTGTTTTTCAATTTTCTTTGAGCAATCTTGTACCCTAGCGTCTATCCTTGTACTTGGTGCAAAACGAGCTTGTTTTATCTCTATTTCCGTTTGAGCTCATTCCTTTGTTTGCATTAAGTCTCATTTATGTTTGCGTGTGCGTTCATACACTTTCGCTTAAACCTTTTGGATCAGCACATAGGCAAAATACTCTAGCTTGGATCATTACTTAGCTTTATAATACCTTGAATATCATATTGCATAGGATATACACATACCTGTCCAAGCTCCACCTACACCCGTTTGTGTACTCCCTTGCTCTTGGTTACGCTGATACATTACCGGGTTAAGGTCGTTCGCTGTCACAACTGTCGATTTACCATCCTTGATTCACTTTGGAACGGTAAGCTTGCCTTGTTTTCAGGACAGTGAGTTGCGAGCGAACTAGAGAGAGCTTTTGTTTTACTAACCCAGATATAACCTCGTTTCTTGTTTGTGAGTTGTTGCCATGTCAGGTCACGAGGAGGATCCACCTAATCCGGAGGCGCCGGTTACGTGGACAGAGTACACTCGCTGCCGAGATGCTACAAAAACAACTTCATGATGGTGACAATGTCGTGCGCGATGAGCTCGGGAAGTTCGATCGGATCAACACTCTCGGGAGTGAGGTCACACATTACGCACGCCATCAACAATAACTTCCTCGAGCTACGCGCCATGTTCGCACAACACAATCTGCGTGAAATGGGCAAGCCGATGACACAAGTGTGCACGCCCCGGCCATTTTGCACAATGAGACCGAGGAGGAGCGTGCTATTCGTGTGGATGAGGAGCGACGCCGCGCAGCGCTGGCGATGGCGGTGCCGCCAACGCCGGGATGGCAGCCGCAGACGCCTCAGCACATGGGCGTGGCCGAGGCAACAGCGGCCGAGCCCGCTTCACGCCCTTCGGCCACCCAGACAGCCATATAACAACGGCCACCAAACAAGAGCACTCGTACGAAGCATTCGGCAATGCGCAGCCCGCAAGTAAGAAGTGGAGAGTACACCAAAGTGCGCCGACTGCGGCGCGCACGCTAGTGCGACTCGCTCTATGGGGTCAACAGGACGCTCACGTGACATCATTTGCCACAAGTGCAAGAAGGGTGTTGGCCATTTTCGAGGGACCGCCCAAATGTCGAACTATGCTTATCACCGAGGATGGCGGTTATGTTTCACTAGTGATGACGAGTCGCCGATGCGCAACGGTCTTGCACACCGATGACATAGAACAATGTGAGTGCGATCCGACTTTCCTAACACCGAGCAAGATTCCATTGTTTGCACGCCCAAGGTGCTTAGTGTGATGCCATCGCCACACTCGAACAATGGCAATTTGTTTTGCATTTGGCGAAGCTTGATAAGGGTAAGGTCCGCAAAGTGATCATTGATGGCGGAAGTTGTCACAATTTGGCTAGCAAGGATATGTGTCATAAGTTGGGTTTGAAGTACTCGCCGCATCCACGCCCTTATCATGTGCAATGGTTGAGCGACAAATAGGAAGTGAAGGTGAACTATATGGTGCAGTGACGCTTATTGGGAAGTACACGACATCGTGGACTGCGATGTTGTGCCTATGACGGTGTGTCACTTGCTCTTGGGACGGCCATGGCAATATGACCGTCTCGCTGTTCATGATGGGCATACAAATCGCCACACATTTCGATGGAATAATATGGATATGATCTTAAAGCCCTTACATCGCAAATGATTGTGAATTCTTCAATGCAGTAAAATTGAGATGCACGCTGAGACCGCCAAAGAGCGAGATAAGAATTTAGTGATGTTAGCCACCAAATCGAAATGAGAGAATTCAAAGCGAAGATCCCAATTTGGTGCACTTTGTACTATTGTACAAAGACGCTTGCTTTCACTAACGACTTGTCTTCTCTTCCTAGTGGTGTTGCTTGTGTTTTGCGGGACTTCAACGACGCCTCTTCCAAACGAGGTACCACTGGCTACCACCAATTCGTAGGATAGAACATAAGACCGACTTGATTCCGTGAGCGCCGCCGCGAACCACCACCGCATCACACCAATCCCGAGGAAACAAAGGAAATTCAAAAACAAGTACAAGAGCTTCTCTCCAAAGGGTATGTACGTGAAAGCTTAAGCCCTTGTGCTGTTCTCGTTATTTTAGTTCCTAAGAAAGATGGTTCATGGCGTATAAGCGTAGATTGTCGAGCGATTAATAATATCACAATTCGATATCGCTCATCCTATACCTCGCTTAGATGATATGCTAGATTTAATTGAGTGGTGTGTTATTTTTCTAAGATAGATTTATAGATGGTTACCATCAAATTAGGATGCATGAAGGGATGAGTGGAAACAGCATTTAAAACAAAATTTGGGTTGTATGAGTGGTTAGTCATGCCTTTGGTTTAACTAATGCACCTAGTACATTCATGCACTTAATGAATCATGTTTTAAGGCATTTCATTGGTAAATTTGTGGTTGTGTACGTTGATGATATTCTGATTTACAACATGACCGAATCTGAACACATAGACCATCTTAGACAAGTTCTACAAGTTTTGCGTGAGGTTAGGTTATTCAGAACTTAGAGAAGTGTACCTTTGCAATGATCGTGTTATCTTTTTGGGTTATGTTGTTTCTACACAGGAGTTGAAGTAGATGAGTCTAAAATTGAAGCGATTAAAAATTGGCCAACTCTGTGAATGTAAGTCGATTAGGAGCTTTCATGGTCTCACTGGTTTTTATCGGGCGCTTTGTGAAGGATTTTAGCACCATAGCTGCCCCTTTGAATGAACTTACTAAAAGGGTGTTGAATTTGTGTGGGGGGTAGCGCAAGACAATGCTTTTGTTGAACTTAAGAAACGCTTGATCAAGTAATCGTTGCTTGTTTTATTGATTTCACTAAAAATTTTGAAATTGAGTGTGATGCTAGTGGATTGGGTATTGGCGTGTTTTAATGCAAGAGGGTAGACCGGTAGCTTATTTTAGTGAGAAACCGAATGGTGCTCAATTGAATTATCCGGTCTATGACAAAGAGCTTTATTCTTTAGTGCGTGCGTTAGAAACTTGGCAACACTATTTATGGCCTAAAGAGTTTATTATTCATTCGATCATGAGGCATTGAAGTATTTAAAGGGCTACAAACTGAACCGTAGACATGCCAAATGGGTCGAATTCATTGAGTCGTTTCTTACATTGTGAAATACAAGAAGGGAAAGGAAAATGTGGTTGTTGATGTTCTTTCTAGGAAAAGTGTGCTTTAACTCAATTAGGAGTGCAAGTTCTGGTTTAGAGAGTTTGGCGTGATTTATATGCTCATGACCATGATTTTTCCGCTCTTATGCACATTGCAAAGAGGGAAAAGGCTGGGATAAATTTCACATCCATGATGGGTTTTTGTTTCGCACTAACAAATTATGCGTTCGCACTTCTCCGCGGCGCTATTACATCGCAGGAATCACATGCGTGGGTTGATGGGACATTTTGGACGTGAGAAGACGCGCATCTATGCTGAGCGATCACTTTTATTGGCCTAAGATGAGGCGAGATGTAGAGAGGTATGTGCAACGATGCATTACTTGCCACAAAGCGAAATCAAAATTGAATCCACACTCGCTTGTATACCCTCTACTGCTCCCAATGCACCATGGGAGGATATTAGTATGGATTTTGTTTTAGGATTACCTAGAACTAAGAGGGGGAGTGATTCTGCTTTTGTCGTTGTGGATCGCTTTTCAAAGATAGCACACTTTATTCCGTGCCACAAGAGCTTCGATGCGCCGATATTGCTAACTTGTTTTTCAGTGGAGATCGTGAGGCTACATGGAGTGCCACGCACTATTATGTCGATCGTGACGTGAAGTTCATGAGCTACTTTTGGAAGACACTTTGGGGTAAACTAGGGACGGTTGTTATCCAAAGACGACTTGTCATCCCCAAACCGATGGTCAAACGGAGGTGGTGAACCGCACACTTTCGATGCTACCGAACCATGATCAAGAAGAATCTGCGCGAGTGGGAGGATTGTTTGCCGCACGTGGAATTCGCTTATAATCCGCCGCACTCCACTACGCAGCTTGTGTCCTTTGAGGTGGTGTATGGTTTCAAACCTTTACGCCGCTTGATTTGCCGCCACTTCCAAGTCAACACCGTGTTCATATGGAGGCATCCAAGCGAGCCAGTATGTGAAGAAATTGCATCTCAAAACAAAAGAGGAGATAGAGCAAGGTCAAGTTGATACGGAGGCCCGATCTTCTCAAAATGAGAAACCGTGGATAGTTGATGAAGTAGACGATGTCGCTAGTGAACACTCGCGCCAATGCACGAACCCTCAACTCTTCGAATACACCCACAACACACGGGTAGTTGTTCGTCGCGAGACCACGAACGATTTAACGCCAAGTCCCCGATTCCCAATGGAACGACGGCTTGACCTTGAATTGCGAACTAACAATTGATAGCCTAATTCTTCTCAAAGTCCTCGCATGAACTCGGTGTCGAAAGAACAAGCAATAGCTATGTTTCAATCTTATTCATAAACTGGTCTACCTCTATGGTGCGCCATGGGGTTTATATAGCCTCCCACGCAAGCACAAAGCTCGGATGAACAGTGACCGAGTGCTGCAGAGAATCCGAGTCCGACATCTTTCACGCATACAGATTCGAGTCGATTATGTTCACGGAACAGCAATCCGATTCAAAAACGCCCTACTTTAATTTGGAAATTTAAACTAATCTCCTCTCGGTTTCCCCTTGTATTGTGAGCTTTCCTTCTCTTAGCTTGCGCGAATTTGTTCGATGCACTTGATGCTTCTTTTATGCCAATGTAACCCTTGTTGCCATGTCACCATATGTCTTTCTTGACCGCCCGCATGTGCTAGGGTTTTATCCGAGAGCACGTTCCTCTCGTTGGCCACATGGGTTTCTTCTCCTTGTTGGCCGCATGTGTTTCTCCTCCATGAATTTGTTCCCGCCTCCTCTCCTCCCTCTCTGTTCCAAAGTCTTTAAATTTGTCAAACCGAGAATGCACCAAGTATTGCTTTAGGTAGTAACCAATTCTCATTGGCAACAAAAGGAAATTCATTAAGAAACAAATGCACCGTTGTTTGAGAAGTTTAGCTCCTGCTTCACGAATAACATCATAAGTAGTAGGGACATCCTCATCACAAGTCCTATGCTGAGAAGGCGAATAAGAAACGGAAGAAGATGATTTTTCAACCGGGTGATTTGGTTTGGGTGCACTACCGCAAGGATCGTTTTCGTAACGCCGCAAGTCTAAATTGTCGCCACGAGGTGATGGACCTTTCAAGGTGCTTGCGAAGATCAACGACAATGCCTACAAGATAGAGCTTTCCGGCGATGACTATGGCGTGAGCTCTACTTTCAAGGTCGCTGATTTATCACCTTTCTTTGGTGGTGATGATCCAGCGTCGAGGACGACGCCTTTTCAAGAGGGGGAGGATGATGAGGGCATCCCTAACACTTATACATCTTTCCCTATTGGTGGTCATACACATACTGAGGTGGATGCCATACGTGACGCTACAAATAATTCAAGTACAGAAGTGCATATTGGTCCACTGACGAGAGCAAGAGCTAAACTTCTTGATACGGGGGAAGGCCCGATCTTCTCAGTGAGGAACCGTGGATAGTTGATGCGAAGTAGACGATGTCGCTAGCTGAACACTCGCGCCAATGCACGAACCTCAACTCTTCTGAATACGCCCAAAACACACGGGTAGTTGTTCGTCGCGAGACCACGAACGATTTAACGCCAAGTCCCCAATTCCCAATGGAACGATCGCTTGACCTTGGATTGCGAACAAAACAAATGGATCGCTTAATTCTTCTCAAAGTCCTCGCATGAACTCGTGTCGAAAGAACAAGCAATAGCTATGTTTCAATCTTATGCATAAACCGGTTCATTTCTATGGTGCGGCCATGGGGGTTTATATAGCCTCCCACGCAAGCACAAAACTCGGATGAACAGTAACCGAGTGCTACAGTAATCCAAGTCCGACATCGCTCATTGCTACAGAATCCGAGTCCGACATCGCCACGTGGAACAGTAATCCGATTCAAAAACGTCCTACTTTAATTTGGAAATTTAAACTAGTCTCCTCTCGGTTTCCCTTGTATTGTGAGCTTTCTTAGCTTAGCTTGCGAATTTGTTCGATGCACTTGATGCTTCTTTTATGCCAATGTAACCCTTTGCTGCCATGTCACCATATGTCTTTCTTGACCGCCCGCATGTGCTAGGGTTTTATCCCGAGAGCACGTCTCCTCTCAAGCCACATGGGTTTCTTCTCCCTTGTTGGCCGCATGTGTTTCTCCTCCATGAATTTGTTCCGCCTCCCTCTCCTCCCTCTCGGTTCCAAAGTCTTTAAATTTGTCAAACCTGAGAATGCACCAAGTATTGCTTTAGGTAGTAACCAATTCTCATTGGCAACAAAAGGAAATTCATTAAGAAACAAATGCACCGTTGTTTGAGAAGTTTAGCTCCTCGCTACGAATAACCTCATAAGTAGTAGGGATATCCTCATCACTTCTAAATCAACTGGTGCTTTTGTTTCTTAATGAATCTTCTATTGTCATTGATTAGAATTGGTATTACCTCATGCAAATGTTTGTGCATTCTCAGGTTTGAACATTGTAGCCTTTGGAACCAAGAGGGAGGCCGAGTCAAAGCAATGGAGGAGAAGCTCACGTGGGTCAACCAACGGAGAAAAGCCCAAGAATTCAAGCCCAACCGGATCTTCCACAAGTGCAACTGAAATTCATCTCGGAATCAACTCAGAATTCAACCGGATTCGTTCGGGACAGCCCAACAGGGCTGTAATAAAAATGTCATAACTTTTGCATACGGAGTCCGATTGGGGTGTTCTTGGACTTGTTTGAAAGCTTATTCCAAGGGCCACACAATGGTTTTGGCTCCAGCTTCAGAAGACTTACGGTCGCGCGCCATGGCTGAAACAATGTGACGGACTTAAGTTAGGTTTTCCTTTTGTGTGTTTTTAGGTCTTAGCGAGTTAGAGTTTGATTCGCATGTGTGGCCGCCCTAGGCCGTGCGTGAGTCGTGGAGGGCGCATTAAGTACCCTTGCCCTCCTTTGTATCCATTAGACCAGTTTATGCATAAGATTAAAACATAGCTATTGCTTGTTCTTTCGACACTGAGTTCATGCGAGGACTTTGAGAGAGAATTAGGCGATCCATTGTTTTGTTCTCGCAATCCGAGGTCAAGCCGTCGTTCCATTGGGAATTGGGGACTTGGTCGTTGCTCGTGGTCTCGCCGACGAACAACTACTCGGTGTGTTGTGGGCGATTCAAGAGTTGAGGGTTCGTGGCATTGGCGCGAGTGTTCACTAGCGACATCGCCTACTTCAGATCAACTATCTACGTTTTCACCGAGAAGATTGGGCCTCCCGCATCAAAATCGCTACACATTTCAATGGAACAATATGGATATCATCTTGAAGCCGCTTACACCGCAAATGCATTGTGAATTCTTCAATGCAAAAATTGAGATGCACGTTGAGACTACCAAAGAGCGAGAAGAATTTAGTGATGTTAGCCACCAAATCAGAGATGAGAGAATTCAGCGAAGATCCCAATTTGGTGCACTTTGTATGTTGTACAAAGACGCCTTGTTTTCGACTAACGACTTGTCTTCTCTTCCTAGTGGTGTTGCTTGTGTTTTGCAGACTTCAATGACGTCTTTCCGTGAGGTAACCAAACCGGGCTACCACCAATCCGTGGGATAGAACATAAGATCGACTTGATTCTGTGAGCGCCGCCGCCAACCTACCACCGCATCAGCACCAATCCTAAGGAAACAAAGGAAATTCGAAACAAGTACAAGAGCTTCTCTCCAAAGGGTATGTACGTGAAAGCTTAAGCCCTTGTGTTGTTCCTGTTATTTTAGTTCCTAAGAAAGATGGTTCATGGCGTATGCGAGATTGTCGAGCGATTAATAATATCACAATTCAATATCGTCATCCTATACCTCGCTTAGATGCTATGTTAGACGAATTGAGTGGTGCTGTTATTTTTTGTAAGATAGATTTGCGCAGTGGTTACCATCAAATTAGGATGCATGAAGGGGATGAGTGGAAACAGCATTTAAAAACAAAATTTGGGTCGTATGAGTGGTTAGTCATGCCTTTGGTTTAACTAATGCACCTAGTACTTTCATGCGCTTTAATGAATCATGTTTTAAGGCATTTGATTGATAAATTTGTGGTTGTGTACTTTGATGATATTCTGATTTACAGTCGCACTGAATCTGAACACATAGACCATCTTAGACAAGTTCTGCAAGTTTTGCGTGAGGCTATGTTATTTGGGAACTTAGAGAAGTGCACTTTTTGCAAAGATCGTGTCATCTTTTGGGCTATGTTGTTTTCGCAGTGAGTTGAAGTAGATGAGTCTAAAATTGAAGCGATTAAAATTGGCCAACTCCTGTGAACGTAAGTCAGATTAGAAGCTTTCATGGTCTCGCTGGTTTTTATCAGCGCTTTGTGAAGGATTTTAACACCGTCGCTGCCCCTTTGAATGAACTTACTAAAAAGGGTGTTAAATTTGTGTGGGGGGTAGCGCAAGACAATGCTTTTGCTGAACTTAAGAAACGCTTGATCAGAAGCACCGCTGCTTGTTTTACTTCGATTTCACTAAATTTTTGAAATTGAGTGTGATGCTAGTGGATTGCATTGGCCGTTTTAATGCAAGAGGGTAGACAGATCGGTAGCTTATTTTAGTGAGAAACTGAATAGTGCTCAATTGAATTATCCGGTTTATGACAAAGAGCTTTATGCGTTAGTGCGTGCGTTAGAAACTTGGCAACACTATTTATGGCCTAAAGAGTTTATTATTCATTCGATCATGAGGCATTGAAGTATTTAAATGGCCAAGCAAATCTGAACCGTAGACATGCCAAATGGGTCGAATTCATTGAGTCATTTCCTTACATTGTGAAATACAAGAAGGAAAGGAAAATGTGGTAGCCGATGCTCTTCCTAGGAAAAGTGTGTTTTTAACTCCAATTAGCAGGCGCAAGTTCCTGGTTTAGAGAGTTTGCTTGATTTATATGTCGATGACCATGATTTTTCCGCTCGTTACACACATTGCAAAGAGGGAAAAGATCGATAAATTTCACATCCATGATGGGTTTTTGTTTCGCGACTAACAAATTATGTGTCCTTAATCCTCCATGCTTTTTATTACCGCAGGAATCACATGTGTGGATTGAAGGGACATTTTGGGACGTGAGAAGACGTTGTCTATGCGCCGAGCGATCACTTTATTGGCCTAAGATGAGGCGAGATGCGGAGAGGTATGTACAGCGATGCATTACTTGCCACAAAGCGAAATCGGTTGAATCCACACGGTTTGTATACCCTCACCTTCCTCAATGCACCATGGGAGGATATTAGTATGGATTTTGTTTTAGACCGCCTAGACTAAGAGGGGATCGATCTGCTTTTGTCATTGTGGTCGTTTTTTGAATATGGCACACTTTATTCCGATCTACAAGAGCGCACGATCGTCGCGATATTGCTAACTTGTTTTTCAGGAGATTGTGAGGCTACATGGCGTACACGCACTATTGTGTCGATCGCGACGAAGTTCATGAGCTACTCGAAGACGCTTTGGGGTAAGCGGGGACGGTTGTTATTCAAAGACAACTTGTCATCTCCAACCGATGGTCAAACGGAGGTGGTGAACCGCACTACTCCCGACTATGATCAAGAAGAACCTGCGCGAGTGGGAGGATTGTTTGCCGCACGTGGAATTCGCTCATAATCGGGCCATGCACTCCACTACGCAGATTGTGTCCTTTTGAGGTGGTGTATGGCTTCAAACCTTTACGCCGCTTGATTTGTCGCCACTTCCAAGTCAGCAACCGTGTTCATATGGAGGCGTCCAAGCGAGCTGAATATGCGAAGAAATTGCATCTAAAAACAAAAGAAGAGATAGAGCGCAAGGTCAAGTCCTATGCTGAGAAGGCGAACAAGAAGAGGAAGTAGATGATTTTTCAACCAGGTGATTTGGTTTGGGTACACTATCGCAAGGATCGTTTTCCAGAACATCGCAAGTCCAAATTGCTGCCGCGAGGTGATGGACCTTTCAAGGTGCTTGCGAAGATCAACGACAATGCCTACAAGATAGAGCTTTCCTACGATGACTATGTTGTGAGCTCTACTTTCAATGTCGCTGATTTATCACCTTTCTTTGGTGATGATTGATCCAAACACGAGACGACGCTCTTCAAGAGGGGAGGATGATGAGGGCATCCCTAACACCGATACATCTTTCCCTATTGGTTGTCACGCACATACTGAGATGGGCGCCATAAGTGAAGCTAAAATAATACAAGTGCGTATGCATGTTGGTCCACCGACTAGAGCAAGAGCTAAACTTCTAAATCAACAGTGCTTTTGTTTGTTAATGAATCTTCTATTTTCATTGATGAGAATTGGGTACTACTCATGCAAATATTTTGTACATTCTCAGGTTTGAACATTGTAGCCTTTGGAACCGAGAGGGAGGAGAGGGATGCGGAGCCAAAGCAATGGAGGAGAAGATCACGTGGGTCAACCAAGAGGAGAAAGGCCCAAGAATTCAAGCCCAATTCTGATCCTCCACAAGCCCAACCGAAATTCATCTCGGAATCAACTCAGAATTCAATTCGATTCGGTTCGGGACAACCCAATGTGGCTGTAATAAAAAGGCCATAACTTTTTGCACACGAGTCCGATTGGGGTGTTCTTGGACTTGTTTGAAAGCTTATTCCAAGTCCCACACAATGGGTATGGCCCCAACTTCAGAAGACGTCGATGGTCGCGCCGCTATGACCGGAAACAATGTGACGGATTTAAGTTAGGTTTTCCTTTTTGTGTGTTTTTCTCGGGTCTTAGCCGAATTAGAGTTTGATTTGGCGCGGTGTAGCCGCCCTAGGTCGTGTGAGTCGTGGAGGGCACCTTAAGTACCTTGCCCCTCCTTTATATCCATCGCACCAGCGTTTATGCATAAGATTGAAACATAGCTATTGCTTGTTCTTTCGACACCGCAGTTCATGCGAGGACTTTGAGAGAGAATTAGGCGATCCATTGTTTTGTTCTCGCAATCCGTGGTCAAGCCGCTGCTCCATTGGGAATTGGGGACTTGGCGTTAAATGCTCGTGGTCTCGCGACGAACAACTACCGATGTGTTTTGGGCGATTCCAAAGAGTTGAGGGTTCGTGCATTAGCGAGTGTTCAACTTAGCGACATCGCTCTACCGCCCACGGTTCCTCACCGAGAATCGGGCCTCCCCGTGATCATTAGGTTTTCCTTTTGTGTGTTTTTGGGTCTTAGCCGAATTAGAGTTTGATTCGGCATGTGTAGCCGCCCTAGGTCGTAGGCGTGAGTCGTGGAGGCGCCTTAAGTACCTTTGCCCTCCTTTGTATCCATGAGACCAGTTTATGCATAAGATTGAAACATAGCTATTGCTTGTTCTTTCGACACCGAGTTCATGCGAGGACTTTGAGAGAGAATTAGGCGATCCATTGTTTTGTTACGCAATCCAGGTCAAGCTCGCTGCTCCATTGGGAATTGGGGACTTGGCGTTCGCTGCGTTCGTGGTCTCGCGACTAATAACTACTGGTGTGTTTTGGGCGTATTCAAGAGTTGAGGGTTCGTGCATTGGCCCGAGTGTTCAGCTAGCGACATCGCCTACTTCGCATCAACTATCCACGGTTCTTCACTGAGAAGATCGGGCCTCCCCCGTATCAAGATCTTGTTTGGTTGCACTTGAGAAAAGATCGGTTCCCTGAATTGAGAAAGTAAAAATTGATGCCTCGAGCTGATGGTCCTTTTAAAGTGTTTGAAAAGATTAATTATAATGCATACAAACTTGACCTGCCTGCAGATTTTGGGGTTAGTTCCACATTTAACATTGTAGATTTGAAGCCACACTTGGGAGCAGAGGATGAGCTTGAGTCGAGGACGACTCAAATGCAAGAAGAGGAGGATGATGAGGACATCCCTAACTTGGATACAACCGTGTCTACACACACAGGTGATCCACAACAAATGTTACAAGGACCAATTACTCGAGCTCGTGCTCGCCAACTTAATCACCAGGTGAATTCGTTCATTGATTTATTATATATTACTGAAAATAGATCGCTACCTAATGCAAGTGATTTAATTGTGCTTAGGAATATGGGAAAGGACCAAGGAGAGGTATGTGGAGTCATGGACAAGCATAGGAGGCATAATGGAGGTCATCACGTCACTTTGGGTCTGAGCCAAGCAAGAATTCGAGTTGGGCTCGATCTGGATTCGAGTTCGGACTGCTGCAACAGCACTAAGTTCAAACGGACGTAACTTCTTCATACGGACTCCGTTTGGGACGTTCTTGGACTTCATTGAAAGCTTATCAAGTCTACTTTTTAATGGATCCAACCTCAGCTTCAAATTCCAATCGAGCCAGCCACAATAAACAAAACAATTCACGTCTGTTTTTTTGTCCGAGCCAAAAAGGGTGCTGCGCCACCTCCTCTTAGGCCCATGGGCCTTGTAACCCTAGGGGCGTGAGTCCACTTCCCTGGCCGCCACCCCTGGTCGTATGCCCATATAGGAGCCGCCGTTCCCTTGGCCAGAACTCGGATTTCGTTGAGTTTAGGTTTAGCCATTGTGTAAACTTCTGTTCTTCAGTTGTAGTCGGATCGCGAGAGTCACCTACACCAAAATCGATAGTTATCAATCTCATCGAAAGATCGGGTACCCCGCCTCCATCAGCTTCACTTACATTTGCAAAACTAGTTGCAATAATTGTTGTGTGAGAACTCTTGGGTTAATAATACAATGATCTTTTATGATCGCTGCTGTCTTCTAACATTAATTGTGCAACAACAAAGAACCGTTAAAACAGATGACATATACATATACCATGTATACACTTTGGCTTCTTTGTTACCTTATTTTCAGCTTATCAAAAGCTGAGGACGGCTTTGTTTTCAAGAAAGGGACGATGATGAGGACATAACCCTTATGGATACAACCATATTTGTTATGCTTACTATTCCGAATATAAGAGCTCGTACGCTTCACTTAAATTATCAGGTGAGCTTGTTTTTAGGAGTGTCTTTATATTATATGAACTATATGATGCCACCTAATGATGAAATATATATATGTGCAGCACCAAGTCACTTTTGGTCCAAGACAAGCAAGCAGTTCGAGCTGGACCTGTTTTGGAATCCAGTTCGGCCCTAGAATCAACCTGACAACACTAACTTAAAACAGGCATAACTTTCACATACGGAGTCCGTTGGAGGTCCACAAGTACTTCATTGAAAGCTTATTTCGTCCTCTTTCCAACGGATCTGGCCTCACCTTCAAATTCCTTTTGAACTGATCGTAATCATCAAAAGAAGACGTCATATCACTTGTTTGGACCAATCTGGGCTTTGTAATCATACTGAACTTGGCCCATCTGCCGACGGCCCACCTGGGGGTGTGGTTACTGTTCACGTGAACAGTACCCACGAGTTTTAGTCCCACCCCACTATTTCTTTTAGCTTTATGGCTCGTCCTCCCCTATATAAGGTGGCCACACCCCCTCTAATTTTCTTCGATTTCGTTGAGTTTAGATTTAGCCATTGTGCAAACTTCTGTTCTCAGTTGTGTCGGACGACCACCTATCAAGATAGCCTTCGGGATCCCTCCTTTTATTTCCAATACCATGTACGCTACATTCTTATTCGCAATATCAGATTGCCTATATTTTATTCTTGCTAGTTCTTCGATTGCTCGCAGGAATTGAACCTCGTGTTCAGGTTGATCGCGCTTCTATCACGGTCAATAACATCTCGGAGTTAGTTCAACGATTGCTAAGGTGCAAGGGTCGTCGTACAATTGTAGTCGGATCGCGAGAGTCACCTCTACCAAAATCGATAGTTATCAATCTTATCGAAAGATAGAACACCCGTCTCCATCAGCTCCTCTTTACGAAATCGAGTCACGGAAGGAAAATTAGTACTAAACACCTATAATGGACTTCTATTGTGTCGTACGTCACTTCGGCATGCATTTCCGATAGTTCTGAGCCGGTGTTAAACTTTCCAAAAACGACGTGTACCACAGGCTCTATTTTACGAAATGGAGGCACGTGAATAAACTGAGTACAAAACACCCACAATGGACTTCCAAAGTGCCCTATCTCATTTCGGCGGGCAATTGGAATGCTTCCAAGCTTGTGTTAAACTTTCCAGATCAACGGGTACTAGACGCTCCATTTTATTAAATCGAGGCATGATAACAAACTGAGTACCAAACACCCATAATAGACTTGTAGTGTCCCCTATCTCATATTGACATACATTTGGAATGCTTCCGAGCCTGTGTTAAACTTTCCGGACCGACGGGTACCCGAAGTTCCATTTTATGAAATCGAGGCACAAAAAGAAACTGAGTAGCAAACACCTATAACGAACTTCTAGTGTGTCCTACTCACTTCGGCATGTATTTGCAATTACTTCTGAGCCGCTGTTAAGCTTTCCAAAACGATGTGTACCACATTCTGCATTATACGAAATAGAGGCGAAAAGCGGTACCAAACTCCACAATGGACTTCTCTGATGCCTACCTCATTTCGTTGTGCAATTCGAATGCTTAGGGCGGTGTTAAACTTTTCATATCGGCCGTGGTGCGAAGCTCCATTTTATGAAATCGAGGCACGACGAGAAACTGAGTACCAAACAACCATAATAGACTTCTAGTGTGCCCTACCACTTTTCGGCATGCATTTGGAATGCTTCCGATCTGGTGTTAAACTCTCCAGATCGATGGGTTCTAGAAGCTCCATTTTATGAAATCGAGGCACAAAAAAGAAACTGAGTACAAAACAGCCATATTAGACTACTCATGTGCCCTACCTCATTTCGGCATGTACTTGGAATACTTTCAAGCCGGTGTTAAACTTTCCAGAACAACGGGTACCAGAAGCTCCACTTTACGAAATTGAGGCACGGAAGGAAAATGATGAGGGCATCCCTAACACTGATACATCTTTCCGTATTGGTGGTCACGCACATACTGAGATGGACGCCATAAGTGAAGCTACAAATAATACAAGTGCAGAAGTGCATGTTGGTCCACTGACTAGAGCAAGAGCTAAACTTCTAAATCAACAGGTTCTTTTATTTCTTAATGAATCTTCTATTTTCATTAATGAGAATTGGGTACTACCTCATGCAAATGTTTTGTACATTCTCAGGTTTGAACATTGTGAAGCCTTTGGAACCGAGAGGTGGAGAGGGAGGCGGAGCCAAAGCAATGGAGGAGAAGCTCACGTGGGTCAACCAAGAGGAGAAAGGCCCAGAATTCAAGCCCAATTCGGATCCTCCACAAGCCCAACCGAAATTCATCTCGGAATCAACTCGAATTCAATTCGGATTCAGTTCGGGACAGCCCAACAGGGCTGTAATAAAAAACCATAACTTTTGCATCTGAGTCGATTTGGGTGTTCTTGGACTTGTTTGAAAGCTTATTCCAAGGCCCACACAATGGGTATGGCCCTAACTTCAGAAGACGTACGGTCGCGCCGCTATGACCGAAATAATGTGACGGATTTAAGTTAGGTTTTTCTTTTTGTGTGTTTTTGGGTCTTAGCCGAATTAGAGTTTGATTCGACGTGTGTAGCCGGCCCTAGGCCGTGCGTGAGTCGTGGAGGGCGCATTAAGTACCCTTGCCCCTCCTTTGTATCCATTAGACCAGTTTATGCATAAGATTAAAACATAGCTATTGCTTGTTCTTTCGACACCAGAGTTCATGCGAGGACTTTGAGAGAGAATTGGCGATCCATTGTTTTGTTACGCAATCGAGGGTCAGCACGTCGTTCCATTGGGAATTGAGGACTTGGCGTTAAATGCGTTCGTGGTCTCGCGACGAACCTACTACCGGTGTGTTTTGGCGTATTCCGAAGAGTTGAGGTTCGTGCATTGGCGCGAGTGTTCACCTAGCAACATCGTCTACTCCAGCATCAACTATCCACGGTTCCTCACTTGAAGATCGGGCCTCCCCTGTTGGGCTGTCGACAGAATCAAGTGAATTGCGAGTTGATTAGAGATGAATTTCGGTTGGGCTTGTGGAGGATCGGATTGGGCTTGAATTATTGGGCCTTTCTCTCTTGGTTGACCCATGTGAGCTTCTCCTCCATTGCTTTGGCTCGGCCTCCCTCTCCTCCCTCTCGGTTCAAAGGCTTCACAATGTTCAAACGAGAATGTACAAAACATTTGCATGAGTGGTACCCAATTCTCATCAATGAAAATAGAAAATTCATTAAGAAACAAAAGCACTTTGTTGATTTAGAAGTTTAGCTCTTGCTCTAGTCGGTGGACCAACATGCATACACGCACTTGTATAATTTGTAGCTTCACTTATGGTGTCCATCTCGGTATGTGCGTGACCACCAATAGGAAAGATGTATCGGTGTTAGGGATGCCCTCATCAGAAACCGAGTACCAAACACGCATAACGAACTTCTAGTGTGTCCTATTCACTTCGGCGCGAGTTTGCTGTTACTTCTGAGCCGGTGTTAAGCTTTCCAAAACGACATGTACCACATGCTCCATTATACGAAATCGAGGCACGAAAAGAAACTGAGTACCATACACTCACAATAGACTTCTACATTGCCCTACCTGATTTCGGTGTGCAACTCGAATGCTTCCGGGCCGGTGTTAAACTTTCCAGATCGATGGGTACCAGAAGCTCCATTTTATCAAATCGAGGCACGAAAAGAAACTAAGTACCAAACACCTATAACGAACTTCTAGTGTATCCTACTCACTTCTGCCTGCGTTTGCAATTACTTCTGAGCCACTGTTAAGCTTTCCAAAACGACGTGTACCAAATGCTCCATTATACAAAATCGAGGCACGAAAAGAAACTGTTATACGAAATCGAGGCACGACAAGAAACTGAGTACGAAACACCCACAATGGACTTCTCGATTGCCTACCTCATTCGGTGTGCAACGAATGTTTCCGCCGTGTTAAGCTTTCCGGATCGACAGTGCGTAAGCTCCATTTTATTAAAATCGAGGCATCAAAAGAAACTGAGTACCAAACACGCAAAATGGACTTCTACAGTGCCCTAACTCATTTCGGTGTGCAATTCGAATGCTTCCGGGCCAGTGTTAAACTTTCCAGATCGACGGGTACCAGAAGCTCCATTTTATGAAATCGAGGCACGAAAAAAACTGAGTACCAAACACCCAAAATGGACTTCTACAGTGCCCTACCTCATTTTGGTGTGCAATTTGAATGCTTCCGGGCCGGTGTTAAACTTTCCACAACGACGTGTACCACATGCTCCATTATACGAAATCGAGGCATTAAAAGAAACCGAGTACCAAATACACACAATGGACTTCTACAGTGCCCTACCTCATTTCGGTGTGCAATTCGAATGCTTCCGTGTCGGTATTAAACTTTCTAGACCGACGGGTACCAGAGCTCCATTTTATGAAATCGAGGCACCACGAGAAACTGAGTACCAAACAACCATAATAGACTTCTGGTGTGCCCTACCACTTTTCGGTGTGCATTTGGAATGCTTCCGATCTGGTGTTAAACTCTCCAGATCGATGGGTTCTTAGCTCCATTTTATGAAATCGAGGCACGTAAAGAAACTGAGTACAAAACAGCCGTATTGGACTACTCCTGTGCTCTACCCCATTTCGGCATGCACTTGGAATATTTTCAAGCCGGTGTTAAACTTTTCAGAACAACGGGTACTCGAAGCTCCACTTTACGAAATCGAGGCACGAAAGGAAAATTAGTACTAAACACCTATAATGGACTTCTAGTGTGCCGTACGTCGCTACGGCATGCATTTGCGATACTTCTGAGCCGGTGTCAAACTTTCCAAGAACGACGTGTGATACGGGAGAGGCCCGATCTTCTCAGTGAGGAACCGTGGATAGTTGATGCGAAGTAGACGATGTCGCTAGCTGAACACTTGCGCCAATGCACGAACCCTCAACTCTTCGAAATACGCCCAAAACACACCGGGTAGTTGTTCGTCGTGAGACCACGAACGATGAACGCCAAGTCCCCAATTCCCAATGGAACGACGGCTTGACCTTGGATTGCGTAACAAAACAAATGGATCGCCTAATTCTCTCTCAAAGTCCTCGCATGAACTCGTGTCGAAAGAACAAGCAATAGCTATGTTTCAATCTTATGCATAAACTGGTCTACCTCTATGGTGCGGCCATGGGGGTTTATATAGCCTCCCACGCAAGCACAAAACTCGGATGAATAGTAATCCGAGTGCTACTGAGAATCCGAGTCCGACACGCTTGTTCGCACACAAGAATCGAGTCCGACTCATCGTTCACGTGAACAGAATCCGATTCAAAAAACGTCCTACTTTAATTTGAAAATTTAAACTAGTCTCCTCTCGGTTTTCCTTGTATTGTGAGCTTTCCTTCTCTTAGCTTGCTTGAATTTGTTCGATGCACTTGATGCTTCTTTTTATGCTAATGTAACCCTTGTTGCCATGTCACCATATGTCTTTCTTGACCGCCCGCATGAGCTAGGGTTTTATCCTCGAGAGCACGTTCCTCTCGTTGGCCACATGGGTTTCTTCTCCCTTGTTGGCCGCATGTGTTTCTCCTCCATGAATTTGTTCCGGCCTCCCTCTCCTCCTCTCGGTTCCAAAGTCTTTAAATTTGTCAAACCTAAGAATGCACCAAGTATTGCTTTAGGTAGTAACCAATTCTCATTGGCAACAAAAGGAAATTCATTAAGAAACAAATGCACTGTTGTTTGAGAAGTTTAGCTCTGCTTCACGAATAACCTCATAAGTAGTAGGGATATCCTCATCATCCTCCCTTTCTTCAAAAAAGCCGTCCTCGGCTTTTGATAACTCAAGATGTGCTAGACAAAAATACAACGTATATGCATGGTATATATATTTGTCATCCAAACTCCTTTCGCTTAGCACATGATGATTTCTTTGAAAGTGTAATAAACAAAAGAACAACGATATACGTGGTATATGTATGCATCAATTGTTGTGACATTCTCGTTGTTGCGCACAAAATAATTAGGATCATAGCAGCCATAGGATGTATTTGATATATACAATGTGATACTTTGGTCACATCATTCTCCCTCCCATGAGAAAAAATCGTCCTCGACTTTGGTAGGTACATGGACAAGATATAAGAGGGACCCACTAGATCAAGTTGTTCAAATATTGAGAGAAAAATTTTAGTTTCTTCCATGCTTCAACTCGACTACGTTGTTTACATGTATAGGAGAAACAAGTAGGCATCATATTGCGTTCTAAACAATAGGCACTTGTATTAAAATCCATCTCAAAATGATCATGATATTTCTCAATAGATGGTTTGCGCAAAACATGCAAGTTTAAATCAAGGAAGATTATCACGGTAATGCATATTTGATAAACATAGAACTTGTCATCTACACCATAATCTCCAATCAAATTGAATGTATATGTGTAGGCATAAGTACTAACGAGTGATTTTAAACATGAAACTTTAGCAAGATTCTCAATCACACTAGATAGCTCTCTATGAACATCGAACATGATATAGTATAAAAGATCATCAAAAGATATTTTAGTAAGAACGTCCTTATGGTAATCAATTCCACATTATGTAAATTGAGCGTACAAATTTCGAACATGGAATATTCAAAGGAACACTAGAGATCGAACTCAGCACGCACCTCTTCTTGATGAGTATGCAATTCAACACCATTACTGTTACCTTTACCATCCTCCTCAGTTGTTGTAGGTGTTGTAGATATCAAATCATCATCATGAAACCATTGGATCGCAAGCACTCTATCCCCCACCGTGGTTATCTCCTCGTCTTTCACGTCCAACGGTGCTTAGGTTGTTCAACTTTCAACTCATTTTCTTTAATATCAACCTACACAATGTGAGAAACAACACTAGAAGTAGAAAATAAATCATGAATTTCAGTAGTAACCTCACTTTGACTATCATCTACTTCTCTCTTTTCTGTTGGTGCATCTTTCTCACACTCAATAGAGATGCTCTCAACCTCACATATGGTGGAATCACACAGCTCACTCTCTTTATCATTCTCACTCAATTTGGCTATGTGGCACTCATTCTTATATGGGTTTAGATACATCCCGTCCCCCAAAGATTGTGGGTCAGCAATTGAGCAATTACCAGTAACCACAATTGAGCAATTACCAGTAACAACAATTGAGCAATTACCAGTAACCACAATTGAGCAATTGAGCAATGAAGCAATGGGGCAGCACTACACGAAACATGTACCGAAGGGAATGTCCCATGCTCGGTCGCCTTCACATGTGATATACTAGCGGCATTTAAACCTTTTCGTGGACAAGTCAACTTGTCAAGTAGAGAACGCTTGTAGTGGCGAGGTACAAACGTGCCCGAAATGCCGCTTCATCCGCTCCCACGTGATAATCGGCAATTCATGGCGCTCCATACGCTACGAATAAAGCGCTCCCACCAATGTGTGGCATAATCACCAAGCCACTAGACGCAAGTAAGAGCTTCTCTCATTGGTATAGTTGTGCATCCGAAATAGAGTATCAATTTCTAGCTCCCAAGTGAGATATTCTTGTACATCGCATGCGACCAAAAATATAGGGATAGACAATTTGGGCTTATCGTGAAAATCCTTACGATGCACGTTTGGTTGATTGAACATGGCGTGCAGCTCCAAGAAGTTGTTGTTGATGTCCGTGACGTAGTTGCGTAACCTCCTCTCCGAGGTTGTTCAATCCAGTCCGAACGGACCCGAGCTCATCGCGCACACCATTATCACGATCATGAAGTTGCTTTTGTAGCGTCCCACACAACCATGTATACTCCGTCCACGTAACCGGTGGGTTCTCCTGATGACCTGACATGGATACAACTCACAAATAGCAAACGAAATTATATCTGGGTTAGTAAAAAAAAACATGCTCTCTACGCTCGCAACTCACTGTCCTGAACACAAGACAAGCTTACCGTTCCAAAGTGAATTAAGGACGGCAAATCGACAGTTGTGACAGCGAGCGACCTTAACCCGGTAATGTATGAGCGTAACCAAGAGCAAGGGAGTACACAAACGGGTGTAGGTGGAGCTCGGACAGGTATATGTATATCCTATGCAATCTGATATTCAAGGTATTGTAAAGCTAAGTAATGATCCAAGTTAGAGTATTTTGCCTATGTGCTGATCCAAAAGGTTTAAGCAAAGTGTATGAACGCACAAACAAAGATAAATGTGACTTAATGCAAACAAAGGAATGAGCTAGTGAGAGACAAACTGAAATTGAGATGAAAACTAGCTCGTTTTTGCACCAAGTACTATGAGAGACGCTAGCCAATTGCAAAGATATCAATGTTAGGGCACAAGATTGCTCAAATAGATTAAATACACAATCTGAAATTGTGGACTAAGGTTTACTCTTCCCAATTTCGCCAGCCCTTTTTGTTTGTTTTTTTCTCAAAACCGCATGAACAAAGCTCTTCGCCCTTCTGGCTATTAAGGAAACCGAAAGGAAAAAATTTGTCTTGGTATTTGCGGGTTTGATCTTTTGTTTGTTTTTTTAATATCTTTTCAAGCCGTGGCTTTTTCTTGTAATCGGCTTGCCTTTTCCTCTTTTCTTATTGCAATGGCCGAAATAGGGTTTGCTCCTCTTGATTGCACAAGTCTCACAATTCAACAACGTGTAAATAAACCAAAGAACAGCCCTAGTGCAATGTACAAAAGCTAGTCTCAAGGATGAAAGAATATAAATGAAGCTCAAGAAACCCAAAGTGTTTGGTCACTATCTCTTTTTGGGTGCTAATTGAGGAGTTCAATCAGCAATTTGGTATGGTTTATGTGAACACAACGATTAAGCAGCATAAAAGGAACACATGGATCAGCACTAAAAACAAATACTCTAATGGATGAAAACTTAACTAAACGCACAAGAAATAACAGATTAAACTACGGTTTTGGTATTGCAATTTTCGGTTTATTGGACGATAGGATAGAAAACGAATCTAACCACGGGTAAAGAAATTCTCACTGAGTAAACCTAGAATCTGATACCATATGATACGGGGGGAAGGCCCGATCTTCTCGATGAGGAACCGTGGATAGTTCATGCGAAGTAGACGATGTCGCTATTGAACACTCGCGCCAATGCACGAACCCTCAACTCTTCGAATACGCCCAAAACACACCGGTAGTTGTTCGTCGCGAGACCACGAGCATTTAACGCCAAGTCCCAATTCCCAATGGAACGACGGCTTGACCTTGGATTGCAGAACAAAACAAATGGATCGCCTAATTCTCTCTCAAAGTCCTCGCATGAACTCTGGTGTCGAAAGAACAAGCAATAGCTATGTTTCAATCTTATGCATAAACTGGTCTACCTCTATGGTGCGGCCATGGGGGGTTTATATAGCCTCCCACGCAAGCACAAAACTCGGATGAACAGTAATCCGAGTGCTACAGTAATCTGAGTCCGGCACTGTTCACTGCTACAGTATCCGAGTCCAATTACTGTTCACGTGAACAGTAATCCGATTCAAAAAAACGTCATACTTTAATTTGGAAATTTAAACTAGTCTCCCTCTCGGTTTCCCTTGTATTGTGAGCTTTCCTTCTCTTAGCTTGCGCGAATTTGTTCGATGCACTTGATGCTTCTTTTTATGCCAATGTAACCCTTGTTGCCATGTCACCATATGTCTTTCTTGACCGCCCGCATGAGCTAGGGTTTTATCCACGAGCAAGTTCCTCTCGTTGGCCACATGGGTTTCTCTCCCTTGTTGGCGCATGTGTTTCTCCTGCATGAATTTGTTCCCGCCTCCCTCTCCTCCCTCTCGGTTCCAAAGTCTTTAAATTTGTCAAACCGAGAATGCACCAAGTATTGCTTTAGGTAGTAACCAATTCTCATTGGCAACAAAAGGAAATTCATTAAGAAACAAATGCACTGTTGTTTGAGAAGTTTAGCTCCTGCTTCACGAATAACCTCATAAGTAGTAGGGATATCCTCATCAAGGTGTGCATCGTGCACCTAGCATGGTGATGAGGCCGAGCAATGGGATGACGATTTACGTCGGACGATCACGATGACCGACGGCGCCACCATCGCAACACGCGATGGCCACGACGGCGCCACGATTTTGTCGCTAAGCCTAAATTTACTCTTCCTATATTTTCGTGTGGTACAGATGTGGAGCAATACCTCACTTGAATGAACAACTATTCCAATGAGGAGAAGTCGTTGCTTGCTTCCAATGGCTTGGATGATTATGCTACACAGATTCATTCGTAGCGCATGGGCGCCATGAGTTGCCGATTATCACCGGGAGCAGATGAAGCAAAGCATTTGCGGGCACGCTTTGTACCTCGCCACTACAAGCGCTCACTATTTGAGAAGTTGGCAGTGCGACAAGGTATGAGGTCAATTGATGAATATCATAAGGAGATGGAAACTATCATGATACATGCAGATGTCGCGAGAATGAAGAATGCAGACCATGGCGAGATTTCTAGTCGGCATGAATCATGTCATTCAAGCGCATTGTCAATCACCATCCCTATAATGATATGATTGAGTTGCTGCACCAAGCACGCGAAGCCGAGCGAGAAGTGATTGAAGATGCACGGTTATTGCCTGCTCACGCCCTTCACCAGCCCAGACAGCCATATAATAACAAGCCACCAAACAAGAGCACTCCGACCGGAAGCAATTCGGCAATGCGCGATTCCGCAAGTAAGAAGTCGAGAGTACACAAGACGGCGCGTCGACTGCGGCGCCGCCGCTAGTGTGACCTCGCGTCTATGGGGTCAACGGGACGCGTTCATGTGACATCATTTGCCACAAGTGCAAGGGTGTTGGCCATTTTCAGAGGGACTACCCAAATGTCAGAACTATGCTTATCACCGAGGATGGCGGTTATGTTTCAGCTAGTGATGACGAGTCGCCTGATGCGCAACCAGTCTTGCACACTGATGACATAGAACAATGTGAGTGCGATCCTGAGTTTCCTAACACTGAGCAGTATTCCATTGTTTGCACGCCCAAGGTGCTTAGTGTGATGCCATCGCCGTCACTCGAACAGCGGTGCAATTTGTTTCAGACTTGGGCGAAGCTTGATAAGGGTAAGGTCTGCAAAGTGATCATTGATGGCGGAAGTTGTCACAATTTGGCTAGCAAGGATATGTGTCATAAGTTGGGTTTGAAGTACTTGCCGCATCCACGTCCTTATCATGTGCAATGGTTGAGCGACAAAGAGGAAGTGAAGGTGAACTATATGGTGCGAGTGACGTTTTCTATTGGGAAGTACACCGACACCGTGGATCGCCATGTTGTGCCTATGACGGTGTGTCACTTGCTCTTGGGACGGCCATGGCAATATGACCGTTCGCTGTTCATGATGGGCGACAAATCGCTACACATTTCGATGGAATAATATGGATATCATCTTGAAGCCCTTACACCGCAAGCAGTTGTGAATTCTTCAATGCAGAAAATTGAGATGCACGTTGAGACCGCAAAGAGCGAGAGAAGAATTTAGTGATGTTAGCCACCAAATCGAAATGAGAGAATTCAGCGAAGATCCTAATTTGGTGCACTTTGTACTATTGTACAAAGACGCCTTGCTTTCGACTAACGACTTGTCTTCTCTTCCTAGTGGTGTTGCTTGTGTTTTGCAGGACTTCAGCGACGTCTTTCCAAACGAGGTACCAGCTGGGCTACCACCAATTCGTGGGATAGAACATAAGATCGACTTGATTCCAGGAGCGTCGCTGCCGAACCGACCACCGTACCGCACCAATCCCGAGGAAACAAAGGAAATTCAGAAACAAGTACAAGAGCTTCTCTCCAAAGGGTATGTACGTGAAAGCTTAAGCCCTTGTCTTTGTTCTGTTATTTTAGTTCCTAAGAAAGATGGTTCATGGCGTATGTGCGTAGATTGTCGAGCGATTAATAATATCACAATTCGATATCGTCATCCTATACCTCGCTTAGATGATATGCTAGACGAATTGAGTGGTGCTGTTATTTTTTCTAAGATAGATTTTTGCAAATGGTTACCATCAAATTAGGATGCATGAAGGGGATGAGTGGAAAACAGCATTTAAAACAAAATTTGGGTTGTATGAGTGGTTAGTCATGCCTTTTGGTTTAACTAATGCACCTAGTACATTCATGCGCTTAATGAATCATGTTTTAAGGCATTTGATTGGTAAATTTGTGGTTGTGTACTTTGATGATATTCGATTTACAACAGATCGAATCTGAACACATAGACCATCTTAGACAAGTTCTACAAGTGTTGCGTGAGGCTAGGTTATTCGGTAACTTAGAGAAGTGCACCTTTGCAAAGATCGTGTCATCTTTTGGGCTATGTTGTTTCGCACAGGAGTTGAAGTAGATGAGTCTAAAATTGAAGCGATTAAAAATTGGCCAACTCACGTGAATGTAAGTCGATTAGGAGCTTTCATGGTCTCGTTGGTTTTTATCGGCGCTTTGTGAAGGATTTTAGCACCATTGCTGCCCTTTGAATGAACTTACTAAAAGGGTGTTGAATTTGTGTGGGGTAGCGCAAGACAATGCTTTTGTTGAACTTAAGAAACGCTGATCAAGCACTGTTGCTTGTTTTACTGATTTCACTAAAAATTTTGAAATTGAGTGTGATGCTAGTGGATTGGGTATTGGCGGTGTTTTAATGCAAGAGGGTAGACCGGTAGCTTATTTTAGTGAGAAACTAAATGGTGCTCAATTGAATTATCCGATCTATGACAAAGAGCTTTATGCTTTAGTGCGTCGTTAGAAACTTGGCAACACTATTTATGGCCTAAAGAGTTTATTATTCATTCGATCATGAGGCATTAAAGTATTTAAAGGGCCAAGCAAACTGAACCGTAGACATGCCAAATGGGTCGAATTCATTGAGTCGTTTCCTTACATTGTAAAATATAAGAAGGAAAGGAAAATGTGGTAGCCGATGCTCTCTAGGAAAAGTGTGCTTTAACTCAATTAGGAGTGCAAGTTCTGGTTTAGAGAGTTTGCGTGATTTCTATGCTCATGACCATGATTTTTCCGTTCCTTATGCACATTGCAAAGAGGAAAAGGCTGGGATAAATTTCACATCCATGATGGGTTTTGTTTCGCACTAACAAATTATGCGTTCGCACTCCTCCGTATGCTTGCTATTCTGCAGGAATCACATGCGGGTGGGTTGATGGGACATTTTGGACGTGAGAAGACATTATCTATGCTGAGCGATCACTTTTATTGGCCTAAGATGAGGCGAGATGTAGAGAGGTATGTGCAACGATGCATTACTTGCCACAAAGCGAAATCAAAATTGAATCCACACGATTTGTATACCCTCTACCTGTTCCCAATGCACCATGGGAGGATATTAGTATGGATTTTGTTTTAGGATTACCTAGAACTAAGAGGCGAGTGATTCTGCTTTTGTCGTTGTGGATCGTTTTCAAAGATGGCACACTTTATTCGTGCCACAAGAGCGCGATGCGTCGCATATTGCTAACTTGTTTTTCGTGGAGATCGTGAGGCTACATGGCGTGCCACGCACTATTGTGTCGATCGTGACGTGAAGTTCATGAGCTAATTTTGGAAGGCACTTTGGGGTAAACGGGGACGAAGTTGTTATTCAAAGACGACTTGTCATCCCCAAACCGATGGTCAAACGGAGGTGGTGAACCGCACACTTCGATGCTACTTCGGACCATGATCAAGAAGAATGCGCGAGTGGGAGGATTGTTTGCCGCACGTGGAATTCGCTTATAATCGGGCCGCACTCCACTACGCAGATTGTGTCCTTTGAGGTGGTGTATGGTTTCAAACCCTTTACGCCGCTTGATTTGTCGCCACTTCAAGTCAACACCGTGTTCATATGGAGGCATCCAAGCGGTGAGTATGTGAAGAAATTGCATCTCAAAACAAAAGAGGAGATAGAGCGCAAGGTCAAGTCCTATGCTTGAGAAGGCGAATAAGAAACGAAAGAAGATGATTTTTCAACCAGGTGATTTGGTTTGGGTGCACTACCGCAAGGATCGTTTTCCAGAACGCCGCAAGTCTAAATTGCTGCCACGAGGTGATGGACCTTTCAAGGTGCTTGAGAAGATCAACGACAATGCCTACAAGATAGAGCTTTCCGGCGATGACTATGGCGTGAGCTCTACTTTCAATGTTGCTGATTTATCACCTTTCTTTGGTGGTGATGATCTAGCGTCGAGGACGACGCCTTTTCAAGAGGGGGAGGATGATGAGGGCATCCCTAACACTTATACATCTTTCCCTATTGGTGGTCATACACATACTGAGGTGGACGCCATACATGACGCTACAAATAATTCAAGTACAGAAGTGCATATTGGTCCACTGACGAGAGCAAGAGCTAAACTTCTAAATCAACAGGTGCTTTTGTTTCTTAATGAATCTTCTATTGTCATTGATGAGAATTGGGTATTACCTAATGCAAATGTTTTGTGCATTCTTAGGTTTGAATATTGTGAAGCCTTTGGAGGAGAGGGAGGCCGGGAACAAATTCATGGAGAAGAAACACATGTGGCCAACAAGGGTTACATTGGCATCAAAAGAAGCATCAAGTGTATCGAACAAATTCGCGCAAGCTAAGAGAAGGAAAGCTCACAATACAAGGGGAACCGAGAGGGAGACTAGTTTAAATTTCCAAATTAAAGTAGGACGTTTTTTGAATCGGATACTGTTCATGTGAACAGTAATCAGACTCAAATTTTTGAACAGTGTCGGACTCGGATTCTGAGGGACTCGGTTACTGTTCATCCGAGTTTTGTGCTTGCGTGGGAGGCTATATAAACCCCCCATGGCCGCACCATAGAGGTAGACCAGTTTATGCATAAGATTGAAACATAGCTATTGCTTGTTCTTTCAACACCAGAGTTCATGCGAGGACTTTGAGAGAGGACTAGGCGATCCAATTGTTTTATTCTCGCAATTCAAGGTCAAGCCGTCGTTCCATTGGGAATTGGGACTTGGCGTTAAATCGTTCGTGGTCTCGCGACGAACAACTACCCGTGTGTTTTGGGCGTATTCAAGAGTTGAGGTTCGTGCATTGGCGCGAGTGTTCAGCTAGTGACATCGTCTACTTCGCATCAACTATCAACGGTTCCTCACCGAGAAGATCGGGCCTCCCCCGTATCAAATTTGGTACGGTTTATGTGAACACAACGATTAAGCAACGCAAAAGGAACACATGGATCAGCACTAAAAACAAAACTCTAATGGATGAAAACTTAGCTAAACGCACAAGAAATAACAGATTAAACTACGGTTTTGGTATTGCAATTTTCGGTTTATTGGGACGATAGGATAGAAAACGAATCTAACTACGGTAAAGAAATTCTCACCGAGTAAACCTAGAATCGATACCATATGATACGGAGAGGCCCGATCTTCTCGTGAGGAACCGTGGATAGTTGATGCGAAGTAGACGATGTCGCTTAGTGAACACTCGCGCCAATGCACGAACCCTCAACTCTTCGAATACGCCCAAACACACGGGTAGTTGTTCGTCGTGAGACCACGAACGACGAACGCCAAGTCCCCAATTCCCAATGGAACGCGGCTTGACCTCGAGTTGCAGAACAAACAATGGATCGCCTAATTCTCTCTCAAAGTCCTCGCATGAACTCTGGTGTCGAAAGAACAAGCAATAGCTATGTTTCAATCTTATGCATAAACTTGTCTACCTCTATGGTGCGGCCATGGGGGTTTATATAGCCTCTCACGCAAGCACAAAACTCGGATGAACAGAATGGCAGTGCTACAGAATCTGAGTCCGACATTCGCTCATCACATAGATTGAGTCTGATTACTGTTCATGTGAACAATAATCCGATTCAAAAACGTCCTACTTTAATTTGAAAATTTAAACTAGTCTCCTCTCGGTTTCCCTTGTATTGTGAGCTTTCCTTCTCTTAGCTTGCGCGAATTTGTTCGATGCACTTGATGCTTCTTTTATGCCAATGTAACCCTTGTTGCCATGTCACCATATGTCTTTCTTGACCGCCCGCATGTGCTAGGGTTTTATCCCGAGAGCACGTTCCTCTCGTTGGCCACATGGGTTTCTTCTCCCTTGTTGGCCGCATGTGTTTCTCCTCCATGAATTTGTTCCCACCTCCCCTCTCCTCCTCTCGGCCCAAAGTCTTTAAATTTGTCAAACCTGAGAATGCACCAAGTATTACTTTAGGTAGCAACCAATTCTCATTGGCAACAAAAGGAAATTCATTAAGAAACAAATGCACCTGTTGTTTGAGAAGTTTAGCTCCTGCTTCACGAATAACCTCATAAGTAGTAGGGATATCCTCATCAACGTGTACCACAAGCTCCATTTTACGAAGTGGTGGCACGTGAATAAACTGAGTACCAAACACCCACAATAGACTTCCAAAGTGCCCTACCTCATTTCGCCGCAATTGGAATGGTTTCAAGCTTGTGTTAAACATTCCAGATCAACGGGTACAAGAGGCTCCATTTTATTAAATCGAGGCACGATAAGAAACTGAGTACCAAACACCCATAACAGACTTGTAGTGTCCCCTACATTTCATATTGCCATGCGTTTGGAATGCTTCTGAGCCTGTGTTAAACTTTCCAGATCGACGGTTACCAAAAGCTCTATTTTATGAAATCGAGGCACAAAAAGAAACCGAGTAGCAAACACCTATAACGAACTTCTAGTGTGTCCTACACACTTCGTCGTGCGTTTGCAATTACTTCTGAGCCGTTGTTAAGCTTTCCAAAACGATGTGTACCACATTCTCCATTATACGAAATCGATGTACGAAAAGAAACTGAGAACCAAACTACCACAATGGACTTCTACAGTGCCCTACCTCATTTTGGTGTACAATTCGAATGCTTCCGGGCCGGTGTTAAACTTTCTAGATCGATAGGTACCAGAAGCACCATTTTATGAAATCGAGGCATGAAAAGAACCGAGTACCAAACACCTATAACGAACTTCAAGTGTGTCCTACTCACTTCGGCGTGTGTTTGCAATTACTTCTGAGCCGATGTTAAGCTTTCCAAAACGACGTGTATCTGTAATACTCCAAATTTAATTAAATGAGAAGAAATAAATTAGAGGGAAGGACCAATTAGTAAAGCGATTTAACAGAGAATTAGAGGGGATTACTGAAAAAGGTAGGCAACTTGATTTCGGCCCAAAGGTGGGAGTGGCGGCAGTCGGCCACAAACAAAAGAATGAGGGGGAAACCCTAGCTTTGCTACGGTACCTCCGTGCTACAAGATCTTCCGCCATTATCGTGAGCACGTCCTCCCCCTGCTGCCCTCCATGTTGCCATTCCTAGCCAAGCTCCTTCCTCGTTCTTTGCAAGGGATCAAGAAGAAGGAAGAAAGAAGGAGAAGAAGGGAAGGAAGAGGAGAGGCAAGGGGAAGGCTCGTGGGTTTCGTCGTAACCTACAACGGTTCTTTAAGGGTAACGAAGATCCTCCCTCGTTGTATGTTTCGAATTTAAGGCGTATTTGAATTCGTTAGTAGATCGGTTGTCTGGATCCCAATCTGTCCAGACTGTTGCGTGGGCAGTTTCGGCTTCTTAGAGGCCCAATTAGGAGTTTTGATCTCCTAGAGTTATTTAGTTTATGTTCTTAGCTTTCAGTGGCCGCCAAGAACGCCCAAATCCGATTAACGGTCAGTGAGTTATGAATTTTTTAGTGCCGCTGTCCTGCTGATCTGTCAGCATTCGGACAGTCTGTAGGAAACCGGGTTAAGCCATTAGTTAAAGACGAAATCAGAGGATCTCGATATAACGAAAAATATAGGTAATTTCCATACCTTTTCAGAGAGCTAAAGAACATAAGATTTAGACTTTCGTAGCAAACGTTATGGTGGTTTTAGTGTACTGTTCAGAGAACCTGACGTGAATATTGATGTCTTTTAATTTGTCTTGGTAGGGGTATTAGATGGCCGATTCAGAAGGGCCCCTCAACTAGGTTTAGTTGGAGAATTTAATTACCTTTCCAGAAAGTCCTAGAACACCTTATTTGGACGCCGGTAGTGAAAGTTATGAATTTTAGAACACGACTGTCCACAGAGGGGACAGAACAACATTTAGGAATTGGAGTTGGGTTTACATTAAAAGAACTATTGCAAGTTCGTGTTTGCTTTTATAGTTTGTTTGATCCATCACTGTTGTCTTAGTATGCTTTTAATGAATTTAGGTGGGGACTGGCCGAGAGGCAGCACCCTCTTGGCGCCCTTCGCTCTCGCACGGCTGAGGCAAGTACTTTGTTTGTTACTTTGGTTGAGGATGCTTGGTCTTGAATGCGTGTTTTTGATACATGATAGCGATGCAAGATTGCTGCATGATGTTTGTATTAAGATTGGTGATGCACAAAGTATGTTTATGCTCTATTCATGTACGATGTTATTGTTTTGGTATATTGATGATGAATAGAGGCGGTGCATGTGCATATTGAGATCATGCTGAGGCTTGGTCACGTGGTGACCAAGCATGCATTTATTTGAGGTCCCCGTCATATATGTGACGGGCTTGAGGTCCCCACACTTGTGGAGTGTGGGCTTGAGGTCCCCATTACTTGCGGCGTAATGGGCAATTGGTCCCTGCGCTTGCGAGCACAGGCATGGGTATGCAGCGATGGTTGCATACTTTGCATTACCGGTAAAATGCAAAAAGAGATAAACAGAAAGGATCCTTGAGCATTGCATATTCATGTGAACGATTTAATGATGTGCTTCTGGAATTGGATGCCAATGTTATAATTTGTATTGTATGTCTTGTTTATGTATTTGCTGAGTCTGTGGACTCACTCTTGCTTTTATTGTTGTTTTAGGTACCCAATCCAGGAACGACATGTATGGGAGGGAGTAGCTTTATGTTCACATGCACACTACCATGAACCTTCTAAAGTTGATTAAATTTCAGATCATGCCTTAATAAATGAGCGAATTGCTTAAAGGATTTATTATGATTATGTTTTCACGTTGGATTATTTGTAATAATAAAGAGTAGCATATTTGGATATTTGTGGTTATGCTTTAGTCACTTAGTATGTCATGAATGCCTACTGATTATGCTGAATGTTGGATTGTTTAATTTGGATAATTGTAATTGTTGGAATCCTTGGTAAAGTTAGCTAAAGAGAGGAGGCTCTGCCAGAATTTAGTAAAGTGTCTTGGTTTTAATCTGCATTGTTGTTAGTTTAGTAGCATTCCAGGCTCGTGTTGGGCTGGGGTGTTACAGTTGGTATCAGAGTGGGCTTTAGGTCCGTGGTGAATAGATTAACAACTTAGGTACTTAATTTGTTAAAATTTGCTAATGGCTAATTAACTTAAAATTTGACACACCGGTGCACAGTAGTATGGGATGGGTCAAGCATTGCATTTACGCTTTCGTTATGTTTTATTGATGATTCATGTTATGAGATGATCTTATATACTTAAAAACATGATTCTATGATTATTATGAGTGATGGTAGCAGATGTCGAGGGGTAGAGATTGGTTGTGGTTATGGGCATAGCCAAGTTGTACCACTATTCGTGGTATAGGGCTAGAAATGATTTTCTCGAGTAATTTAGTTACCGAGGTTGGAGGCAAGTTCTTTGGGGAAGTTGTTGTCTTCCTTGAGTTTGTATTCGGTTTTCTGGTTGTAGTTTCTTGAGGTTGATGAACTTTCTTTGATTGGTGGTTTCAATGCCGTTGACGGGTTTCACTTGGGTTGCATTTATTCTTTGAGGCAAATATTGTTCTTCCGACTATTGAGATACTTTTGCTACTTGCGAATGCTTGCAAGGTTGGTCCCTTCAAGGGAGTTTTGTCTTTCTTATTAGAAAATATGACCCATTTATTTCGCTTGATGACTTGGATAATGAAAGTTTCTTTTGCAAATCCTTTAATACATGGAAGCTTTGACTCAATGTATCTCTTTTGGGTTATCAAGTTGAGCCTGTAGTGTGATCCATAGTCGACCTTAACTAAGATCCTTGGAAGGGAGGGTAATTAAATTGATGGTGTCTCATAGTAGTTATTGATGAAGTATGATTAAGAGTATGGATATATCTAATTAGAGTTAAAGGAGTTATTAATAAGTGTGAGATATAAATAATTGGGTCTGATCATTAAGATTGTGAAATTGGTAAATTTATTGGATAATTTGGAGTAATAGGTTCCAATGGATTAAATCTACGCATTAGTGATGGTTATGTTAAGGAGGTATGTGAACGTTGTCTTAGAGGATATTAATTCGGAAATTTTTATAAACTGGCTTTTTGATGATCTTATTTATGCTTATGGGAATACAAATGGAGAAAGGACCATCAGTTCGTCCCTGATTGAATAATCATCAATGGTTTATGATAACCTCTAGATTAGAATTAGTGTATTCTAAATAAGTGTGAGCATTCCGAATAAGTGTGCCCTACTACTTTTCGGCGTGCATTTGGAATGCTTTCGATCTGGTCTTAAACTCTCCAGATCAATGGGTTCTAGAAGCTCTATTTTATGAAATCGAGTCACGAAAAGAAACTGTGTACAAAACAACCGTATTGGTGATGTGGGCATCCCTAACACTTATACATCTTCTATTGGTGGTGATGCACATATTGAGATGGACGCCATAAGTGAAGCTACAAATAATACAAGTGCAGAAGTATATGTTGGTCCACTGACTAGAGCAAGAGCTAAACTTCTAAATCAACAGGTGCTTTTGTTTCTTAATGAATCTTCTATTTTCATTGATGAGAATTGGGTACTACCTCATGCAAATGTTTTGTGCATTCTCAGGTTTGAACATTGTGAAGCCTTTGAAACCAAGAGGGAGGAGAGGGAGGCCGGAGCCAAAGCAATGGAGGAGAAGCTCACGTGGGTCAAGCAAGAGGAGAAAAGCCCAAGAATTCAAGCCCAATTCGGATTTTCCACAAGTCCAACCGGAATTCATCTCGGAATCAACTCAGAATTCAATTCGGATTCGGTTCGGGACAGCCCAACAGGCCTGTAATAAAAAGGTCATAACTTTTACATACGGAGTCCGATTGGGGTGTTCTTGGACTTGTTTGAAAGCTTATTCCAAGGCCCACACAGTGGGTATGGCCCCAACTTCAGAATACGTACGATCGCGCTGCTATGACTGAAACAATGTGACAGATTTAAGTTAGGTTTTTCTTTTTGTGAGTTTTTGGGTCTTAGCCGAATTAGAGTTTGATTCGGCGTATGTAGCTAGCCCTAGGCCGTACGTGAGTCGTGGAGGGCGCCTTAAGTACCCTTGCCCCTCCATTGTATCCATTAGACCAGTTTATGCATAAGATTGAAACATAGCTATTGCTTGTTCTTTCGACACCAAAGTTCATGCGAGGACTTTGAGAGAGAATTAGGCGATCCATTGTTTTGTTCTGCAATCCAGCGTCAAGCCGTCGTTCCATTGGGAATTGGGGACTTGGCGTTCGTCGTTTGTGGTCTCGCGACGAACAACTACCCGGTGTGTTTTGGGCGTATTTCGAAGAGTTGAGGGTTCGTGCATTGGCGCGATTGTTCAGCTAGCGACATCGTCTACTTTGCATCAGCTATCCACGGTTCCTCACTGAGAAGATCGGGCCTCCCCCGTATCAATTGGACTAGTCCTGTGCCCTACCTCATTTCGGCATGCACATGGAATACTTTCAAGCCGGTGTTAAACTCTCCGAAGAACGGGTAACAGAAGCTCCACTTTACGAAGGAAAATTAGTACTAAACACCCATAATGGACTAATAGAGTGTCGACGTCACTTCGGCATTCATTTGCAATACTTCTGAGCATGTGTTAAACTTTCCAAGAACGACGTGTACCACAAGCTCCATTTTAAGAAATAGAGGCACGTGAATAAACTGAGTACCAAACACCCACTAAGGACTTCCAAAGTGTGCTACCTCATTTTGGCGGGCAATTGGAATGCTTCCAAGCTTGTGTTAAACTTTCTAGATCAACGGGTACTGGAAGCTCTATTTTATGAAATCGAGGCACGATAAGAAACTGAGTACCAAACACCCATAACAAACTTGTAGTCTCCCATATTTCATATTGGCTTGCATATGGAATGCTTCCGAGCCTGTGTTAAACTTTCCAGATCGACGGGTACCAGAAACTCCATTTTATGAAATCGAGGAACAAAAAGAAACTAAGTAGCAAACACCTATAACGAACTTCAAGTGTGTCCTACTCACTTCGGCGTGTGTTTACAATTACTTCTGAGCCACTGTTAAGCTTTGCAAAACAATGTGTACCACATTCTCCATAAAACGAAATTGAGGCACGAAAAGGAACAGAGTACCAAACTCCCACAATGGACTTCTACAGTGCCCTACCTCATTTCGTGTGCAATTCGAATGCTTCCGGACCGGTGTTAAACTTTCTAGATCGACGGGTACGAGAAGCTCCATTTTATGAAATCGAGGCACGAAAAAAAACTGAGTACCAAACACCTATAACGAACTTCTAGTGTGTCCTACTCACTTCGGCATGCGTTTGCAATTACTTCTGAGCCAGTGTTAAGCTTTCCAAAACGACGTGTACCACAAGCTCCATTATCCGAAATCGAGGTACGAAAAGAAACTGAGTACCAAACACCCACAATGGACATCTATAGTGCCTTACATGATTTCGGTGTGCAATTCGAACGCTTCCGGGCCGGTGTTAAACTTTCAGATCAACGGGTGCGAGAAGCTCCTTTTTATGAAATCAAGGCATGAACAGAAACTGAGTACCAAACACCCACAATGGACTTCCACAGGTGCCTATCTCATTTCGGTGTGCAATTCAAATGCTTCCGGGCCGGTGTTAAACTTTCCAGATCGACGGGTACCAGAAGCTCCATTTTATGAAATCGAGGCATGAAAAGAAACTGAGTACCAAACACACACAATGGACTTCTACAGTGCCCTACCTCATTTCGGTGTATAATTCGAATGCTTCCGGGCCGGTGTTAAACTTTCCAGATCGATGGGTACCAGAAGCTCCATTTTATGAAATCGAGGCACGAAAAGAAACTGAGTATCAAACACCTATAACGAACTTCTAGTGTGTCCTACTCACTTCGACGTGTGTTTGCAATTACTTCAAGCCACTGTTAAGCTTTCCAAAACGACGTGTACCACATGCTCCATTATACAAAATCGAAGCACACAAACAAACTAAGTACCAAACACCCACAATGGACTTCTACAGTGTCGTACCTCATTTCGGTGTGCAATTCGTATGCTTCTGGGCCGGTGTTAAACTTTCCAGATCGACGTGTAACACCCCAGCCCAACTAGAGCCTGGAATGCTACTAACTCAATATACTAACAATTTAAACACAAGGCATAGTTCTAAATATCGACATAACCTCCTTTGTATAACTTAGTATTCCGGAGATTCCAACCATTTCATATATTCTCATCACTATCTCGTCATTCAAAATTTATTCAAGCATCCAAGATAATCTATTCAGCTAGAGCATTATCAAGCATAATCAAAATTTACTACTCTCATTATTACAATTAATCCAAAACATTTAACAGTAGCCATGAATTAATCCTCAATAGATCGCTATTATTAGAGTATGATCCAAATGTTAATCGGCCTTTAAAGTGTGTGGTAGTAAGTGCATCCAAGCAGCCCTACTCCCTCCCATGCATACCGTTTTTGCAAGTGGTACCTAAAACACAACAAACAACAAGAGGTGAGTCCAAAGACTCAGCAAATATAATAAATGGCAAAGTCAGCATACAAGCATGTAATCTCATCAACTGTATTACACAAACCACACACCAATTACTATACATACACATGCTATGCAATATGCTCAACATGCTCTTTATTTTTATCTTTCTCTTTTGCATTTTACCGGTAATGCAAAGTGATACGGGGGAAGGCCCGATCTTCTCAGTGAGGCACCGTGGATAGTTGATGCGAAGTAGACGATGTCGCTAGCTGAACACTCGCGCCAATGCACGAACCCTCAACTCTTTGGAATATGCCCAAAACACACCGGGTAGTTATTCGTCGCGAGACCACGAACGACGAACGCCAAGTCCCCAATTCCCCATGGAACGACGGCTTGACCCTGAGTTGCAGAACAAACAATGGATCGCCTAATTCTCTCTCAATGTCCTCGCATGAACTCTGGTGTTGAAAGAAAAAGCAATAGCTATGTTTCAATCTTTTGTATAAACTGGTCTCATCGATACAAAGGAGGGGCAAGGGTACTTAAGGCGCCCTCCACGACTCACGCACGGCCTAGGGCCGGCTACACACGCCGAATCAAACTCTAATTCGGCTAAGACTCAAAAACACACAAAAAGGAAAACCTAACTTAAATCCGTCACATTGTTTCGGTCATAGCGGTGCGACCGTACGTGTTCTGAAGTTGGAGCCATACCCATTGTGTGGGCCTTGGAATAAGCTTTCAAACAAGTCCAAGAACACCCCAATTGAACTCCGTATGTAACAGTTATGGCCTTTTTATTACAGGCCTGTTGGGCTGTCCCGAAGCGAATCCGAATTGAATTCTGAGTTGATTCCGAGATGAATTCCGGTTGTGTAATATCCCGTTTAAACATACAACAAATAAATGATTAATACTGAAATTAAATATAATTAGAAAGGAAAATTCAGAATTTGGGAGGAGTATTACAACTTGGGCCTTCGACCCATAGCTCTTTGGCCCAAGTGGGGAAGGGGCTTTAGAGGTACAAACCCTAGCAGTTTACTGTAGCATGCACTATAGCGCCGCTGCACTGAGCACCGCATAGCATCAGAGCACGACGAGTGCAGAGCTTTGCCTCTCCACTCTCGCCGGCCAGGAAGAGGAAGGTCAACCAGAGGAAGGAAGAAGGAAAGAAGAGAAGAGGAGAGATGGTCTTCGTGGGGTTTCTTCATCGTCTTCCTGGGTGCTTGAAGGGTAACGGGTGTCGATCTTCGTTGTTTGATTAGTAGTAGATGTGAATTCGCTTAGAATTGATTGGTTCGATTTGCTACGGTTAGAGATTCAATTCTGTCCAAAAGGTTGTGCGACTGTTTTCGGGTTTTATTGTGATACGCTTGCTAATGGTTAATTAACTTAAAATTTTGACACACTAGTGCACAGTAGGATGGGAATGGGACGAGTATTGCTCTACGCTTTCGATATGTTGTTATACTGATGTATGAGTTGATATTGGTTCTTTGAACCTATTGTGTGTTGTTGATTGGTTGATAGCTATGACGAGAGGTAGAGATTGTGGTTATTATGATTACAGCCACTTGCAGTTGTTTAACTTTCTTTGGATAGTGGTTACAATACAGTTGATGGGTTTGAATGGGTCTCTATTTGTTTTATAAAGTAATTATTGTCTTCTCTAATTATTGAGCTATTCTTGCTACTTGTAAATGTTGTTATTGGCAATATTGTTCCTTTTCATGAGAGTTCTACTTTCTTGTTGGCAAACGTGACCCGTTTATTCGGTTGGTGTTTTAGATAATGGAAATTATCTTTTACAAAATTCGTTGAAGAATGTTTTGACTCTACGCATTTGTGTTAAGTGGTTTTAAGTATAGAGGAAATTGATAATGTATGAGTTATCAAGTTGGAGTGCATGGCGTGGTGCATAATCGATCTTAACCAAGATCTTTGGAAGTGAAGTTGATAAATTTGATGTTGTTTTGGGGCAGTTACATGATGAATTATGATTAAGGGTATGTCCATACCTACTAAAAATCTGGGAGTTATTAAGAAGTATGGGATATTGATGAACTGGTCTGATTATTAAGATTGTTGAATTCGGTAAACTTCTTGGATAAATTAAATTAATGTGTCTCAATGGATTAATCTAACCGTTTGGGATGGTTAAGTTAAGAGGGTGTTAGATTATTGCCTTAGTAGATATTAATTTTGAAGTTATATTTTCTGTGGATACTTAGTGATCATATATAATTGCTAGATTTACATAGTCCTTAGTATGGTTAATTGTTTGAATTGTGTACAAAAGATTGGAGGGGTTGAATATCGGTGGATCTAGAATTTATGGGAGAAATTTCTGGATAGTTAATCTAGCAAAAATGGTTGGATGAATTTGGTTGTAGTGTTGTTGAGACTTTTGATCGATGGAAGATTTCGATTCTTAAAGTTTTAACGCGATTTTGTCTAAATCTAAACATGAGGAGGAACAATTGAATATGTATTTGTAAATATTCATATGATTTGCAAAGAGAAGTAGGTAGCAACTAGATTTTATGATTAAGTCAGTTGATAACAACGATCGTTGGAGTGTAATTATCGTGTGTTGAAGGTTGGTGTTGAGCATAACTGATGGGATTTAATAGGTGGCTTATGTTTACTTGATTGTGGAATTGTCGGATGATTGCATGTTCTTGATGAAAAGGTGGTAGAACCGTTTAATTTGTATAGTAGATCATCTTTACAATAAAGTGGTTATTGTAGTCGGGTTGTAAAGTTTTGGTGGGCTCTCAATTTGATGATGAGATGATAAAGTAGTATGAAACAATTTGGTAAATTTCTAGAGAGCTTTATAGTGGAACAGTAGACTGTGATGATTCTTGTTAAGAGTGTGTTGTTCTTGATGTTAGTAAGATTGTCTTGCAAGGGATTGTAACTGGTGAGGGAGGTGTTGATTCTTATAGAAAGTGAGTAAACTGGATCGTCTTTCTGGTATCACCCAAATGAAATATTTCGAGCTTTGCATTCGTGATCTTTTGGAGTTCATGATTTATGTGGTATCTGAAATTTGTGGAGCAAAGCGATGTGTTAAAAAGTTCTATTGGTTCTTAAGTGATTAAGGTGATTTGGTCTTAAAAGCTCTTCTTGTTTGAGGTGGCAAAGTGTTGTTGTAATTAAAGAAAATTATTTTCTTTGTTAAAGGAAAGAGTGTAGTAGAAGTATTTGAGGTTGGAGTTAAGCTTTGTAACTTGCAACTTATTGAAGTTAGTTTAACTTTTCTGTCGTTGTCGCTTAAGAGTTTCTTGAGTTCCCAAAGTAATACTTTATTCTTATTGGTTGAAGTTTGATATTCTTTTCTTGTGGGACTTATATTCTCAACTGTGGTCTGCTCTTTTGCTTTCCCGAGATCTTTGTTATTTGACTATTTCTCTTGGTCTTATGTTTACTATGAAAGGTAAAATATTTTTTTTCTACGTACTGAAAAATTGTTTTTATTTGCCTCTTCTCTTGAAAAAGGAATAATTGATTTGTTTTACAAAACCTTATAGAGTATATAGTGGTAACTGGTTAGTAGTGGTCAACTATAGGATGTTGTGAGACCTTGTATTGCAAGTTATTTGAGGAGCATTGGAGGATAAATTGATTGCGTGATATAATTCTTGGAGGGAACTTGATTTAAATGAAATGATTGTCGTTGAAATAAAATTGATTTTTGTTACAACCAGTAGAAACTATAGTGAATGGTGATCCAAGAACATTTGTTTATGTTGGTGGAATATTAGAATTATCAAAAGTTTGAATCTTGGTCAATTAGTTAAGGTATTGTGATTGTGTAATTTGCAAGGTGGTGTAGGTGAAATTTAATGATGTTGTTTAGTGAGTATCCGAGATTAGCAAAATTAATTGTTTTACGCGGTCAATTGATTAGTTATGATTGTTGATTTTAATGATTGAGGATATTGTTTTGATTGTGGGGTGATCATCAAATATGAGGATTTTCCTATCAACTATGCCAGAATTTTATTGTAGGAGTATTGGATGTTGAAATTGAGCTTGTGTTTTATGCTAGAATCTTGGTTGTCCACGGATTATATGTATAAATGGTAGAATAAAAGTGGATTTTGAATAGTATGATGGTCATTGATAGCATCCTTTGGGTGTAGTATACGAGTGTGTATGATGTGAATCTCAAGTTGATTCTCCGTAAATGATTGAGTTGATGTGATTGTGAGTGAAATATATATTGAGGTGCATCGGAAATTATTTGTCAAGTAAGTCTTTTGTTAGAGGAGTGGACTAGCGTATCTTTTTGGTGGATTAGTAAAGCCCTCTAGATGAGTGCGGTTGTTGTTTTTAGGTTGAGTATTGTTTTGAGGTTGCTGCTTAAGAGGAAAGAGTTAGTGTGATGATTTGGAATCCCATGATTTGAGAGAAGATTTATTTCCTAAAATAAAAGTTGAGAAAAGAACGATTTTTGGGTAGTGAAATGCTCTCTTAATTTTTATTTGAGTTGTGTGTTTATGATGGAGGTTAATACCATTTGATTGGCTTTATGTTGGCATGGTGGTTCTTTCTAGTTCAGAAAAATAAAAGTATTTGATTTGGGCATTTGAGTGACTTCTCCTTTGGCTTACGTGGTGTTTATTTGCAAACTGCCTAATTAGAAACTGAAAAGGTTTTCCTGATGAATCTTTGATTTTGGATTTGACTGTTTTGGCGGGGAGTTGGTAATGCGTTGTTGCGATGAGAAACCTTTATTTTTTTAGTTGGGCTCTATTTGTAAAAAGGTTTATTTAAAATGAGTCCTGTTGTGTATGCCTGGTTAAAGAAGGTGCTCCTTGTGAAGGTGAGGAGATTGATTGAGAGATGGAACAAAAGTTATGTGTGTTATGTACAAGTTGTGTGGTTTGGTACCAAATGAGAATGCCGCACAAGGTCCATTGATTTGTTTCAAAGTTACAGGATTTTGGAAGATAGCGATCGCTAGAACCGTCTCGAGTCTAAGCGCAGGGTTCACAACGTTTTGTTTGATCCAGTGTCAAGAGAGTACTTAAGAGATCTGGAGTGTGAGGTTTCATTAGAGCTATTAAGTCCTATCTGTTGAGTGTACCTAAAAAGGTAGAGACGAGTGTGCAGGTGTAAGATGTTGGTATCCATCAAGGTGATGTGGTCCCATAAGTCCGAGAGGGTAGTGACTTGGGAGTTGGAATCTTGCATGCACAAGCAGAATCAAAAGTTGTTCACGTCGGGTACGTATTAATTGTGATTAATTTTAGTTGTGGTCCTCTTGCGTATAGAACGACAAGTAGAATTCTGGGTCGAATTCTATTGAAGGGGGGTAGAATGTAATATCCCGTTTAAACATACAACAAATAAATGATTAATACTGACATTAAATATAATTAGAAAGGAAAATTCAGAATTTGGGAGGAGTATTACAACTTGGGCCTTCGACCCATAGCTCTTTGGCCCAAGTGGGGAAGGGGCTTTAGAGGTACAAACCCTAGCAGTTTTTATCAGTAGCACGACCGTAGCGCCACAAGATCGTAGCACCGCAAGCAAAGACCGTAGCATGACGAGGCATCAGAGCACCGCCTCTCCACTCTCGCCGGCCGGAAGAGGAAGATCAACCGGGGAAGGAAGAAGGAAAAAGAGAAGAGGAGGATAAGAGGAGAGATGGTCTTCGTGGGGTTTCTTCATCGTCTTCCGGGTGCTTGAAGGGTAACAGGTGTCGATCTTCGTTGTTTGATTAGTAGTAGATGTGAATTCGCTTAGAATTGATTGGTCTGATTTGCTACGGTTAGAGATTCAATTCTGTCCAGAAGGTTGTGCGACTGTTTTCGGGTTTTATTGTGATATGCTTGCTGTAATTTATTATAAAATGATGTTAAAATTGATAGTTAGTGTAGTTAGTGGCATTCCGAGCTTAGGGTTGGGCCGGGGTGTTACAGGTTGGACTTGTGGAAGATCTGAATTGGGCTTGAATTATTGGGCTTTTCTCCTCTTGCTTGACCCACGTGAGCTTCTCCTCCATTGCTTTGGTTCCGGCCTCCCTCTCCTCCCGCTCGGTTCCAAAGACTTCACAATGTTCAAACCTGAGAATGCACAAAACATTTGCATGAGGTAGTACCCAATTCTCATTTTATGAAAATAGAAGATTCATTAAGAAACAAAAACACCTGTTGATTTAGAAGTTTAGCTCTTGCTCTAGTCAGTGGACCAACATGCACTTCTGCACTTGTATTATTTGTAGCTTCACTTATGGCGTCCATCTCAGTATGTGCGTGACTACCAATATGGAAAGATGTGTCAGTGTTAGGGATGCCCTCATCACAAAGTATGCATCCGTCGATGCACACCCATGCCTGTGCCATCTGGCATAGGGACCATTGCCCATACTCCGCAAGTATGGAGACCTAAGCCCATGCTCTACAAGCATGGGGACCTTTAGCCCGTCATAAACATGACGGGGACCTCAACGATTGCTTGGTCATCACATGACCAAGACTTCAATAAGCCATCATGATGCATATGTATGAAATCTCAAATTAATAGAAATATGCATCCGCAACAACATTGCACACGAATAACTTGTTCATACTACGATTGTTCATAATCATAGAATTCATAACTTTCAAACGTCCATGAATAATACGTAACTCATATCACTAGAAACCATGAACATTATCAATCATACCACCATAACAATGATGATAACACAAATACTCTTAGTATTTATCAAACAATGTCATTCAATAATATCAATTATATCCATCATTATACTTGCCTTAACTGCGAGAGAACGAGGGACGTGCAGAAGGTGCTGCCCCCGGGATCAATCCACCACTTGAATATATTTATAAGGCATGCTAAGAAAATCATACTGGATCAAAAACATAAAAAAATAGCATAACCGAACTTGATATAATCTCTAGCGTATTCCCAATTCCAACTCCTATAGATCGATCTGTCCCCTCTGTGGACAGCTATATTCTAAAATCCGTATCTTTTTGTACAGGAGTCCAAATGAGGTGTTCTTGGACTTCATTGAAAGGTTATAAAATTCCCCAACTAAACCTAGTTGGTGGGCCTTCCTGATTCGGCCATCTATTACCCCTTTTATGCTGATTAATAAAACATCGATTTCACGTCAGGCTCTCTGGACAGTACACTAAAACCACCATAACTTTTGCTACGAAAGTCTAAATCTTGCGTTCGTTAGCGCTCTGAAAAGGTATGGGAATTATCTACATTTTTTGTTATATCGAGATCCTCTGATTTCTTCTTTAACTAATGATTTAACCCAGTTTTCTACAAACTGTCTCGATGCTCACAGATTAGCAGGACAGCGACACTAAACAAATCATAACTTTTGATCCGTACGTCGGAATCAGGTGAACTCGGTGGCCACTGGAAGCTAAGAACATAATCTAAATAACTCTAGGAGATGGGATCCACAGAATCTGCTTCTAAGGACATGAAAACTACCGTTCAAACTTCTGGACAGAATATAATCTAACAGCAATTTGACAACCGATCTACTAACGGATTCATACACGCTTCTAATACGAAACATACAGCGAGGGAGGATCTTCATTACCCTTGAAGAAGACAGGAAGACGATGAACTACCCCCCACGAAGATGGTCTCCTTCCCTGACCTTCTTCTTCCTCCTATGGCTGGCAACAATCAATGGGGATCCTTCCCCTTTCCTTCTTCTTGGCTGGCAGCAGGGAGGCAACAAAAGGGGGAGGAGCTACAGTGGTGGCGGTACAGTAAACGGTCGTGCTACAGTGTTAGGTTATGTTCTTAGCTACAGTTAGGAGCTACAGTTTGCTTCCCCCTTTTATGGTCGGCCACATCCTTCTCCACCTATGGGCTGAATTCTAGTGGGCCAAAAGCGCCGGCCCAGGTTGTCTAAGCTTTGTAGTTTTCCCCCTCTAATCTTCTGTTAAAACACTTTTTCCATATAGTCATTCTCCCTAATTTAATTATTCACCCTCGAATACATTTAGAGTATTACACGACGAGTACCAAAAGCTCCATTTTGTGAAATCGAGGCATAAAAAGAAACTGAGTACCAAACACCCACAATGGACTTCTACAGTGCCCTACCTCATTTCGGTGTGCAATTCGAATGCTTCCGGGCCGGTGTTAAACTTTCCAGATCGACGGGTACCAGAAGCTCCATTTTATGAAATCGAGGCACGAAAAGAAACTGAGTACCAAACACCTATAAAGAAACTTCTAGTGTGTCCTACTCACGTCGCGTGCGTTTGCAATTACTTCTAAGCCACTGTTAAGCTTTCAGAAACGACGTGTACCACATGCTCAATTATACAAAATCGAGGCACCAAAATAAACTAAGTACCAAACACCCACAATGGACTTCTATAGTGCCCTACCTCATTTCGGTGTGCAATTCGAATGCTTTCGGGCCGGTGTTAAACTTTCAGATCAACGGGTACCAGAAGCTCCATTTTATGAAATCGAGGCATGAAAAGAAACTGAGTACCAAACACCCACAATGGACTTCTACAGTGTCCTACCTCATTTCGGTGTGCAATTCGAATGCTTCCGGGCCGGTGTTAAACTTTCGAGATCGTCGCATACTCAGCTCCAATTTATGAAATCGAGGCACGAAAAGAAAATGAGTGCCAAACACCTATAACGAACTTCTAGGGTGTCCTACTCACTTCGGCATGCGTTTGCAATTACTTCTGAGCCGCTGTTAAGCTTTCCAAAACGATGTGTACCACATGCTCCATTTTATGAAATCGAGGCACAAAAAGAAACTGAGTACCAAACACCTATAACGAACTCCTAATGTGTCCTACTCACTTCGGCGTGCGTTTGCAATTACTTCTGAGCCACTGTTAAGCTTTCCAAAACGATGTGTACCACATGCTCCATTATACGAAATCGAGCCACGAAAAGAAATTAAGTACCAAACACTCACAATGGACTTCTACAGTGCCATACCTCATTTCGGTGTGCAATTCGAATGCTTCCGGGTCGGTGTTAAACTTTCCAGATCGACGGGTACCACAAGCTACATCTTATGAAATCGAGGCACGAAAAGAAAACTAAGTACCAACACGTATAACGAACATCTAGTGTGTCCTACTCACTTCGGCGTGCGTTTGCAATTACTTCTGAGTCAGAGTTAAGCTTTCCAAAACGACGTGTACCACATGCTCCATTTGTAACACCCTGGCTATTCGAAAGCCAAAGTGCTACCTAAAGACCTAACATATAACCATACAGCGGAATAATTTCAACAAAAATTCATCAATTAAGTTACAAAAGATCAACATCTTTTAGAACCTAAGCAGGTATTAGAACTGAATCCAACAACGGTCCACAAATTCCAAATATTTAAGTTCATCAATCCATTAAGATAATCATATCCAACGAATGATTAGGAACATAAGCGGTTATTTAAACAACCTTAACATAGAGAAAGTTATCATCCACATCTAAGTTTATTTATTACAGTCCATCACTTATTGAAAGAAAAATAGAATCTAATTCTTTTATTGAAGCTGGTGTAAGGTGAAGTGAATGAGTAGTGCGTGTCTACTCCCTCCCAAGAGGAACATCATCAACGATCACCTAAAAATAAATAAACAAAGCAAGAGTGAGTTTGAGACTCAGCAAGAACAACTTTTGGCAATATGATTTCAGAATAGGCTAGCCAAGTGCTACCAAAACTTGAGAATTCTCTCTTCCTTTGCTCTTGTAATTTTCCTAGTAAGATTGCAAAAGCGGTCGTTCGACGGCAACCTTTCTGTGCTTCCAACTTCGTGCGTGGTTGTGTGGATTGGGAACTTAGAGTGTGGTTAGGCGAATACTTGTTGCAGGTCATTGCATAGGCAATGGTTGGCCTCAAGAATCGTTGGGTTGCATTGTTATCTTGGCTGCTCGCAGCTAGTTACCGAAGAGTGCTATTGGATGGAGTCGGTAGTCTACAACGTCTGCCTCAGGAGGCGCTAGTTATCATTACCTCGTATTTTCTCCTCCGTGAAGATCGGGCATCCCCCACATCACCGGCAGCATTCGAATTGCACACCGAAATGAGGTAGGTCACTGTAGAAGTCCGTTGTGGGTGTTTGGTACTTAGTTTCTTTTCGTGCCTCGATAATTTCTTATAATGGAGCATGTGGTACACATCATTTTGAAAGCTTAACACCGGCTCAGAAGTAATTGCAAACGCACACCAAAGTGAGTAGGACACACTAGAAGTTCATAATAGGTGTTCGGTACTCAGTTTCTTTTCGTGCCTCGAATTCATAAAATGGAGCTTCCGGTACCTGTCGATCTGAAAAGTTTAACACTGGCCCGGAAGCAATCGAATTGCACACCGAAATGAGGTAGGGGACACTACAAGTCTATTATGGGTGTTTGGTACTTAGTTTCTTATCGTGCCTCGATTTCATAAAATGGAGCTTCTGGTACCCGTCGATCTGGAAAATTTAACACTGGCCCAGAAGCATTCGAATTGCACACCGAAATGAGGTATGACACTATAGAAGTCCATTGTGGGTGTTTGGTACTCAGTTTCTTTTCCTGCCTCGATTTCATAGAATGGAGCTTCTTGTACCCGTCGATCTGGAAAGTTTAACACTGCCCTAAGCATTCGAATTGCACAATCGAAATGAGGTAGGCATCGTAGAAGTCCACCGTGGGTGTTTGGTACTCGATTTCTTTTAGGCCTCGATTTCAGATAATGGAGCATGTGGTACACGTCGCTTTGGAAAGCTTAACACCGCTCGTAAGTAATTGCAAACGCACGCCAAGTGAGTAGGACACGAGAAGTTCTTTATAGGTGTTTGGTACTGAGTTTCTTTTCGTGCCTCGATTTCATAAAATGGAGCTTCGATGACCATTAACTGAAAGTATAACACCGGCGTGCATTTGAATTGCACATCAAATGAGGTAAGGCCTTTGAGAAGTCCATTGTGGGTGTTTGGTACTCAGTTTCTTTTCATGCCTCTATTTCGTATAATGGAGCATGTGGTACACGTCGTTTTGGAAAGCTTAACACCGGCTCAGAAGTAATTGCAAACGCACGTCGAAGTGAGTAGGACACACTAGAAGTTCGTTATAGGTGTTTGGTACTCAGTTTCTTTTCGTGCCTCGATTGCAGAAAATGGAGCCGGTACCGTCAATCGGAAAGTTTAACACCGCCGGAAGCATTCGAATTGCACATCGAAATGAGGTAGGCAATCGTAGAAGTCCATTGTGGGTGTTTGGTGCGAGTTTCTTTTCGTGCCTCGATTTCGTATAATGGAGCATGTGGTACACGTCGTTTTGGAAAGCTTAACACCGGCTCAGAAGTAATTGCAAACGCACGACGAAGTGAGTAGGTGATACGGGGGAGGCCCGATCTTCTCAGTGAGGAACCGTGGATAGTTGATGCGAAGTAGGCGATGTCGCTAGCTGAACACTCGCGCCAATGCACGAACCCTCAACTCTTGAATCGCCCAAAACACACCGGGTAGTTGTTCGTCGCGAGACCACGAACGCATTTAACGCCAAGTCCCCAATTCCCAATAGAACGACGGCTTGACCCTGGATTGCAGAACAAAATAATGGATCGCCTAATTCTCTCTCAATGTCCTCGCCTGAACTCTGGTGTCGAAAGAACATGCAATAGCTATGTTTCAATCTTATGCATAAACTGGTGATGGATACAAAGGAGGGGCAAGGGTACTTAAGGCGCCCTCCACGAATCACGCACGGCCTAAGGCCAGCTACACACGCCGAATCAAACTCTAATTCGGCTAAGACCCAAAAAACACACAAAAAGGAAAACCTAACTTAAATCCATCACATTGTTTCGGTCATAGCGGCGCGACCATACGTCTTCTGAAGTTGGGGCCATACCCATTGTGTGGGCCTTGGAATAAGCTTTCAAACATGTCCAAGAACACCCCAATCGGACTCGTGATGCAAAAGTTATGGTTTTTTATTACAGCCCTGTTGGGCTGTCCCGAACCGAATCCGAATTGAATTCTGAGTTGATTCCGAGATGAATTTCGGTTGGGCTTGTGGAGGATCCGAATTGGGCTTGAATTATTGGGCCTTTCTCCTCTTGGTTGACCCACGTGAGCTTCTCCTCCATTGCTTTGGCTCCAGACTCCTCTCCTCCCTCTCGGTTCCAAAGGCTTCACAATGTTCAAACCTGAGAATGTACAAAACATTTGCAGGAGGTAGTACCCAATTCTCATCAATGAAAATAGAAGATTCATTAAGAAACAAAAGCACCTGTTGATTTAGAAGTTTAGCTCTTGCTCTAGTCAGTGGACCAACATGCACTTCTGCACTTGTATTATTTGTAGCTTCACTTATGGCGTCCATCTCAGTATGTGTGTGACCACCAATAGGGAAAAATGTATCAGTGTTAGGGATGCCCTCATCAGTAGGACACACAAGAAGTTCGTTATAGGTGTTTGGTACTCAGTTTCTTTTCGTGCCTCGATTTCATAAAATGGAGCTTCCTGTACCCGTCGATCTGGAAAGTTTAACACTGGCCCGGCAGCATTCGAATTGCACACCGAAATGAGGTAAGGCGCTGTAGAAGTCTATTGTGGGTGTTTGGTACACAGTTTCTTTTCGTGCCTCAATAATTTCTTATAATGGAGCATGTGGTACACATCATTTTGAAAGCTTAACACCGGCTCAGAAGTAATTGCAAACGCACGCCGAAGTGAGTAGGACAGACTAGAATTTCGTCATAGGTGTTCGGTACTCAGTTTCTTTTCGTGCCTCGATTTCATAAAATGGAGCTTCTGGCACCCATCGATCTGGAAAGTTTAACACTGGCCCGGAAGCATTCGAATTGCACCCCGAAATGAGGTAGGGCACTGTAGAAGTCCATTGTGGGTGTTTGGTACTAAGTTTCTTTTCGTGCCTCTATTTCGTATAATGGAGCATGTGGTACACGTCGTTTTTTTCGCTTAACACCCGCTCAGAAGTAATTGCAAACGCACGTCGAAGTGAGTAGGACACACTAGAAGTTCATTATAGGTGTTTGGTACTCAGTTTATTTTCGTGCCTCGATTTCATAAAATGGAGCTTAGGTACCGTCGATCCGAAAGTTTAACACCGCCCGTGACATTCGAATTGCACACTGAAATGAGGTAGGGCGCTGTAGAAGTCCATTGTGGGTGTTTGGTACTCAGTTTCTTTTCGTGCCTCAATAATTTCTTATAATGGAGCATGTGGTACACATCATTTTGAAAGCTTAACACCGCTCGAAGTAATTGCAAACGCACGCCGAAGTGAGTAGGACACCCTAGAAGTTTGTTATAGGTATTTGGTACTCAATTTCTTTTTGTGCCTCGATTTCATAAAATGGAGCTTCTGGTACCCGTCGATCTGGAAAGTTTAACACCGGCACGGAAGCATTCGAATTGCACACCGAAATCAGGTAGGGCAATGTTGAAGTCCATTGTGGGTGTTTGGTACTGAGTTTCTTTTCGTGCCTCGATTTCGTATAATGGAGCATGTGGTACACGTCGTTTTGGAAAGCTTAACACCGGCTCAGAAGTAATTGCAAACGCACGCCGAACTGAGTAGGACACACTAGAAGTTCGTTATAGGTGTTTGGTACTCAGTTTATTTTCGTGACTCGATTTCATAAAATGGAGCTTCCGGTACCCGTCGATCTGGAAAGTTTAACACTGGCCCGGCAGCAATCGAATTGCACACCGAAATGAGGTAAGGCTCTATAGAAGTCTATTGTCGGTGTTTGGTACTGAGTTTCTTTTCGTGCCTCAATAATTTCTTATAATGGAGCATGTGGTACACATCATTTTGAAAGCTTAACACCGGTTCAGAAGTAATTACAAACGCACGCCGAAGTGAGTAGGACACACTGGAAGTTCGTTATAGGTGTTCGGTACTCTGTTTCTTTTCGTGCCTCGATTTCATAAAATGGAGCTTCCGGTACCAGTCGATCTGAAAAGTTTAACACTGGCTCGGAAGCATTCGAATTGCACACCGAAATGAGGTAGGGTGTTTGGTACTCAGTTTCTTTTCGTGCCTCGATTTCGTATAATGGAGCATGTTGTACACGTCGTTTTGGAAAGCTTTATACCGACTCAGAATTAATTGCAAACGCATGCTGAAGTGAGTAGGACACACTAGAAGTTCGTTATAGATGTTTGGTACATAGTTTCTTTTCGTGCCTCGATTTCATAAAATGGAGCTTCTGGTACCCGTCGATCTGGAAAGTTTAACACCGGCCCGGAAGCATTCGAATTGCACATCGAAATCAGGTAGGGCAATGTTGAAGTCCATTATGGGCGTCTGGTACTCAGTTTCTGTTCGTGCCTCGATTTCGTATAATGGAGCATGTGGTACACGACGTTTTGGAAAGCTTAACACCGGCTCAGAAGTAATTGCAAACGCACGCCGAAGTGAGTAGGACACACTAGAAGTTCGTTATAGGTGTTTGGTACTCAGTTTATTTTCGTGCCTCGATTAAATAAAATGGAGCTTCGGGTACCCGTCGATCTGGAAAGTTTAAAACTGGCCCGGAAGCATTCGAATTGCACACCGAAATGAGGTAGGACACTGTAGAACTCCATTGTGGGTGTTTGGTACTCAGTTTCTTTTCGTGCCTCGATTTCTTATAATGGAGCATGTGGTACACGTCGTTTTGGAAAGCTTAACACCGACTCAGAAGTAATTGCAAACGCACGCCAAAGTGAGCAGGACACACTAGAAGTTCGTTATAGGTGTTTGGTACTCAGTTTCTTTTCATGCCTCGATTTCATAAAATGGTGTTTGTGGTACCCGTCAATCTGGAAGCTTTAACACCGGCCCGGAAGCAATCGAATTGCACACCGAAATGAGGTAGGGGACACTACAAGTCTATTATGAGTGTTTGGTACTTAGTTTCCTATCGTGCCTCGATTTCATAAAATGGAGCTTCTGGTACCCGTCGATCTGGAAAGTTTAACACTGGCCCGGAAGCATTCGAATTGCACACCGAAATGAGGTAGGGCACTGTAGAAGTCCATTGTGGGTGTTTGGTACTCAGTTTCTTTTCGTGCCTCGATTTCGTATAATGGAGCATGTTGTACACGTCGTTTTGGAAAGCTTAACACCGACTCAGAATTAATTGCAAGCGCATGCTGAAGTGAGTAGGACACACTAGAAGTTCGTTATAGATGTTTGGTACTTAGTTTCTTTTCGTGCCTCGATTTCATAAAATGGAGCTTCTGGTACCCGTCGATCTGGAAAGTTTAACACCGGCCCGGAAGCATTCAAATTGCACATCGAAATCAGGTCAGGCAATGTTGAAGTCCATTGTGGGTGTTTGGTACTCAGTTTCTTTTCGTGCCTCGATTTCGTATAATGGAGCATGTATGGCGTCCACCTCAGTATGTGTATGACCACCAATAGGGAAAGATGTATAAGTGTTAGGGATGTTCGTTATAGGTGTTCGGTACTCAGTTTATTTTCGTGCCTCGATTTCATAAAATGGAGCTTCTAGTACCAGTCGATCTGAAAAGTTTAACACTGGCTCGGAAGCATTCGAATTGCACACCGAAATGAGGTAGGGCACTGTAGAAGTCCGTTGTGGGTGTTTGGTACTCAGTTTCTTTTCGTGCCTCGATTTCGTATAATGGTGCATGTTGTCCACGTCGTTTTGGAAAGCTTAACACCGACTCAGAATTAATTGCAAACGCATGCTGAAGTGAGTAGGACACACTAGAAGTTCGTTATAGATGTTTTGGTACATAGTTTCTTTTCGTGCCTCGATTTCATAAAATGGAGCTTCTCGTACCCGTCGATCTGGAAAGTTTAACACCGGCCCGGATGCATTCGAATTGCACACCGAAATCAGGTAGGGCAATGTTGAAGTCCATTGTGGGTGTTTGGTACTCAGTTTCTTTTCGTGCCTCGATTTCGTATAATGGAGCATGTGGTACACGTCGTTTTGGAAAGCTTAACACCGGCTCAGAAGTAATTGCAAACGCACGCCGAAGTGAGTAGGACACACTAGAAGTTCGTTATAGGTTTTTGGTACTCAATTTATTTTCGTGCCTCGATTAAATAAAATGGAGCTTGGCACCGTCGATCCGAAAGTTTAACATCGCCCGAAGCATTCGAATTGCACACCGAAATGAGGTAGGGCACTGTAGAAGTCCATTGTGGGTGTTTGGTACTCAATTTCTTTTTGTGCCTCAATTTCTCATAATGGAGCATGTGGTACACGTCAATTTGGAAAGCTTAACACCGACTCAGAAGTAATTGCAAACGCACGCCGAAGTGAGCAGGACACACTATAAGTTTGTTATAGGTGTTTGGCATTCAGTTTCTTTCCATGCCTCGATTTCATAAAATGGTGTTTCTGGTACCCGTCGATCTGAAAAGTTTAACACCGGCCCGGAAGCATTCGAATTGCACACCGAAATGAGGCAGGGGACACTACAAGTCTGTTATGGGTGTTTGGTACTTAGTTTCTTGTCATGCCTCAATTTCATAAAATGGAGCTTCTGGTACCCGTCGATCTGGAAAGTTGTGATTCTAAGGTTCCCCGTGCAGACGGCATCCTTTTTCGAACTCCGTGTGCAACGTTCTCTAGCTCTGCCGCGCTGTGCTTTCGTTTGTGTTCTAGGCTCGCGTCTCTAGTCCAGTCTAGCCTAGGACCAGCACTAACCGGCGTTGAACGATTTTTCAGTTTGCCTTCTCTGATTTGATAGTTGCTAATCCATTGCTACCATACTTGAGCCTTCCCAGCTACACCTTTTCTACAACCGTACAGGCTGAACTTCACCTGGCAATCGCTCCATCCAATCTTCGGAGATACATTGACACCGCTGGTTGCTGATCACCCCTGTTTGCTTGGTAAGAATTGGTAAGAATTCGATAGAAGGCTTGAGTATGAGCGACTTTTGAACCACCACATCCTAGTAGTTGCTAGGGACATATACTTGTGATTTGTTAACAATGGCAGGATCTGCGGAGCATTCCGATGAGGATACATCTCATACTCCTCGTACAAAGGGAATCGTACAACATTTCTTACGCCTAATGAACCTTCGTACGGAGGGTCTTGAGGAAGATGTCAGGGTCACGAATGAGCGACTTGCTCAACTTGAGGGCGCCCAAATTGAGGCAAACGCCACGCTCGCCGCGATGGAGAGAGCGCAAGGCGTCACTAACACTTCTTTGGCAGGTATTATGGCGTGCCTTGACGAGATGGCCCATGCATCCACTGCTGTTCCCCCTGCTGCCCCGGTGGTAGAGGGACAAGATGAATTCGACTATGTGACTGATACCGAGGCCAATGACATGGGTAACAATAACAACGATCGAGCTCATCGACAGTTGCGTTTTAATCGACAAGGTATGCGACGAGACCCCCCACGACGTGAGGTACGTGACCACGATGATTCTTTCGCTAAGGTTAAATTCATTATGCCCTCTTTTAATGGTAAATATGATCCTGATGGTTATCTTAATTGGGAGCTAGCTGTTGATCTAAAATTTGCTTGCCATGAAGTTCCTGAGATTAGACGAATTAGGGCTGCTACTAGTGAATTTACCGATTTTGCTTCTATTTGGTGGAAAGAACATTGCCGTCAACATCCCAATAACATACCTAACTGTTGGGAGGCTTTAAAATTACTTATGCGGCATCGATTTATTCCCTCATATTATGCTCGTGATTTGTTAAATAAATTACAACGCTTACGACAAGGTACAAAGTCTGTGGAAGACTACTATCAAGAAATGCAAATTGGTACGTTGTGTTGTGGTTTAGATGAGAATGAGTTGGCATCAATGGCTAGGTTTTTGGGAGGGTTGAATCGAGAAATTCAAGACATCCTTGACTATAAAGATTATAACTCCATTACTAGATTGTTTCATCTTGCTTGCAAAGCTGAACGTGAAGTGCATGGACGCCAGACGAGTACACGATCTAACTCTTCTGCAGGTCGCACAAACTCATGGACACCACGCACATCTACAACCCCGGCCATCAGTGCACCCCCACCGCCACCCTTCAACAACAAGCCGCACCCCACTACTTCAAATTCAGCACCACGAGTTTCTGAAGGAACCGAATCAGCACCACAAGCGTCTACAAAAACTTCCTCTTCAGTTGCTTCGACAGGACGAACTAAGGATATTCAATGCCATCGGTGCAAAGGCTATGGACACATTGATGAGGACATGACCTCTATGGAAACAACCATATTTGCTATGTTTAATGTTCTAAGTATAAGAACTCGTACGCTTTACTTAAATTATAAGGTGAGCTCGTTTTTAGGAGTGTCTTTATATTATATGAACTATATGATACTACCTAATGATGAAATATATATATGTGCAGCACCATGTCACTTTTGGTCCAAGAGAAGCAAGCAGTTCGATTTGGACTGTTTTGAATCCAGTTCGGCCTCCAAAATCAGCCCGACAACATCAACTTAAAACAGGCATAACTTTCTCATACGGTGTCCGTTTAAGGTCCACAAGTACTTGATTGAAAGCTTATTTCGTCCTCTTTCCAACGGATCCGGCCTCATCTTCAAATTCCTTCTGAACTGATCACAATCATCAAAAGAAGACGTCATATCAATTGTTTGGGCCAATCTGGGCTTTGTAATCATACTGAACTTGGCCCATCTGCCATTGGGCCACTTGGGGGCGCAGTTACTGTTCACGTGAACAGTAACCCCGCGAGTTTAATCCCACCCCGCTAGTTCTATTAGTTGTGTGGCTCCTCATCCCCTATTTAAGGAGGCCGCACCCCCTCTAGTTTTCTTGGATTTCGTTGAGTTAAGGTTTAGCCATTGTGCAACTTCTGTTCTTCAGTTGTGTCGGATGACCACCTGTCAAGACAGCTTTCGGAATCCCAATTTATAAATATTTCAATCCATATTTGCAATTTCAGATTGCGTTTTATCTCGTTCTTGCGTGTTCTTCGATTGCATGCGTGAATAGGCCTTCGTGGTCGTTGATCGCGTTTCAAAGACGATCAATAACGTCGCGAGTTGGTTCAACGATTGCTAAGGCGCAAGCGTCGTCGTACGGTTGTAGTCGGATCGCGAGAGTCACCTCCCCCAAAATCGATATTTATCAATCTCATCGAAAGATCGAGAACCCCGCCTCCATCAGGTGGTATCAGAGCTTCAGTTGATCGGTGAGATTTTCCAGTTTTCTAGTAGTAGATTCGTTTTTCATACCTAGAGTCCAGAAAATTGCCCAAAAAAATTATTGCACCTATCATGCATGCAGCCCCTTTGAGCCATTGCAATTTTCTTTCGGTATTTTGCTTGTTGAATCATTGGTTGCATCGTCGTGTCTAGTTGCTGATTTCTAGTTCTAGTTATTGTCTAGTTAGTCTTTGCCTAGTTGCATCTCGTGTTTCCTTTGCGTCGCTTGATCGTTCTTTTAGGGTTCTTAGTTTTTGCATCTAAACCAGAAAATTCGTGGGTCAGAACTCCTCTAATCCGCACCAAAAATAGAAAATTTGTATTGTTGTTAATCCAAAAAAAAGAGAGAGGATTGCTGTGATCTTTTGGGAGAATTGATGTTATTTGCGACTTGCGGCAAATCCTAGGGTCGGCAAATAGTAGAAGGAGAAAGAGGCAACCGCAAAAAAAAAAAAAACAAAAGCCGCGGTAAAAAAAAAGTGCATAAAAATTAGTCGAGACCTTCTACGTACAGCCACAAGCTTCCATAAAAAAATTCAGCAAGTTTGGCCTATGGAATCAAAAGATATAGTCATTTCAAGATTGAACACGAGGCGGTTTTGAGTCCGAGTAGGATTCCGTTTCCGTTTTGGACGTTCTTGTGCTCGTTTCGAAGCTAATGACGAGGCACATCTTTTCTACCTAAGCCACTTGTTGCCCTCCAGGTGCCCCAAAATCGGCCATCTTGGGCCCTGAATTCACGTCGCAAGTTTTCGGTTCTATTTTTGCTATTTCCTTCTATCTTCCTTTCGAATTTGGAGTTCGCCTCAATCGCAAAGTTGTAGATCTCGTCGAAACCTTTCAAACAAGCATATATAAGCTATATAAAACTTTGTTCTTTTCATCATTTGAGACTAGCTATTGTTTCGCTCAATCTAGAGGGTGTTTACATTGCACGTTATTGTATCTTTGTGCTCTACATCGTGTGAACAATCTTGTGCCCCTACACAGAGGTTTGAGTACTTGGCTAGCGCTCTCCTAGCACTTGGTGTGAGAATTTCATTTGCTTGCATCAAGTCACATTAATCTTTGCGTGTGTGTGCATACACTTCTCTTGATAGGCTTTGATTAGCTAGCTTTGATTAGGCTAGGATCAGCAACATTGACTAGTACTTTGAACATTTATTCAACTTGCAGCTTTGAATTGATTGTTGCTCGATCCTTGCTACCATACTTGAGCCTTCCCAGCTACACCTCTTCTACACCGTACAGGCTGAACTTCTCCTAGCAATCGCTCCATCCAATCTTCAAAGATACGTTGATACCGCTGGTTGCCGATCACCCCTGTTTGCTTGGTAAGAATTGGTAAGAATTCGATAGAAAGCTTGAGTGTGAGCGACTTTTGAACTATCACATCCTAGTAGTTGCTAGGGACATATGCTTGTTTTCTACTAACTATGACAGGTTCAAGATCACATAGTAGGAGTTTCGTGAGATCAACAACACCATTGACTCATCTCCGTGCTCGAACGAGGTAAATTTAAGTATGCATTTCCATCCTTTCTTTGGTAACTTTGATCCTGATGCCTATGTTGACTGGGAAATAGCATTAGAGAAAGAATTTGAATATTATGATTGGTCTGATAGGCAAAAGATTAGAGCTGCCACTAGTGTTTTTGTTGAGGATGCAATACTTTGGTGGAAGTATTTAAATAGACATGGAAGAGTGCCTCAAACTTGGAATGCATTAAAGAAACTTTTGAGAGATGAATTGCTCCTAAATATCATGCTGATTATTTACTAACTAGATTGCAACGTGTAAATCAAGGTAGTAGAACCGTAAGGAATACTATCATGAATTGAAAACTCGCTTGTTGCGTTGTGGTTTGGAGGAACATGTCAAGCTACAGTAAAATAGATTCTTAAGTGGGCTTAATCAGTGGAATTCAGGACCTTCTTGTTCATAAAGAATATAATTTCTCTCTCATTTGTTTATACTTGCTGTAAGGTTGAAAGTCGATTGAGGAGAAATTAAGAATACATGATGATATGAAACATCGTAACAAACCTATGTTTGTGTCTTTTTCTCGTGACTAATGACTTGCGTGAAGTTGAGAACCATGCGAAGAGGAGAATGAGTTGATTGCACCACCTACTCCATTGGTTGAGAAGGAAGATGAGGAGATGGAAGCGCCTACATCATCCGAGTCGAGCCTACAAGGTAATACAAAGGTACTGATTTGAACACTCAATCTAAGAATAATAACCATGATTTCATGCCTAGTATCATTGAGCAAAGGGAAAATCAGATTGTAGTAGAAACCATTTGCATCACATGAGGTGGATGAACCTAGTCTTTGAGAAGGTAGAAATTCATTTCCTAGCTACGAATCTGATATTATTAAGAATTTGCATGAATCCTGTGATAATTTGATTGATTTGCCAGCTAAGTTGAGTGCACCATGTGATAAACTTGTTGATTTACCTGTTAACTTGAGTGCACCATATGCTGAAGTAATTGAATTGCCTGCTGTTTTAAATAATTCATGTGATGATTTAATCGCATACAATGATCATGTGGAATTGGCTAGACATAAAGGCGTTTTGACTAAAATTTCTCCTGCTGATTCTTTATGTTATATTATGTTGGATTCACCTATGAAATTGTCACATGCCTTGGAAAAAATTTCTGTAATTGCATGTTCGAAATTCTTGTTTAGCACCTACACCCCTGGATATAAGTTTAATTTGATTGGAGATTATGGTGTAGACAATCAATTTCTTGTATATCGAATATGCATAACTTGTGATCACATCGATGAATTGAAGCATGTTGTTTCGAACAACAGTTCTTGTGTGCTGAATCTTGTTCAATATGAGAGTCAAATAAAATTTAGTGCTCATCCCATGCCTATGTGTTCACCTTTTATGGCACCATCTAGTAAGGACAATCTGAATGCAGATGTTGAATTATGGAAGAACTTACAAATCTTTTCACCACTGCTAGATGAATTTGCTATTGCTCGTCTGACATATGATTATATGGGTGAATTTTGTTTGATTCCAAAAGTTGTAGATTTGCCCATATATGCTACCACTGCAAGTTTACAACTTCAGATATTTGAATTGCATAAACGCTTCACTTACATTTGCAAAACTAGTTGCAATAATTGTTGTGTGAGAACTTTTGTTTTGATCATTCACATATATGATTGTTGCTGTCTTCTAACATTAATGGTGCAACAACGAAGAATCATAAAACAGATGACATATACATATATCATGCATACACTTTGGCTTCTTTGTTACCCTATTTTCAGCTTATCAAAAGCCGAGGACGGCTTTGTTTTCAAGAAAGGGAGGATAATGAGGACATGACCTCTATGGATACAACCATATTTGCTATGTTTAATGTTCTAAGTATAAGAGCTCGTACGCTTCACTTAAATTATAAGGTGAGCTCTGTTTTTAGGAGTGTCTTTATATTATATGAACTATATGATGCTACCTAATGATGAAATATATATATGTGCAGCACCATGTCACTTTTGGTCCAAGAGAAGCAAGCAGCTGAGCTGGACTGTTTTGGAATCCATTCTGGCCTCCAAAATCAGCTTGACAAAGATCAACTTAAAACAGGCATAACTTTCTCATACGGTGTCCGTTTAAGGTCCACAAGTACTTGATTGAAAGCTTATTTCGTCCTCTTTCCAACGGATCTGGCCTCATCTTCAAATTCCTTCTGGACTGATCACAATCATCAAAAGAAGACGTCATATCAATTGTTTGGGCCAATCTGGGCTTTGTAATCATACTGAACTTGGCCCATCTGCCATTGGGCCACTTGGGGGTGCGGTTACTGTTCACGTGAATAGTAACCCCGCGAGTTTAATCCCACCCCGCTAGTTCTATTAGTTGTGTGGCTCCTCATCCCCTATTTAAGGAGGCCGCACCCCCTCTAGTTTTCTTGGATTTCGTTGAGTTAAGGTTTAGCCATTGTGCAACTTCTGTTCTTCAGTTGTGTCGGATGACCACCTGTCAAGACAGCTTTCGGAATCTCAATTTATAAATATTTCAATCCATATTTGCAGTTTCTGATTGCGTTTTATCTTGTTCTTGCGTGTTCTTCGATTGCATGCGTGAATAGGCCTTCGTGGTCGTTGATCGCGTTTCAAAGACGGCCAATAACGTCGCGGAGTTGGTTCAACGATTGCTAAGGCGCAAGCGTCGTCGTATGGTTGTAGTCGGATCGCGAGAGTCACCTCCACCAAAATCGATATTTATCAATCTCATCGAAAGATCGGGAACCCCGCCTCCATCACACATGATGCGGGATTGTCCAAACAAGCGCGTACTAATCATACGCGACGATGGTGGGTATTCCTCTTGATACGGGGGAGGCCCGATCTTCTCGTGAGGAACCGTGGATAGTTGATGCGGCAGACGATGTCGCTAGCTGAACACTCGCGCCAATGCACGAACCCTCAACTCTTCGGAATACGCCCAAAACACACGGGTAGTTGTTCGTCGCGAGACCACGAACGATTTAACGCCAAGTCCCCAATTCCCAATGGAACGACGGCTTGATCTTGGATTGCGAACAAAACAAATGGATCGCCTAATTCTCTCTCAAAGTCCTCGCATGAACTCGTGTCGAAAGAACAAGCAATAGCTATGTTTCAATCTTATACATAAATCGGTCTACCTCTATGGTGCGGCCATGGGGGTTTATATAGCCTCCCACGCAAGCACAAAACTCGGATGAACAAGAATCGAGTGCTACAAGAATCCGAGTCCTACATTGTTCACTGCTACAAGAATCGAGTCCGACATCGTTATGTGAACAGATAATCAATTCAAAAACGTCCTACTTTAATTTGGAAATTTAAACTAGTCTCCCTCTCGGTTTCCCTTGTATTGTGAGGTTTCCTTCTCTTAGCTTACGCGAATTTGTTCGATGCACTTGATGCTTCTTTTTGTGCCAATGTAACCCTTGTTGCCATGTCACCATATGTCTTTCTTGATCGCCCGCATGTGCTAGGGTTTTGTCCTGAGAGCACGTTCCCTCTCGTTGGCCACATGGGTTTCTTCTCCCTTGTTCGCCGCATGTGTTTCTCCTCCACGAATTTGTTCCCGGCCTCCCTCTCCTCCCTCTCGGTTCCAAAGTCTTTAAATTTGTCAAACCTGAGAATGCACCAAGTATTGCTTTAGGTAGTAACCAATTCTCATCGGCAACAAAAGGAAATTCATTAAGAAACAAATGCACCGTTGTTTGAGAAGTTTAGCTCTGCTTCACGAATAACCTCATAAGTAGTAGGGATATCCTCATCATCCTCCCTTTCTTCAAGAAAAGCCGTCCTCGGCTTTTGATAGCCTCAAGATGTGCTAGACAAATAATACAACGTATATGCATGGTATATATATTTGTAATCCAAACTCCTTTCGCTTAGCACATGATGATTTTTGAAAGTGTAATAAACAAAAGAACAACGTATATACGTGGTATATGTATGCATCAATTGTTGTGACATTCTCGTTGTTGCGCACAAAATAATTAGGATCATAGCAGCCATAGGATGTATTTGATATATATATTGCGATACTTTCAGTCACATCATTCTCCCTCCCATGAGAAAAAAATCGTCCTCGACTTTGGTAAGTACATGGACAAGATATAAGAGGGGCCCCACTATATCAAATTGTTCAAATATTGGAGAGAAAAATTTTAGTTTCTTCCATGCTTCAACTCGACTACGTTTTTTACATGTATAGGAGAAACAAGTAGGCATCATATTGCGTTCTAAACAATAGGCACTTGTATTAAAATCCATCTCAAAATGATCATGATATTTCTCAATAGATGCTTTGCGCAAAACATGCAAGTTTAAATCAGCAAGATTATCACATGTAATGCATATTCGATAAACATAGAACTTGTCATCTACACCATAATCTCCAATCAAATTGAATGTATATGTGTAGGCATAAGTACTAACGAGTGATTTTAAACATGAAACTTTAGCAAGATTCTCAATCACACTAGATAGCTCTCTATGAACATCGAACATGATATAGTATAAAAGATCATCAAAAGATATTTTAGTAAGAACGCCCTTATGGGTAATCAATTCCACATTATGTAAATTGAGCGCATAAATTTCAGAACATGGAATATTCAAAGGAACACTAGAGATCGAACTCAGACGCACCTCTTCTTGATGAGTATGCAATTCAACACCATTATCTGTACCTTTACCATCCTCCTCGCTTGTTGTAGGTGTTGTAGATATCAAATCATCATCATGAAACCATTGGATCGCAAGCACTCTATCCCCACCGTGGTTATCTCCTCGTCTTTCACGCCCAACGGTGCGGTTGTTCAACTTTCAACTCATTTTTTGACTATCATCTACTTCTCTCTTTCTCGTTGGTGCATCTTTCTCACACTCAATAGAGATGCTCTCAACCTCACATATGGTGGAATCACACAGCTCACTCTCTTTATCATTCTCACTCAATTTGGCTATGTGGCACTCATTCTCATATGGGTTTGGATACATCCCGCCCCCAATGATTGTGGGTCAGAATTGAGCAATTACCAAGAACCACAAACTCTTCATGAAGCAATGGGGCAGCACTACACGAAACATGTACCAAAGGGAATGTCCCATGCTCTGGTCGCCTTCACATGTGATATACTAGCGCATTTAAACCTTTCGTGGACAAGTCAACTTGTCAAGTAGAGAACACTTGTAGTGGCGAGGTACAAAACGTGCCGAAATGCCGCTTCATCCGCTCCCACGTGATAATCGGCAATTCATGGCGCCCATACGCTATTTAATAAACCGCTCCCACCAATGTGTGGCATAATCACCAAGCCACTAGACGCAAGTAAGAGCTTCCTCTCATTGGTATAGTTGTGCATCCGAAATAGAGTATCAATTTCTAGCTCCCAAGTGAGATATTCTTGTACATCCGCACGACGTAAAATATAGGGATAGAAAATTTGGGCTTATCGTGAAAATCCTTACGATGCACGCTTGGTTGATTGAACATGGCGTGCAGCTCCAAGAAGTTGTTGTTGATGTCCGTGACGTAGTTGCGTAACCTCTTCTCCGAGGTTGTTCAATCCAATCCAACGGACCCGAGCTCATCGCGCACACCATTATCACGATCATGAAGTTGCTTTGTAGCGCCCCACACAACCGTATACTCCGCCCACGTGAACCGTGGATTCGTGATGACCGACATGGATACAACTCACAAGTAGCAAACGAAATTATATCCGGGTTAGTAAAAACTTGCTCTCACGCCGCAACTCACCGTCCCGAACACAAGACAAGCTTACCGCTCCAAAGTGAATCAAGGACGGCAAATCGATGGGCCAGACAATGGCGACCTTAACCCGTAATGTATGAACGTAACCAAGAGCAAGGGAGTACACAAACGGGTGTAGGTGGAGCTCGGACAGGTATGTGTATATCCTATGCAACTGATATTCAAGGTATTGTAAAGCTAAGTAATGATCCAAGCTAGAGTATTTTGCCTATGTGCTGATCCAAAAGGTTTAAGCGAAGTGTATGAACGCACAAACAAAGATAAATGTAACTTAATGCAAACAAAGGAATGAGCTAGTGAGAGACAAACTGAAATTGAGATGAAAACTAGCTCGTTTTGCACCAAGTACTATGAGAGACGCTAGCCAATTGCAAAGATATCAATATTAGGGCACAAGATTGCTCAAATAGATTAAATACACAATCTGAAATTGTGGACTAAGGTTTACTCTTCCCAATTTCTGCCAGCCCCTTTTGTTTGTTTTTTTCTCAAAACCGCATGAACAAAGCTCTTCGCCTTCGGCTATTAAGGAAACCGAAAGGAAAAATTTGGTACTGTATTTGCGGGTTTGATCTTTTGTTTTTTTAATACCTTTTCAAGCCGTGGCTTTTTCTTGTAACCATTGCCTTTTCCTCTTTTCTTATTGCAATGGCGAAATAGGGTTTGCTCCTCTTGATTGCACAAGTCTCACAATTCAACAACGTAAATAAACCAAAGAACAGCCCTAGTGCAATGTACAAAAGCTAGTCTCAAGGATGAAAGGATATAAGTGAAGCTCAAGAAACCCAAAGTGTTTGGTCACTATCTCTTTTGGGTGCTAATTGAGGAGTTCAATCAGCAATTTAGTACGGTTTATGTGAACACAACGATTAAGCAACACAAAAGGAACACTGGATCAGCACTAAAAACAAAACTCTAATGGATGAAAACTTAACTAAACGCACAAGAAATAACAGATTAAACTACGGTTTTGGTATTGCAATTTTGGTTTATTGGACGATAGGATAGAAAATGAATCTAACTACGGGTAAAGAAATTCTCACCGAGTAAACCTAGAATCGATACCATATGATACGGGGAGGCCCGATCTTCTCGTGAGGAACCGTGGATAGTTGATGCGAAGTAGACGATGTCGCTAGTGAACACTCGCGCCAATGCACGAACCCTCAACTCTTCGAATACGCCCAAAACACACCGGTAGTTGTTCGTCGCGAGACCACGAACGATTTAACGCCAAGTCCCCAATTCCCAATGGAACGACGGCTTGATCTTGGATTGCAGTACAAAACAAATGGATCGCCTAATTTTCTCTCAAAGTCATCGCATGAACTCGTGTCGAAAGAACGAGCAATAGCTATGTTTCAATCTTATACATAAACTGGTCTACCTCTATGGTGCGCTATGGGGGTTTATATAGCCTCCCACGCAAGCACAAAACTCGGATGAACAGAATCGAGTGCTACAAAGAATCCGAGCCCGACATCATTCATCGCTACAAGATCCGAGTCCGACATCGCTCACGTGAACAAGAATCCGATTAAAAACGTCCTACTTTAATTTGGAAATTTAAACTAGTCTCCTCTCGGTTTCCCTTGTATTGTGAGCTTTCCTTCTCTTAGCTTATGCGAATTTGTTCGATGCACTTGATGCTTCTTTTATGCCAATGTAACCCTTGTTGCCATGTCACCATATGTCTTTCTTGATCGCCCGCATGTGCTAGGGTTTTATCTCGAGAGCACGTTCCTCTCGTTGGCCACATGGGTTTCTTCTCCTTGTTGGCCGCATGTGTTTCTCCTCCATGAATTTGTTCCCGCCTCCTCTCCTCCTCTCGGTTCCAAAGTCTTTAAATTTGTCAAACCCGAGAATGCACCAAGTATTGCTTTAGGTAGTAACCAATTCTCATTGGCAACAAAAGGAAATTCATTAAGAAACAAATGCACTGCTGCTTGAGAAGTTTAGCTCCTGCTTCACGAATAACCTCATAAGTAGTAGGGATATCCTCCTCACCTCTGCTAATGATTTTGATGATGAAACATATGCTATGCTTGCAACGGACCCTGCAGGACTTGATGACGAATCTGATCATGAGGAGGAACATGTTGGCGCCGAAGATGCGGACAAATATTTAAACATTATAGTACAACGCGTACTAAGTGCTCAAGTTTCTCGTGTTGAGCAAAATCAGCGCCATAATTTGTTTCAAATCAAAGTCGTTGTCAAGGAACGCTCGATTCGCATAATTATTGATGGTGGGAGTTGCAACAATTTGACGAGTATGGATATGGTGGAGAAGCTTGCCTTGCTGACCAACCCTCAACAACAGTGGTAAGTTGAAGGTAACGTGAATGGTGAGAGTAAAATTTTCTATGGGTTCATACCATGATTATGTTGATTGCGACGTTGTTCCTATGCAAGCTTGTTCTTTGTTATTAAGACGACCTTGGCAATACGATACTGATTGTGTGCATTATGGTAGGAATAATCAATACTCTCTCATGTTCAAGGGAAAGAAAATTGTGATGCATCCTATGACTCCTGAACAAATTGTTAAAGATGAACTTACTAGAGCTAGTGGAGAGAAGAATCAGGAGAATGCTAAGAGCGAAAATCAGATTGTAGCAAAAGAACTTAAGCAATATAAAAAGAAAGAACCTAAATCTACTCATGTGAAGAATAAAGAAATTAAATTGAAAGGTGCTGGTTTTCTTGCTACCAAATCTGATATGACTGAACTAGATGCTAGTAATTCTGTTTGCTATGCATTAGTTTGTAAAGAAGCTTTGTTTTCATTTGAGGATACACCTTCTTCTTTGCCTCCTGCTGTCACTAACATTTTGTAGGAGTACAACGATGTCTTTCCAGAGGACATACCGCCGGGGTTGCCGCCGCTTTGATGGATTGAGCATCAAATTGATTTAATTTCCGGCGTATCACTGCCCAACCGCGCACCATATAGGACCAATCCAGAAAAAACTAAAGAAATTCAGCGCCAAGTTCAAGAATTGCTTGCTAAAGGGTATGTCCTTGTGCTGTTCCGGTCATTTTAGTGCCTAAGAAAGATGGATCATGGCGCATGTGTGTAGATTGTAGAGCAATCAATAATATCACCATTAGGTATCGCCATCCTATTCCTAGATTAGATGATATGCTTGATGAATTGAGTGGCTCTGTTGTTTTCTCGAAGGTTGATTTGCGTAGTGGATATCACCAAATTCGCATGAAATTAGGCGATGAATGGAAAACAGCATTTAAAACTAAGTTCGGGTTATATGAGTGGTTGGTAATGCCTTTTGGATTAACTAATGCACCTAGCACCTTCATGAGACTAATGAACGAGGTTTTGCGTGCTTTCATTGGCAGATTTGTGGTGGTTTATTTTGATGACATATTGATATACAGCAAATCCTTAGAGGAACATCTTGACCATTTACGTGCTGTTTTTAATGCCTTACGTGATGCACGTTTATTTGGTAACCTTGAGAAGTGCACCTTTTGCACCGATCGAGTCGCATTTCTTGGCTATGTTGTTACTCCATAGGGAATTGAAGTTGATCAAGCCAAGATTGAAGCAATACTGAGTTGGCCGACTCTAACATGGTCACACAGTGTGAAGCTTTTAGGACTTGCCTGGATTCTACCGCCACTTCGTGAAGGATTTCAGCACCATCGCTGCACCATTGAATGAACTCACCAAGAAGGGCGTGCCATTTGTTTGGAGCGCCGCACAGGAGAACGCCTTCACCACATTGAAAGATAAGTTAACACATGCACCACTACTCCAACTCCCCGACTTTAATAAGACTTTTGAACTAGAATGTGATGCCAATGAATTGGTTTAGGTGGCGTATTGCTACAAGAAGGTAAACCTATAGCATACTTCGGTGAGAAATTGAGTGGGCCTAGTTTGAACTATTCTACTTATGATGAGGAATTATATGCACTATTTCGAACTTTGGAAACTTGACAACATTATTTATGGCCCAAAGAATTTGTTATACATTCTGATCACGAATCTTTAAAGCATATTCAAGTCAAAGTAAATTGAACCGTAGACATGCAAAGTGGGTTGAATTTATTGAGTCTTTTCCTTATGTCATAAAACACAAGAAGGGAAAGGAGAATGTTATTGCTGATGCTTTGTCTAGGAGATATACCATGCTTTCACAACTTGACTTCAAAAATTTTGGATTGGAGACTATTAAAGAGCAATATGTGTATGATGCTGATTTTACAGATATATTGTTGAATTGTAAAGAAGGAAAACGTGGAACAAATTTGTCATTAATGACGGGTTTGTGTTTAGAGCTAACAAACTATGCATTCCAGCTAGCTCCGTTCGTTTGTTGTTGTTACAGGAAGCGCATGAAGGCAGGCTGATGGGACATTTTGGCGTGAAGAAAACGGAAGATATACTTGCTGATCATTTCTTTGGTCCAAAGATGAGACGGGACGTCGAGCGTTACGTTGCTCACTGCACTACATGTCAAAGAGCTAAGTCACGACTTAATCCTCATGGTTTATACATGCCTCTACCAGTTCCCAACGTTCCGAGGGAAGATATTTCGATGGACTTTGTTTTAGGATTGCCTAGAACAAAGAAGGGGAGCAATAGTATATTCGTGGTTGTTGATAGATTTTCTGAGATGGCTCACTTTATACCATGTCATAAGAACAATGATGCTGCCAATATTGCTGATTTATTCTTTCGTGAAGTTGTTCGATTGTATGGTGTGCCTAATACTATAGTTTCAGATCATGATGCTAAATTCCTTAGCCACTTTTGGAGAACTTTATGGGCTAAATTGCGGACTAAACTGTTATTTTTTACTACTTGTCATCCCCAAACTGATGGACAAACTGAAGTTGTGAATAGAACTTTATCTACAATGCTTAGGGCTGTGTTGAAAAAGAACTTAAAATTGTGGGAAGCATGCTTGCCTCATATTGAGTTTGCTTATAATCGTTCATTGCATTCTACCACAAAGATGTGCTCTTTTGAAGTTGTTTATGGTTTTGTGCCTCGTGCTCCTATTGATTTAATGTCTATTCCATCTTCGGATAAATTGAACTTTGATGCTAAACAACGTGCTGAATTGATTTTAAAAATGCATGAGACAACTAAGGAGAATATAGTGGACATGAATGCTAAATATAAACTCGCTGGTAGTCAGGGGAGAAAACATTTAACTTTTGAACCAGAAGATCTTGTTTGGTTGCACTTGAGAAAAGATAGGTTCCCTGAATTGAGAAAGTCAAAATTGCTGCCTCGAGCTGATGGTCCTTTTAAAGTGTTAGAAAAGATTAATGATAATGCATACAAACTTGACCTGCCTGTAGATTTTGGGGTTAGTCCCACATTTAACATTGCAGATTTGAAGCTATACTTGGGAGAAGAGGATGAGCTTGAGTCGAGGACGACTCAAATGCAAGAAGGGGAGGATGATGAGGACATCCCTAACTTAGATACAACCGCGCCTACACACACAGCTGATCCACAACCAATGTTACAAGGACCAATTACTCGAGCTCGTGCTCGCCAACTTAATCACCAGGTGAATTCGTTCATAGGGCTATATATTACTGAGAATAGATCGCTACCTAATGCAAGTGATTTAATTGTGCTTAGGAACATGGGAAAGGACCAAGGAGAGGTATGTGGAGTCATGGACAAGCATAGGAGGCATAATGGAGGACATCACGTCACTTTGGGTCCGAGCCAAGCAAGTGTTCGAGTTGGGCTCGTTCTGAATTCGAGTTCGGACTACTGCGACAACACTAAGTTCAAACGGCCGTAACTTCTTCATACGAACTCCGTTTGGGACGTTCTTGGACTTCATTGAAAACTTATCAAGTCTACTTTCCAATGGATCCAACCGCAGCTTCAAATTCCAACCGAGCTGGCCACAATAAACAAAACAATTCACGTCTATTTTTTTACCGAGTCAAAAAGGGTGCTGCGCCACCTCCTCTTAGGCCCATGGCCTTTGTAACCCTAGGGGCGTGCGTCCACTTCTCTGGCCGCCACCCCTGGTCGTCTTCCCATATAGGAGCCGCCGTCCCCTGGCTAGAACTCGGATTTCGTTGAATTTAGGTTTAGCCATTGTCCAAACTCTGTTCTTGATTGTGTCGGACGACCACTGTCAAGACGACCTTGGATCCCACTTTTGTTTTCAATACCATCTATACTACAATCTTATTCGCAATATCAGATTGCATACATCTTATTCTTGCTAGTTCTTTCATTGCTCGCAGGAATTGAACCTCGTGTTCAGGTTGATCGCGCTTCCAACACGGTCAATAACGTCGCGGAGTTGGTTCAATGATTGCTAAGGCGCAGGCGTCGTCGTACGGTGGTAGTCGGATCACGAGAGTCACCTCCACCCAAAATCGATAGTTATCAATCTCATCGAAAGATCGGGCACCCCGTCTCCATCAGCCAGAGCCACTCCGGCCATCTCCTAGCCTCTACAGCGTTAAGGTACCCTCCTAGTAGTCCCTTGAAGCCTAGCACTCGCTTCTTTGAACCGCTGCGGAGCTCATTTTGCTTTTTGTCGTTTGGTCGTGTTTTACACCATCATTCCACTCCGGCTCGCCGGCGTTGTAGGTCACTGCTGCCGCAGTGAGTGGTCCCAGTGGGTGCGCAACACTATTGTGCACCCAGTGGTGCTCTTAGTTTGCGCCGTCGTGGCCAGAGCCGCCGGCGCAAGCCTTTGTTTGCGCTCGATCTCGTTGTCGGACGCGAGCTGCGCTGTGCGTTGTCGTTAAAACATCATTAAGTTCTAATCATTGCTAATCATCAGCTAATCAATGCTAATCGTTGGTTTAGTATTATATGTCTGTCCTAAAATGACTTAATGAGTCACTGACTGTGGGCCCGCACGTGCGTTTTAAATCGCCGTGAGTTGGCATTAATTGTCACTTACAGGTGGGCCCAACGTCCTTAATCCCCGCACTGTGCGCGTGCGCAATGCCTTGTTCATCGTGGACCGTCGATTTTTAGATCGAGCCCAAATTTTCGGGGAAGTTCGGACCACCCGATCGTCTCAGTCGATGTGGGTCGTCCATCTCACGATCTACGGCTGAGATTGTGAGTGCATTCGGACCTCCGAATGATACTTCAATCTCAGCCCTCAATCTCTTGATCCACATCCCAAAATCAAAGGAGACGTTCGAACCTCCAAAGCGCCTCGATCAATGTGGTCCGTTAGATCTTGATCCAACGGCGGCCTCGCGCGAATGCACGTGCGTGCGCTGTGCTCCTGTTGGCTAGGCCGTTAGATTCGATCTCAACGGCCCAGGATTTTCCACGTCTTTTAGTTTTAGTAAAAGCTCGGTAAAGTTTATTTGTCAACTGGAAATTGTATTAAAACTAATTCATTTTAAATCCTTTTCAGTTGATTCAAATTTTGTTAATTCTGAGTTTAACTAAGTTCTAATCTAACAATGGTTGTAGGCCTAGTTTAGCTCCAGAAAAATTGTTAATAGATTTAGAATAGGTTTAACTTTAATTGTGACTTTAAAAATTCATTTAATGTTGTAAAAGACAAAAGTAAATCCTTGTAACTCCAAATTGAGTAAACTAAGATTTGTTAGAATCCTCTATTCCTATGCTATAGTGTAGAATAGGTTTCAATATTATCCTTGCCACTGAAATTAATTGAGCCCTAGTGCCCCAACTTAGAAAAATCCTAACTAATACATTTCAACTTCAAATGAAGTAGACCCAATTTTGCTAACCTTAGGATGTCAGTATCTACCTGCCATAAAAATTTCAGGTTCTAGAACTTTCTGGAAATTTGTGCAATGAACAGTAACAGATAGCAATTAATCTTAAATTTTCTAGCCGACTGAACTTAAGTAGGCCATAACTTTTGCATACTTAATCCAAATCAAATGATTCTTATTGCTAAATTTGTCTAAAATCATGTTCTTTCTGCTGTGTAAATTTCATAGATTTTGGAGTAATTTGGGTTTTGAATCTTTTTTGTTGTTTTTATTGGATTTTTGTTATCGTGATAGGTTCAGAAGAGATTGTCAATTGTGAGAGTGATCCTCTGCAGTAAGACAGCAATCCCCAGCAAGGCAAGCAGATGTAGCATCATTTGATCATATTGCTCCTATTACTTTTAAAGTCTAATATATTGTTTGCAAAAACTAAGTATGCATGCTCCTTATGTCAAAGTTAATTTTCATCGAATAGAAGTAGCTAATCCTATTGCATTGTTGCCTTGAAATGGTTCACCCCTACCACAAACCTAGGTTAATATCCTCATGGTGAATTAGAGCCCGGTGAATGATTTATGATGTTTTATTGTCTTCACGATATAATGCTTAGTTACCGGTAGAATTGGGTGGTTATCGACTTAGTCGATGACCTGGATCACACAAAATTTGTTATTACTTATGATCAATACCTTGTGCTTTTTTTATTTGTGCAAACCAAAACTAAAAATAAAATGTTTTACACTTGGGCACAATGGTATGATGATGTAATCTTTTGGTGTGATTGGAATGGTGCCGGGTCATCAAGGACCGAGTTACTCGTGTCACTATGCCAAGCGATATTTGCGTGCTAACCACACTAGAGATATATGGGACATCTCTTAACTTAGTACTTTGGGGGGTGTTAATTAATGGGTGCGTGAAAGGTTGTATATTTCTATATGCAACATGGGTCACGTGATTGAGGGGAGCACCCGCAGTTGCTACGGCTGGGCCGGTGCATCCTACTCTACGTATGGGTCCTTGTGATCTATTTCACTGGCAGGTCACTAAGGGTTAACCCCCATGCGTGCGACTCTTAATTAATGCAATCTATTGGAAATGTCTCGTAGGACTTAGCCGTGCCGGCATACCAAAGGAAGTGTGCTTAATCTAGTGGCAAAAAGACGGTCTGAAGTGTGGGTACATTGGTACACCCATACAGGGTTCAAACTATTTGAATAGCCTCATCCTAGGTCATGGACATACTTGGTAAGGTCGTGCAAGAACTAGACTACAACCTTTTTAAAATGAAACTTGATGTGGGTGGTACGAATGGGTAATTCGTGCTATTGTTGTGATGGCCATTGGGTTAGTCATCTCCAGGATGTCTTTATGTTATTACTTATTGTCTCGCTGTTATTTATGCAAATAAAATTCAGATTGTTAAAACTGCCTTCAAACTATTACTTATTGCAAATAAAACTTGCTTTATGCTGAAAATAAACCTTTAAGCCTTCTCCTTTGATTAAGCCTGCATGTAGTAGTATCTTGGTTTGTTACTCGTAAGTCTTGCGAGTACAATTTTGTACTCATTTGTATTGCTTATTTGTTGCAGAGGAGGTTGATCCCCAAGGGATCGACTTTTGTGAGTTTTGCTGCGGTGTGGACGACTAGCTTGGCGGCCCGGTCGGATTGCCTTGTGGGTATGAGGCAAACCAGTTGGCTTTTGTTTATAGCCATCTTATGGCATTTTGCTTCTGCTGTTGATTAATTCTTTTAACTTGTCTTGGCCAGTTGGCCTCTCTTTTGTAATAACTTTACTATATGTCTTTTGCTTGTAAAGTTTACGTTTTGGTTCTGTGTGTTGTATGGAATTGATGCAATGTTTTGTAAAAGGGTGTGTATACTGCAATTCTGGGAAATATACATTTTCCCGAGGCACGGTGTATTTTGTTTTTGATGCTAGAGTCAATGGAGGACTAAGCATTACAAGCTAAATAAACCGGGATCTCACATTCAGCCTGTACGGTGTAGAAAAGGTGTAGCTGGGAAGGCTCAAGTATGGTAGCAATGGATTAGCAACAATCAAATCAGAGAATGCAAGCTCAAAAATCGTTCAACGCCGGTTAGTGCTGTTCCTATGGTAGACCGTACTAGAGATGCGAGCCTAGAACACAAACGAAAGCACGGTGCGGTAGAAACTGGAGAATGTTGCACATGGAGTTTGGAAGCTCGAAAAAGGATGTCGTCTTCACGGGGGACCTTAGAATCACTTGTAAAAGGGCTCTGTCAATTTTGAGCGAATTCTGAGAAACATGATTTTTTTGTCACTCCTTTTTTGCTCTACTATTTTTTTCCAAATCTGCACCTCACTCAAAACTCTTCAAATTTCCTCTTCCAAGCCTAGGGAGGTATATGGGTCAAAAACTTTTTGTAAAGGCAGGGTAAAAGGTAATTAAAAGATCTCTCTCTCTCTCTAAACTTTGATGTTTTTTATCGCGTTGCCGAAGTCAGATGAATCTTACGTTTCCTTCTGGCGCATAAAAACAACCTCTTCCTTTTTTTTCTCTTTTTTTCTTCTTTTTCTTCTCTGTCACATACCAAAATGAACTTGTTGTTCTTGGTTAGGGTTTCCCTTGCTGTGGCGGCGGCAGGAGGATGGTGGCCACGGTAGGACGCGGCAAGGGTTGCCGGCAACGCTGGTGGTCGCGGCAACGGCTCTGGTGGTCGTGGCAATGCGAAGGCAGAGACGACAACGACTCTGCTGGGCACGACAAGGACTAGCAACGGTGGAGGTAGGCGGTAGATTGAACCCAACCGCAACGGTGCGACCAAACGTGAGCAGAACTCAAAACTCTAAAGGAACTAGACACTAAGACCAGCAAAGGACACAGCGATGCAACCAAAAGTTCAACAATGCAATGCACTGAAAAGGAAGATGCATTGGCACAATTGGTCTTGGACAGATAGGTGATCTAATCCTATATGTTTTTGGTTTTTTCTGGACTTTCGGAATTAAGCAACCTAACTACAAAAAATAGTAAATTCTCACCGAGCAACCTTGAGCTCTGATACCACTTAATGAAGGCTGTCCGATCTTTCGATGAGATTGATAACTATCGATTTTGGTGGAGGTGACTCTCGCGATCTGACTACAACCGTACGACGATGCTTGCGCCTTAGCAATCGTTGAACCAACTCTGCGACGTTATTGACCGTGCTGGAAGCGCGATCAACTTGAACATAAGGTTCAATTCCTGCGAGCAATCGAAGAACTAGAAAAAATAAGATGTAGGCAATCTGATATTGTGAATAAGATTATAGTATAGATGGTATTGAAAACAAAAGTGGGAACCCGAAGGCTGTCTTGATAGGTGGTCGTCCGACACAACTGAAGAACAGAAGTTTGAACAATGGCTAAACCTAAACTCAACAAAATCCGAGTTCTAGCGAAGAAGGTGGCGGCTTCTATATGGGGAGATGACCAGGGGTGGCGGCTAGGGAATTGGACGGATGCCCCTAGGGTTACAAGGCCCATGGGCCCAAGAGAAGGTGGCGCAACACACTTTTGACTCGGGCTCAAAAACAGACATGGATTGTTTTGTTGATTGTGGTTGGCTCAAATGGAATTTGAAGATGAGGTTGGATCCGTTGAAAAGTAGACTTAATAAGCTTTCAATGAAGTCCAAAACGTCCCAAATAGGGTCCGTATGAAGAAATTACGGCCGTTTGAAATTAGTGCTATCACAGTAGTCCGAATTCAGATCTAGAATGAGTCCAACTCGAACTCTTGCTTGGCTCAGACCAAAAGTGATATGGTGACCTCCATTATGCCTTCCATGTATGTCCATGACTCCACATGTCTCTTCTTGGTTCTTTCCCATGTTCCTAAGCACAATTAAATCACCTGCATTTGGTAGCGGTATATTCTCAGTAATATATAAACCTATGAATGAATTCACGTGGTAATTAAGCTGGCAAGCACGAGCTCGAGTAAGTGGTCCTTGTAACACTGGTTGTGGATGATTTGTGTATGTAGGTGTGGTTGTATCCAAGTTAGGGATGTCCTTATCATAAGGGCTTCTTAAGAGCAAAGGTTGGCAACTGCCCTTGATCAACAAACTTACTGGAGATGAACGAATGAGATACTCCAAAATAAAAAAGAACACATGCTGGCAAGGAATTAACTGAGAACGTACCCATATGAACTTCAAGAGCCTCCTGTGCTTCTTCAGCATTGATATGATTCACCCGGCCTCGCCCTTGGAGCGATACCATTCCAGGTGTTGATGAAATCAGGGGCCTTCCTCTTGTTGTCGTGCCGGAAGTGAATGGCCCACATGCTGGGCTACCACCAAGTTCAGACTTGACGGGAGTGGAAGACTGCAGGAAGCAATTGCGGGCATAGTGCCCGTGCCCACCACATTTGAAGCACACCAGGGTGGCAGATGTTGTGCCACTCTGTTAAGGTTGACTGGGTCAGACAGGCATGGTGTATGGGACACCACTGGGCTGATTTACTAGGGTAGGAGCTTGGGGTGAAATGATCGATGTGCTACCTTTGCTTGAAGGGGTAGTCTAGAATGGCCAATAACTAGGGATTGGGCCACTTGGGGTCCCCATCTTCCTCTTTCAGCTAGTCTCAAACGTCTTGCGTTCACTTTCGAGGAGCAATGCCTTGTTGATCAGATGTTGGAAGTTGGGGAAGTCATGAACAATCAACTGCACTCACAACCCATCACGTAGCCCTTCCATGAAGCAGTCGATCTTCTCTTCTTCATTATCTATGTCATTCTGCGCATAGCGAGCTAGTTGATTGAACCAAGTAAGATATTCAACCACTTTGGAGTTGCCTTGTTTGAAGGCCCTAAACTCATTTCGCTTCGTGCGCATGACACTTGAGGGGATGTAGTTGCTTCTGAACGCTCCTTTGAACTCAACCCATTATACTACTAGCACAACCACTTCTACTGTAGCCTGTTCTTTAGCTACTTCTATCTCTTGTATTTCTTCTTCCTCACTCTCTTCAACAGTTGTTGCTTCAGGTTCTTCTTCAACTCTGGCGGCCAAATAGTTATCCCATCAGTCGATGGCTAGTCCTACGAGCTGGTGTGTTGCAAACAACACCTTGTTCTCCTCGTGACATTTGGCCGGGGTCAGCTTCTTTTCAATAGTGCAAAGCCAATCTTCGGCTTCAAGTGGCTCAGTTGTGCTTGAGAAAATTGGGGGCTTTGTGTGCATAAATTCTCCTAGTTTTGACCCATGGTCAGCTGCCACAGTGCGATGACTAGCTGCCATTTCTCTCAATAGCTGTGTCTGCTGAGCCATCACTTGTGCTAAAGTGGTATGCATATGTGGTGGAAGCGGTAGTGGGCCACAACCACAACCTCTTCCTATAGGGGCTCTCCTTTGAGGCATCTATTGTACAAACACTACTTAGAGCAGAACAGTACTCTGGAAGGTTGATACTCAAGTAAAAGAGACTAATACAATCACATAAAAACAATTATGACATAACACAACATGAGCAAAGCCAACTGGTGGAATCCATAGAGATGCATTAAAACGAAAGCGAGTTCCTGGCAACTGGCAAATATTTACAACAAAATTACACACCAACTACGTCTATGACTAGCATCCTATACAACAAAAGGGGTAACTGCTAGCTACTCTCCATAACACTACTCTACCTAGTCCTACTAATCCCTCTCAAACGGCTCGATGGTCTCACTGATGTAACCACCGCTGCCTCTGCGAGCGGGAGGAGTACGGGAACGAGAGCAGCTGGCGCTAGAGTTTGCCATGATGATGGAGACCGGGCACGCACATGGTTATGTGCAGTGGTCCTTAGTCGTAAGCCACTAGTGCTGCCTCCTGCTAGTGTAGTGGTCGAAACTATAGCCACGACAGTAGCCATCGCGGTTGGGATGACGGTAGTCGCCCTAGCAAACTCGAAGATGGTCGCGGCCCTCACACACTCTGCGTTAGCTAAAGCTGCCCCCTGCTCGTCTAGCTGGGCGGGGAGTGCCTCGGTGTCTGCCTCACTAGAGGGAGAGCCTATCGCAGCTCGGTAATCTCACTGAGCGCCTCTACATACCCACTTTCATGTACCTGTGTCAGCTATACTTGATGTGTCAGATATGGGTCCTCCACGGTCGTGGTGCTATGGATCTCCCAGTGAGTCTCTCCTCTGGGAGGGAGGGGAAAAAGCTGAAAGGAGTGTGCATCACCAACTCATTATGGATATCGCACAATCGTACAATAGCCTGGCGGGCGACGTCCTGAACTGCTGAGGTGGAGGTGCTCCGCTGGTGCTCTGTACGGAAGGTGCAGGGCCCAAACTCCCCCTCATGTGCGTAGAGAAGGACCTCTACTATCCAGGCCACCTAATCCCCGCTGCCTCCTATCTTGCACCCCCTGTAGATGGGACACTAGCAATACTGCAGGTGCTACAGTAACTGGTGGAGCACCTCGGTGTATCCAGCCCATGGAGAATTCTTCCCGTGGGTGTGATAGTCCCAATGTTCAGGCTCTGAAGGTCCTAGTATCTAAAATTTTGAACAAGAAAAGAGTTAGTAACCAGCAAAACCAAGAGCAAGAAGTTGAAAGACAAGTAAAGAGCATAACAAAATACATATATATTTTGAAAAGCCTGTCTAGCTATTCTTCACAACATAGTCCTAATTTTTTTCTATCGACCATGCTAGCTAAGGCTTTTACCCTACAGTCGTATGCTCTGATACCAAGTCTGTCAGAATCCAAATTTGCAACTTGGGTCCCACTATGTCAAAGTGTGCCAATCCCTAGATCGGTACTTAGCACACACAGATACAACTTTGGATCATTCACATACAGCGCATACATTGCATAACAACATAATATATTACATAACAGGCCATATGGCCAACATTCTCACAAAAGGGGGTATGCAGGCCGTCGTACTACATAGTTCAGAGTACAGAATTAAAGGATAAGGGTCGAAGCAAAATAAATAGTAGTGGAGCCATTCACTCTGCCCACATGCAAGAAATTGGGGTTATAGCCTAAGCTTCACCATCTTCTACACCATCTGGTCCAGCGGCCGAGTAGTAGTCATATGGATCTTGGTCAAGAGGCTATGAAAGATTATATTAAGCGAGCCTGAGTACACAACCGTACTCACGAGCCAACACACAATGCAATTATTATATATGCAAGACTAATCAGAGAAGATTTATGGTTCTTTTTTTTTTTTTTGCACAAAGCTGAGTTTGAATTAGATTATATAGTAACAATTCCTGAGACTTAGCATTTTAAGTAACACATGTTTTCATCAACTGAGTTTTTGTTGTAAAGTACAAGTAGAGATTCCATCTCCTATATCATTGAGTGGCTCTGTCCACTCAATGCTCAGGTCATACCCTATAATTATCACTGGTCTCCGACTAGGCTTTCTCAACTTCCAAGGTCCTAGCCCACCCTTTTCATTCCACACACAAATGGTTTTATAAAAATGAAAGCTAACTCAAGCATGTTCTTAGCACCGCTCTTGACTGTGAACATGGCTATACAGATAGTTTTTTCACTCTGCAGAGTTTGTACACTTTACCCACAAAAGATAATTCAACTTATACTGCGCCGACACACTTCCATAGGTTTGCGGCTAATGTTGATTATCACAAAGCCTTTACAATGTCCCACCTCCTCACACTTTCATGCCACAAAGTATCACCTCCTTGGGCCTTTCCCCCGGGAGGTCTCCCATTGGCGTCGTGCAGATCGGTGACTACCTTGCCCTTTGTACACTCCACACACCCACTAGTGGTGAAATTACGAGGTGGCGGACAAATTAGTTAGCCAGGTCTTAGGTGTTACAGACTTGTGGTTGTACTGTTTTTACATGAGTGGTCATTATAAGATTCGGTCCTTAATTAACTCAGGCGGTACATCCACATACCAACATTCTCTCGTGCATCTAGCACCAACCACTCTTTCCAACCACCTGAGTCTAAATCTGTTTTTTAGGTTTTATTTTACTTTTAAACATAACCTTTCTAGCCAACATACCAGCCAGGCTCCAGCCTCGGTTGCCCAATATCATTTTCAAAGGTTTTTAATGAGCTCGAGCAAATTAAGGCTCGAATGACAATCTATCTAAGCAAGGCTAAGCATGTTATTTTTTTAGTATTTAACTAGTGGCTAGCAGGTATCCCACAAATCTATGGTGACAAGGATAGTATTCAAATTCAAGGTTTGGAAGTATATACACAATTTTTATTAGGGTAGTAACTATCAGCTAATAGTAACATACAGGTACAATACATAGCAATGCATTTTCATAATTTAAAACAATATAATTGCATTTCAAAACTAGGTATGAAATGATCAAAATATTGACTTGCCTTGGTCGAGGTACTGCTGTTCTTGCTCTGGGTCTACTTGAGGGTCTTCGGGAGCTTCAAATTCTATATACACATAATTTAACAAAAGCTCGCATAAGCACATAAAGATTCAAAAGGCGTTCAAAAATTCAAATGAACTTCAAATTGGGTGTTTTCAGTTTGGTTGAGTAGATTTTGAATTTAGATAAATTTAGAGACAAAAATCAATCGATTCGGAGTTGAAATGAGTGAGAACAAGCTTTCTGAAGTTCAAACCCTAATTTAAACCTCTAAAATATACAGAGGATAGAGACTCTATACACTGACATGTGGGACCCATGTGGGACCCTCTGCTTTTCATTTTCTTTTTGATTTATTTTCTATCCGATAATACTTCTGTGAATGACAGGTGGGCCTGGTTGTTTTTTTCATTTACTTTTCTAAAGAAAACATATCTACTAACAAATGGGAACCAATGTTAGTGAGTCGGTCTAGGAAACAGTGTATAGACTAGAGTCTATGCGTTCGATCTACCGGTCCATGGACCAGGTTTTACTGCACACTTACTATGCTAGGAGGGCCCACATGTCAGTGACTGTGCGGTACTCAGAGCACTAAATGCCCTTGGGTTTCTGTTTGGGACCCCACTCGTCAGTGACCTAGTGGGAAACCGGCGTGTTAACGCACCAAGATTTCTGTTCATGGGCCCACGTGATAGCGAAACCAAGTGTCATTAATACCCGAATCAACATAGCTTTTAGTGTTAAGACATGGATTTGGCATTTAATCACCTAGCTACAGTCTTGCCGCCATTCGGACAAACAGAGCAGCCTGGCACGCTCTAGGCTCAAGCTTGCTGCTGGCGACTGATGGCATGGCGACACCAGCTAGGGCCAAAAATGGAACCCTACAACACTTGCGACTCTACTGGTGCTGGTGGAGGAGCTCCAGCGGCCAGTAGCGATGGTGCGATCAATCCTAGCGGCGGAAGCTTTCGGTGCTATGGCGCATTCGTTGATCTAGCAATGCTTCCGCATAACTAAGGTGAGCATGAGTATCTAGTGGCTACTAGATGCTTACTGGTATGACACGAAGAGCCGGAGGTGGCCGGAGATAGGCTATCGATGACGAGCAGCGGCGACGAGGGAAGCTCCAAGCAGCGGTGATGATCTGAGGAAAATGAGTAGCAATCAACCCTCGGGATGTTGAGTTAACTTAGTTGTCTTCAGGTCAGATTATTGTAATCAGCTAAATCTATGGTATTCTAGAATGTGTCTAGTATAGTTGGACAGGGTCCATGTCTCAGAAGTCAAGTTTGAGTTTGTTTGTAACTCGAAAATAGGAGTCTTAAATCAGAAAGTTTGGTGAGTTTGATTAGAACTTGTAACGTAGCTAATCTGGAATCTTGTATTTTGCTTCCTATATAAGAAAACCGAAAAGGACGCAGGCACATCGCGTCGCAAAACAATCTGCATTTTTTTGCTTTGTGTTCGCGTGTCCAACTTCAAAGATCTAAGCTCGTGTTTTGCGGTTGTCGATAACCAACAAAGATCGCATCGCGTTGTCGGTCACCAAGATCCTGTGCTGATAACCAACACGGGATAGCTTCAAGGTGGTAAGTAGATTGTTAGGCAGGAACTAATTGATGCTTAGCTCACTAGAGTAGGAGATTCCAAGGTTTCGGCTCAACTAGCCGGAGCTAAGGAAGAACGAATGTGGCGGCGGTTCCTGTAAACAAAATGCGAAATTAGCTGAGGGGAAAGCAAGATGACGGTTTGGAACATATGGTGACGGGGGTAGAGGAGCAAGGGAGTCACTAGAGCGTCAGCGATGATGATGCGATGCTTCAGCCGAAATGGGCAATGGTGTCTTACCTTGTGCTTGGGCTCGGCAGAGGAATGGAGATGATGGAGGGAGGTGTAGTGTGGCGAAGGGAGACCACAGAGGGACCATGAGGGCTATTTATAGCCTGGAGGGCAGAGTTCGCAAGAGGGAGATGATGCGCTTGGCACAAGCGCTAGCACTGGTTTCGGGACGGCATGGGCGATGAGTTGACGAGGTTGGGCAGCACAGTGCTTCATGAGCGACGTTTGATTAACGGCGATCGATGGGGCAGCATTGCATGCACGTGATGTGGCGATCGAGCTCTGGGAATGGTTGACACCGAGGGAGCTTTGGCGATGTCGCCGGGAGGGGAGAGATGGCCAGTGCATGGGGCACATGGGCCGGCTTTGCCCGAGTGAGATGGTTTGGCTGCAACATGGAAGTTCAATGGGGTTCAGCCAGTGGAACAGTAAGAGGGGGAATGAAAAGAAAAGCTTAGCAAAATTGGGGAAAAGGGTCGTAATAGAATTTTAGGTTCTAAAATTATATGATATTTTCACTTGGAACTTCCCATGCAATGAAAGATATAGATTGATATTTGTTAGACACTTCTAATTGGACTTTTTGATCATTCAGAGAGTTAGGTTTTTGAATTCTATACTTTTGATTTTAGGGTTTACACTACATGTAACTTTTGGAACATCAATGTTTTTAAGTTTGTTTGCTTTGACCATTTATGTTTCTAGGGTTTCCATATTTCGGGTTTTTTAATTACAGTTTCTATTTTATGATTTTATGTCTTTAGGGTTTTATGTTTTTACACCATTCGTGCTGGTGAAAATAGAAAATGCAGTTCAATTAAGTCTCAAAAATGCAGGCAAAAAGGATGGCAATAGTTATCGCACAAAAAGTTTTAAAAATTCTATATTTTTGCATTTAGAAACTTTTTGGGATGTCACAGATCGGCCTCTACTGGACCCTCTCCTCTCCTTCTCTAGCCGGTTACAGGGGTAGCCACCAAGGTAAGGCAACAGGGTGTGCGGCTACGACACGGAGGGGCGCCGGCAGCAGGGAGGGGCGGCAGGAGGTGGTGCATAGGGTCTGACACCCTGACCAACACAGAGCCCAGAATGTCACCAACTTATGCTAATTACCAATTTAAACATTAATTTACAGTAAATTCCAGTAAGTATATCAAGATTAAAACCCGTCCACGGGTCACAAGATGAACATTTAAAGTAATAATAATCAACTAATGAATTTACCAACTAGTCTCAAGCATTATTCGAGGCAATAAATAAGTCAATGAATAATGATCTAAAGGGAATAACGAATGTCTATATATTTATAAGGATTCACTATAAATAAATAATGAATGTGTAGTTTTTCGCATGTGGCGCTTGTGATCTATTCCCTCCCATGTATGTCACCATCAACGGTCAGCTAAAAGTAGCAACAAAGTAAGAGTGAGTCCAAGACCCAACTAATACATAATAAAGCCATAAACAATAGTTTATCAACCATAATCAAAGTTATCATCATCATCTATTTATGTAATGTCATTCTCATACTCAAATAAACAAGTCATATTCCATATAGGTAAATTTGCACAATTTAACAATTTACTCATATATGTCAATGCATCATTATACTCATGCTCATATGCATCTCATCAGCTAAAACTGGTATAGCGGAGTGTTCACCGGTCGATGACACACTCTTCCCCTATCTTTGGTAGGATGTGGTCCCTACATTGTAGGACGTTAACTAGTCCCTACAAATATATGACTTTATCTGGAGCACTCTAGACTAGTCATGTATCTTTCTCATAGACTTCACTGGAATAGTTACATGACTTTTTCACCAACCTGGCTCGTGCACTCTTATCATGATGGATGTAAATGATTGTAACACCCCAGGCCAACGTGAGTCTAGAATGCTACTAACTAACTTTATATCCATTTAAAAATAAAGACATCTTACTGAATTTCGACAGAACCTCCTTGGTATAGTTAACTATACCGGAGGCCCCAACTGTAATTTCTAACATACTTGATCCATACAGCATCCAGCATAATCAAAAGGCATCCGAAATTACACTAAACATCACTATATCATCCATAGCATGATAAGCAACTAAAGCATAATCCAAAGAGCATCCATGATCCACTAATCAATTCTATTACAATTTTATTCTACACAAGGAAGAAATCATAAAAAATTTATTAAGCAATATAATCAACTACTAAAGAATCATTCTATCAAATCAAATGTGAGTAGTTCGTGCCATTGTGCAACCACTCTACATTTTATTCCCTCCCATGCATGTCGTTCTTGTAAAAGGTACCTAAAAATCACAACAACAACAACAACAACAAGAGTGAGTCCAAAGACTCAACAAGTACAAATAATGGCAACAATAGCATAAACAACTGTAATCCTCAACATCCATCCACAATCTCTATTACAAACATGTCATATGCTCATGCTATGTAAGATGCTCAAATGCACTTTCTCTTTATCTTTATCTTTTGTATTTTATCGGTAATGCAGAGTATGCATCCGCTGATGCATATCCATGCCTGTGTCATCCTGCACATGGACCATTGCCCATACTTCACCAGTATGGGGACCTGAGCCCACACTCCACTAGTGTGGGGACCATAAGCCCGTCATATTCATGACGGGGACCTCAACAAATAAGCTCGTCATATTCCTGACGGGGATCTCAACAAATGCTTGGTCACCACGTGACCAAGTCCTCCATATATCAGCATGATGCATATGAATAAATCTTAAATCACCATAATCATGCATTCTCGGCAGCTTCACTTATGAATAAACTTATTCACTCTTCTATCATTCAAGTTCATCGACATTCATAACATTTAAGCATCCATGAATAACACTTATTTCCACAACTCTAATAATCTTGATCATTGACAATCGTAACACTCTAGCATACATAAATATCACATGTACTCACAATACTAGCAAACCAGATCATTCACCATAATAAATCTATCAAACAAGTACTTGCCTCAACCGTGCGAGAACGAAGGACGTGAAGAGGGTGCTGCCCCTGGGACCAATCCCACTGAATTTAATTAAAGCACGCTAAGACAATAATACTGGGTAAGACAAAAATAAAAGTAATTACGAAAACTCTACGTTCAATAGCGCAAACCCAACTTGATACCGGGGGGGCCCAATCTTCTCAGTGAGGAACCGTGGATAGTTGATGCGAAGTAGACGATGTCGCTATGAACACTCGCGCAATGCACGAACCTCAACTCTTGAATACACCCAAACACACCGTAGTTGTTCGTCGCGAGACCACGAATGACTAACGCCAAGTCCCCAATTCCCAATGGAACGAGCTTGACCTCGAGTTGCAGAACAAACAATGGATCGCCTAATTCTCTATCAAAGTCCTCGCATGAACTCTGGTGTCGAAAGAACAAGCAATAGCTATGTTTCAATCTTATGCATAAACTGGTCTCCCTCTCGGTTTCTCTTGTATTGTGAGCTTTCCTTCTTAGCTTGCGCGAATTTGTTCGATGCACTTGATGCTTCTTTTGATGCCAATGTAACCCTTGTTGCCATGTCACCATATGTCTTTCTTGACCGCCCGCATGTGCTAGGGTTTTATCCCAGCACGTTCCTCTCGACACATGGGTTTCTTCTCCTTGTTGGCCGCATGTGTTTCTCCTCCATGAATTTGTTCCCGCCTCCTCTCCTCCCTCTCGGTTCCAAAGTCTTTAAATTTGTCAAACCCGAGAATGCACCAAGTATTGCTTTAGGTAGTAACCAATTCTCATTGGCAACAAAAGGAAATTCATTAAGAAACAAATGCACATGTTGTTTGAGAAGTTTAGCTCCTGCTTCACGAATAACCTCATAAGTAGTAGGGATATCCTCATCACAACTCCCAAAATCTTAACCTGCTGTCTGTCCCCTTAGCAGACAGTCATACTATAAAATCCATAACTTTTTGATCCAAGATCCAAATGATGCTTTCTTAGACTTGAAACGCTTATCAAATTCCCTACCTAAACCTATTTGGTGAGCCTTCCTGATTCGGCCATCTAATACCCTTACCAAACAGATTAACAGAGCAGCTATTTCATGTCAGAGTTTCTAGACAGCGACTTAAAACCATCATAACATTCAGAATAATGATCCAAATTTCGTGTTCTTTATCTTCCCTGAAAGCTAAGACAATTATCTACATATTTCGTTATAGTGAGACCTCCCAGAAACTCATTTATCTATCATTGTAAGCCTGATTACTAAAAACTGTCAGAAACGTAGCAGATTTACAGAACAGCTGCGCTACGAAATTCATAACTTTTGAACCGCTCATTCAAACGACGTGATATTGTACTCTACAAAAAGGTATCGACGTCGCCTACAATTATCTAGGAGGCGTCCTGATCAGATTCTGTCGTTTAACAACTCAAAAACGTCCCCCAACCCGATCTGCTCTAGTCAGACCTAAATACCGACATTGCTAAAGATCAAATAATCCACTAATCGGAGGGGGATGGGGGTCTTACCCTTGAAGAACCACCACCGAATGTGATGAACACCCACCCCAGGCCACGGTCTCTCCCTTCCCCTTCCCCTTCCCCTTCCCCTTCCCTCTTTTTCTTCTTCTTCTTCTTCCTCTTGGTCAATCGATCTCCCGGGCGGTCCTCCTTCTTCCTCCTCAACACCGGCAGCGGCAGAACGCCTCTTTGGCCAGCAGCAAGTGGCTTCAATGGAGGAGGAGGTGCTGCTGGAAGTGGGGAGGCGCAGGGGGGAAGAGGGGATGGGGCGGCCAAGGGGGGGAGAGGGGAGAAAGGGGGTGGCGGCTAGGGTTTTGGGGAAGGGTGGTGCCTCCCCCCTTTGGCCGGCCACCACCTGCCCACTTGGGCCAAAGCCCAAACCCAGGTTGTCCCATATTTGCTGAGAACCCCCTCTTTAACTGCTTAATTATCTATTTTCTATTTGGTCTTTTCCTTAATTCGAATAACTCTCTCCCAATAATTCTTCCTAATACTTTTGGGGTATTACAATGATGCAACATGATAATTAATCATTTACACAACTCATCCCATTAACTCCATTTATCATTCTCATTATCTCAATATTGTAATCTCATTAATTCAATGTCATCAATATCATGTATATGAATAAGCTTAATGAAAGTATAATAAATAACATTATAAGTACTTTCAATGATAATGGCGAACAACCCATCGTTCACCACTCTACCATGTACTTGCCTCTTATCCACTCGAGGCCGAGTAGCGGGATGGTGGCAAGGTGCTATTAGTAATACTCCATGTACAAACAATTTAAACATACTAAAAAACATATCACCACAAACACCAAAGCAATACAATAATCGTCTTTGCATGTCTATGCAAAAACAATATAGTTAACTTGATTCTACTGAACGCACTACCCATTGTTCCAATAGTAAAAAGGCTCTAACTCTCTCCTATGAAACCCAAATCTAGCGAATAATATACTTTTTGGAATCCCTACAAAATTATCTACAACTTCCTAGTTATAACAAACTCCTGACTCCACCATTTATTTCCCCGTTTCCAACCCTGAAGTCTACCCCAGAATCTATCAGGATATACCACTTCACAATTTTGTATCTTTTTTTATATAAAACATGAAAAGTTATGAACTATAGCAGTTTTGGAATCTACTCAAAATTCCATGGCTTATTAAAGTTATCACCAAAATTAAGTTACTTCATTTACTATGTGAAAACAACACATCTTCATGACAGTTGCCGGCGACGTCCGTTTTCTGGACAAGGACTTTCGCGAGACCTTAATATTTTTCTCACAACCCCAAATCTAGTGTTCTAGACCTTCCTAAAAAGCTAACAAAATTATCTACATCTTTTATAATTGGATGAAGCTCTGAATCCGATCCTAAATGCTTTTAATTGCTCCCACAAGGTTCTGCGTTGCAACTCGACGAACTAGGGCATACTGAAATCTACTTCTCCGAAGGACCAATCGATCTACGAATTGAACAGCGACTAATACATGATATAACTAGTGATTAACAGACACTATCCTTGACGAACAGGATGACGATCATGAAACCCCTCAAAAACCCCCCTTCTTTTCTCCCTTTTTTCTATCTTCTCCCTTCCTTCTTCTTCTCGCTTCCTTCTTCCTCCTTCCTTCCTCTTTGTCGAAACCTGGGCTTTGAATACCTAAAGTCCTCATGTGTGTACCATACTAGTCCCATGATCAATGGCTAGTACACACAACTCCAACATTAGAAATCACATCCATACATTCATACATACAAAGTAAAACAAATGGTAGTATATAACTTAAGCGGTTAAGAGTTATTACATCACTGGCCAACGAGCCAAATAAAAACAAATATTAACAGAGTAACCAAAAATAGTAGCTGAATTAGAAGTGACAAAAGTAAATAATTTTCAGCGGCATGCACACCTAAACCCAAAGGCAACCGACAAGAGACAAATCCTAGATAGACCCATCACTGAGCCCACAGGTTCTGGGTGCGAAGAGGGCATCGTCTGATGTAGGCTCATCATGTAAATCTGAACAACAATTTAAGCAAGATTGAGTACAATATGTACTCAGCAAGACTTGTAGTTTATCGCAAGATATATATAAATGCAAGGCTAACAAGAGATGAGGCTATATGCTATAAGTTATTTTCAGTATTAAGCAAATTTTATTTACAATACCAATCCTTAGTATTTTTCAATAGAAGTTTAAAGAGTCGTTAAATAGATAAAGGACAACTAGTAAGTAATTAAATGAATAACAATAACAACTCGTAACCCTCCTCTACTACGAGCAACTTTTAACTTTCAGCCATAGACATGGTACTCAACTCAAATATAAACCAACAAAACATTTTCCATGTTTTCCAATGAAACTGTTTTATGTAAATCAAGACTATACCCGGTAATACTACACTTAGCACACTCATCACTACGAGCACGGCTATTTAAATAGATTTACACTCTGCAGAGGGGTGCAACATTATCCACAGCACATGAATTCTCTAGTTTGTTTAGCATCCGTTGTTACACCCCAACCCAACATGAGCCTGGAATACCACTAAACTAAAAGAATAACAATAAAAAACTAAGTGTTTCTTTACTAAATTTTGACTGAACCTCCTTTGTATAGATGGCTATACCGAAGGTTCAGACAGATTCTTCTAGCAACAATCAATATTCCAAACATCCACTCTAGACTAATCATCAAAGAACTTCCAAATTTTTGCTAAACAACTAAAGCATAAATGAAAGGGGCATCCATAGTCCTCTAATCAACTCTATTACAAATTATTCTAAGCATAAGGTGTAATCATAAACAATCTTTTAAGCAGTTTACTCAAAACTAAATCATCAACCAATTTATTTCGAAATGAATGGTTTGTGCCAATGTGCAATCACTCTTAGTTCTAGTCCCTCCCATGCATGCTGTTCTTGTAAGGGGTACCTAAAACCATAAACAACAGCAAGAATGAGTCCATAGACTCAGCAAAGTACAAATAATAAGACAATATAACACACGATTATAACCTCAGCAACCATTCTCAAGTATTTACAATATATCATATCACATGCTTATGCAATGCTCAATGCATCCTTTCTCTTTGACTCTCTTTGCATTTTACCGGTAATGCAGGGTATGCAACCGTCGATGCATACCCATGCCTATGCTCTCAAGCACAGGGACCAAGAGCCCATACTCTGCAAGTATGGGGACCACAAGCCCACACTCCACAAGTGTGGGAACCACAAGCCCATCATCATATACATAACGGGGACATCAAATCATTGCTTGGTCACCACGTGACCAAGCCTCAAATATGATGACTTGATACACATGTACAATTCCTCTATCCATCATTAACATGTAAATACAACAACATCATGCATGAATAAAACTTACTTATACTTCTAGCATTCATGATCATTGACATTCATATCTTTCTACCATCCATGAATAGCGCATACATTCATAATGCTAGCAAACATGAACAATCACTCATGAATAATCTGCACTAACTGTACTTGCCTCAACCGTGTGAAGATAGACGACACGAAGAGGGTACTGCCCTCGGACCCAATGCCCCATCTGGATTAATTTAATAAGCACATAAGATAGCGATTCGGGACAAGAACAAAACTAGAAGCAAATACAAAGTCGCTATAATCTTTAGCGCAACCCAAAACACCAACTTCTATAGACATCGATATGTCCCAAAACATAACAACCTTCTTCTAAAATTCATAACTTTTTGTCTACTTATCCAAATCTGGTGTTCTTTGATTGTCTTGAAATCTTCTCAATTTATCTACATAAACCTAGCTAGTGAGATTTCCAAATTCAGCCATCTTTTACCCTTACCAAACTGATTAACAGAACAACAAATTCTCCTCAGGACTTCTGGATAGCGGCACTAAATCTAACATAACTTTCAGTCCAGACACCAAAAAAATATGATCTTTACCTTTATGGAAACCTTAGACAATAACCTACATCTTTCGTTATAGTGAGATCTCCTAAATATTCCATTTACTAATCACTACAGACCGATTAACATTAACTGTCAGGATTACAATACAACTGTAGAATAGCCGCACTACGAAACTCATAACTCCTAAACTACTTCTCCAAACGATGTGATCTAATACTCTACTGAAAGCTAAAGACGTGACCTACAAATCTCTAGTAGATGGCCAGATCAAATTTCACAGTTAACATCGCCAAAACAACCGGGCACTACAAACTGCCCTAAACCGATCCAATACCGACATTGCCTAAATACAAGAATACACGACAAATCGAACAAGATCAGGGGTTACCCTTGGAGAATCCACTGAAGAACACGAGAACCACCATGTAATCCCTCTCCCTTCCCTTCTCCCTTCTTCCCCCTTCCTCTTCCTTTCTTCTTCTTCTTTCCTCTCCTTCCTTTCTCCTCTTCTCCTCCTCTTGGCATAGTAGCATGGAAGGGGTGTGCTACAGTACCTGCGTGCTACAGTGCGGCGTGGTGTTGTAGCAGGGGGTGCAAGGGTTTGGTTGATCCCCCCTTGCCTTCTAGTGGACAGTCATGGGCCTTGGACCACAATGACCAGTTTCCCCCCCACTTGAAAATAGATTGGCGGCCCATTCCTCTCTCAAAAATCTGAATTTTCCTCATTTAATTTCTTTAATTCTCTCTCTAATTTATTTGCACTCTGTAATAATACTCAGGATATTACATCTGTCGATACAACTACTCACTACCATCGGTAAGCAGTCTAGAGCATGTGTCGAAGCCTTTACATCATCTAGTCCTACCCTTGCATTAGCCTAGCGAATGAACACCCTCACTTCACCCGGGTACACCCCCGTCTTAGTGAGGCATTTGTAGTTGTGTTGGCAAGCTTTGTGCCAACATCTTAGTGAAGGGAGCCCCTTCGGATATGCCTACACCGGTCATGCCCGCACTACTACAGCCTACCAACGTGCAAGACTAGTTTTCAATGACTTAGTTAGCTAATATCATCCCATACCAGCACATGTGGTTGTATACTTACGCTTAGATCGGATATAACAATATTCGGTCCTTAACTGACCCGAGCAAGAACCTCCCCCTATCTACTTGTGAGACTCCTTTCTCACATTTCTCAGGATATAATATAACTCGTCTGGGTCAAAAACTAGATTTTTTTCATTTTATTTTTCTACAAAATAACAAAGATACGCCCCTCTGTACTTTGTTTTCAAAACTCCCAAATTCATGCTCATCGTGTCATCCTTTTACATGTTTTTGGAAGAAAAAAAACTATCGCTCTAGTCGGCATTTGTGCGATGCCGCACTTAAAAACTCCCAATTTGACATTATATCTTGCCTAAACCATATCTTAATGGATACAACAGTAAATGGATCAATATTTTAAAAAAAATTCATGCATCAATTAGGATTACAACTATCGTTATCCCAAACATAGCAATTTTATATCAAACATACACGTATGTATAATAGATTTTTCAAAACAAAGTATAGTAATTAAAATAGTAGGATCAACATAGCCAAAGGAGGTGTTTGCCTTGCCTTGGTTGTTATGAATATGAGGATAGATAGTCGTCAAAAATATCGTTCGGACAATCGAGGTCTAATCAAAAGAGCCGGAAACAAAATAAATAAGGAAAAATAATTTCAATAGTAACTAAATCCAAATATTTTTACATATTCTCGTAGAGCATGATTTTAGATGAATTTATAAAAAAGAATCATCTCATTTGGAATTTTTATCCAAAAGTTATTAAGGTTTCAATTTGGTTTGGTTTGAAAAATCTTGAAAAAGAAAAGGTGACATCGATGACGTATCTTCAAGTTTTACGCTTTCCAGCAGAGAAAGTGTATTATCTTCTACATTCCACTAAGATTTACACTTTCCCGTAAAGAAAACATATTATCCTCTGAGCTATACTGAGGTTTACGCTTTCCAACCGAGAAAGCGTATTTCCACACTAAAGCGACTTTTCTCATTTTTTCGGATTTTCATAAATCTTACATGTGGAGCCTACCTGTCATTGACTCGGTCTAGATAAGCAGTGCTTAGACCGGAGGTCCACACGTGCTATGCTAGTCCACGAGGTGTTCTACACTATGCACTTAAGACGGTGGGACCCGATTGTCAGAGACACATAACTAATCCGGATTTTAATTAGTTTCTCTTTAACTGTTCTTGGGCCCACATGTCAATCTAACAGGGATGTATTTAACTCAATTCTAATTGCTCCTTTGTCCTAAATGACACTGATTTGGTCTTAATGACTAGGCTATAGTGTTGGTTTGTTTTTGGACAAGCAGAGCAGCGAAGGGAGGCTCTTGGCGGTGCTCATCACCGGCGATGTAGGCACGAGGAGGTCTGGGACATGGCCAAAATGGGTTCCCCTTTTGATGGCAATGCCACTGGGTGGTGGTGGAAGTCGGAGAGGTGATCGGAGGTGGCAGTACACCGAAGAAGAGCGGCGCAGCTCCTCGGGCCCAAATCAACGGTGAGTGTGTGCATTAGCTTCATGGTGTTATGGTGATGCTATTGGTAGCGGCTCAAGGACCAAAGGTCATTGGAGTGATGGCGACATGGTTTCCCATGGTGGCGCCATGATTAGCTACAATGAAATCCATGCTAAGCTAGCCAATCATTCGATTTACCATGTGCAAAAGCTTCAGGGAACTACTAGAAGCTCACCCGAGTCCTTGAGGAAGTTGGGGGATGACTAGAATGGCAGGGTGTGTCGAACAGCGACGACGCAAAGGAGGCTCCCATCGACAACGTGCTTTATTGATGGAGATGCTACAAGAAGATGTGCATCATCTTTCTAGCATTCTAAGGATGGTAGAGACAAAAGGAGTCGATGGGGACTCACCGAATCGGCAACTAACTAGAAAATGGTTACGACGGCCAGGAATGAGGAAGATGATCGATCCAGAGGATTCTTTGCGATTGAAGCTTCATTAACAGAGCAAAAATCATCAGTGAGGTGTAAGACACAATATGACATGAGAAAGGGAGGTTCAAGCTCACCCGATTGTCCAAACAAGGAAGTCCAGAATGGGTGCGCGTCAGAGGCGAAAAAGACAATGGCTTGTCGGAGCTACTATGTTCCAGGAGCTACATCAAGAATAGAGAGAGCATCGGTGAGGTAAGGAACACGTGATGATGCAGCTGGCGAGGGCAAAGAAGCTCACCTAAGGAAATGGCATTGTGGAGCTCGCTCACCAGTGCTGAGAATGGCATTCTTGTTCTCTGTGGTTAAAGGAGCTTAGAGCTTAGAGAAGGCATGAGAGCGAACGAGGGGTGAGCTTGAGCGATGGTGACGTGCTCAGAAGCTTAATTAGGGGTGAGAGTTTTGCAAGATGGATGGCGAGATCCCACGCTCAACGCTTCGTCGTCTCCACGAGAGTGGGCATTGAGTGTCATTAAGCAAGTGGATAGCATGGGCGGAGCAAGGCGAAGGTGATAGGGTGCTTGGGTGGCAAAAATAGTGGGTGGCAAGGCAAAACAGTGGGCAAAACGGGCAGAGTGCTTATTGATGAACTGGTGAGGGTGAGCGAAGGTGGAAGAAAAGTCTGGCGTGTGGGTCCTACACGTCACCGAGGGAAGAGAAAAACAAAACAGGATTTTGGGTTTAAGTGGTTGAGGGTTTTGCTGAAGTTGTTTTTGTAGCATCTCGCGCAACCGAGTGTACTCTGTCCACGTAACCGGCGCCTCCGGATTAGGTGGATCCTCCTCGTGACCTGACATGGCAACAACTCACAAACAAGAAACGAGGTTATATCTGGGTTAGTAAAATAAAAGCTCTCTCTACTACGCTCGCAACTCACTATCCTGAAAACAAGGCAAGCTTACCGTTCCAAAGTGAATCAAGGATGGTAAATCGACAGTTGTGACAGCGAACGACCTTAACCCGGTAATGTATGAGCGTAACCAAGAGCAAGGGAGTACACAAACGGGTGTAGGTGGAGCTTGGATAGGTATGTGTATATCCTATGCAATCTGATATTCAAGGTATTGTAAAGCTCAAGAATGATCCAAGCTAGAGTATTTTGCCTATGTCTTTGATCCAAAAGGTTTAAGCGAAAGTGTATGAACGCACACGCAAAGATAAATGAGACTTAATGCAAACAAAGGAATGAGCTCAAACGGAAATAGAGATAAAACAAGCTCGTTTTGCACCAAGTACAAGGATAGACGCTAGCCAATTGCAACAAAATATACTAGGGCACAAGATTGCTCAAAGAAAATTGAAAAACACAAAGCCAAACTATGACCCGATCTTGTAGCCCAAATTAGGCGCGGATCAACTCGGAAAAGGATGTCGTCTTCACGGAAACCTTAGAATCACTTGTAGAGGTGCGTGTCAATTTTGAGCGAATTCGAGAAACTTGAATTTTTCTTGGTTTGCGGGCCGTTTGAGGCCCTAAACGACCTTTTTGGGGTCGAAGTTGCTGCGCGTGTGCCCGATGGCTTACGCGGATCTAAAATCCCCAGATTTCCCAGACTTTTTGGCTCTATTTTCCTGTTTCCCTTCCAACGGATCAAGAAACGCCCGTCGGAGGTCGTATGCAAAAGTTAGCTTTTTTTTTATGCCGCGACTCTTTCTATATGCGGCTGCCTTTTGCTCTTCTGTTCTCTCTTCTTTCAAAGGTCGAATGTATTTTGTGCTACTCTCTTGTTTGCGTAATGTCCATAATTCAGCAAAGTGTAAACATAGTTCAAAGAGCAGCCCAAAGCAATATTAATAGCTAGTCTCAAGATGAAAGGATATATAAAAGATATCAAATGTGGTTCAGCCGGTGATGATGTCGTGGCCGAAACACAAGATGGAGTAATTGGACTCGAATTGTGTTTGAGCTAGAGGTTGATACGGACGCTAGTCCCACCAAGGAGTTCGGATAAGGAAACAACACCGTTTGGATTACAGTTTTGGGTGCTAATTGAGGAGTTCAATCAGCAATTTTCGACAAAGATTAAGCTACGCAATAGAAACACAAGGATCAGCACTAAAACAAAACTCTAATGGATGAAAACTTAACTAAACGCACAAGAAATAACAGATTAAACTACGGTTTTGGTATTGCAATTTTCGGTTTATTGGGCGATAGGAAAGAAAACGAATCTAACTACGGTAAAGAAGTTCTCACCGAGTAAACCTAGAATCGATACCACATGATACGGGAGGCCCGACATTCTCGGTGAGGAACCGTGGATAGTTGATGCGAAGTAGGCGATGTCGCTAGTGAACACTCGCGCCAATGCACGAACCATCAACTCTTGAATCGCCCAAAACACACCGGGTAGTTGTTCGTTGCGAGACCACGAACAGCGACGCCAAGTCCCCAATTCCCAATGGAACGAGCGGCTTGACCTCGGATTGCGTAACAAAACAATGGATCGCCTAATTCTCTCTCAAAGTCCTCGCATGAACTCGGTGTCGAAAGAACAAGCAATAGCTATGTTTCAATCTTATGCATAATCTGTGCGATGGATACAAAGGAGGGCAAGGGTACTTAAGGCGCCTCCACGACTCACGCACGCCTAGGGCGGCTACACACGCCGAATCAAACTCTAATTCGGCTAAGACCCAAAAACACACAAAAGGAAAACCTAACTTAAATCCGTCACATTGTTTCGGTCATAGCAGCGCGACCGTACGTCTTTGAAGTTGGGGCCATACCCATTGTGTGGGCCTTGGAATAAGCTTTCAAACAAGTCCAAGAACACCCCAATCGGACTCGTATGCAAAAGTTATGGCCTTTTATTACAGCCCTGTTGGGCTGTCCCGAACCGAATCGAATTGAATTCGAGTTGATTCCGAGATGAATTTCGGTTGGGCTTGTGGAGGATCAGAAGTGGGCTTGAATTCTTGGGCCTTTCTCCTCTTGGTTGACCCACGTGAGCTTCTCCTCCATTGCTTTGGCTCGGCCTCCTCTCCTCCTCTCGGTTCTAAAGGCTTCACAATGTTCAAACCTGAGAATGTACAAAACATTTGCATGAGGTAGTACCCAATTCTCATCAATAAAAATAGAAGATTCATTAAGAAACAAAAACACCTGTTGATTTAGAAGTTTAGCTCTTGCTCTAGTTAGTGGACCAACATGCACTTCTGCACTTGTATTATTTGTAGCTTCACTTATGGCGTCCATCTCAGTATGTGCGTGACCACCAATAGGGAAAGATGTATCAGTGTTAGGGATGCCCTCATCAACATCCCTATGACCACTACTCCAAGTGTGCATGGCACTGTACATGAAGCACTCCATTGACCAGAGCTCGAACCAAACTTCTAAACCAACAGGTGCTTTTGTTTCTTAATGAGTCTCCTATTGATTATACTGAGAATTGGCTACTACCTCACGCAAATACTTTGTGCATTCTCAAGTTTGAATATTGTGAAGACTTCGGATGCAAAACAATGGAGGAGGACTTTGGAAGATCAAAGAAAGTCACCTTGTCTTTGTCTTGTCCGGTCAGATGACCAGTCGAGCTGCGGCTCTGACGATTTTGAAGATGTACGACTAGTTCTAGAAGATGTACGACCAGTTTGCCAAATTCTACGACCAGTTCTGGAAGGTTTTCGACTAGGTCTAAGACCAGGGTTACGACCAGGTTTACAACCAGGGTTACGCCTAGGTCTACAACCAGGTCCTCGACCAGGGCTACGACCAAGTCTACGACTAGGTCTTGAACAGTGCTCAGTCGGAGGTAGTACTCTACGGAAGCCGTGCTCGGTGGGAACAGTGCTCGGCGAGAATAGTGCTCGGTGGGAACAGTAATCAGCATGACCCGTATTCGATGTGAACAGTACTCGATGTGAACAGTATCTTTTCGATTAGGAATCTATTTTGGAAACCTTAGCCAATACGGTTGGTTGTGTCGGCCCTAGTTTTGTTGCGTGACTTAGGGGGCTACACTATAAATACCCCCGAGGGTCCTCATGTATCCTCAGACCATTATTATCAGAAATAATAGATTGCAAAGTGTTTGCTCTTGTTCTTCCTTATTGGCTGAACCAACTTGAAGGGGAATTGGGAGTTCAATCAAGATCGTTCAATTTTTTGGGAATTGGGAATTTTTCCGTTTGGTGGTCGGTGAAGTCGGCGCGTGTGTTCTTGCGAATTATAGAGTGTTAATCCTTGCACTAGCAACAAAAGATTACTACGATTTGAGAGGACCACATGAGTATTCGATCCTACGTCGAGAAGATCGGGCGACCTTGTATCATCGGTGTAGCAGAAGCTATTAAGTTGTCACGTATCCTAATTCTTGGATGCAAGAACCAGTTTTCCCATCTATAAATAGTTGAATACCACACCAGTACTAGCCCTACTTGAATAGAGTACAAATTTAAAAAGTATATGATTTGGCATTGCCTTCATCACTAAACTCTACGTCCGCATACTTTGCGTGAAACAAACGTGCATATTATAAAAAGAGAAAAACTAAAAAACGCTATAGCGTTGCTATGGGATAGCTATCAACCGTTCAATCTTATTCACCCAATGCTAAGCATCCTTTGCTCCATTCTCACCCCAAACTCATTTTTATTCAGACATCCTGAATACCTTATCCACTGCGAACCCATCTCGAGTGTCTCCTCCATCTCTCTCTCTCTCTCTCTCTCATTCTCATCCATCACATACCTCTATCTCTCTCCACTTTGTAGCCAACAAATAGCGTAGGGCGAGCGACAAGTGGTGGGCCGGTCCTCGAGCGACGCGTGCCGAGCGGTAGTGGGCTGGTCATCCACGCCTTGTGTGGCCGTAAGCATGTGGGAGGCCACAGTCTCGCACCATGGGGAGTGGTGACAAGCGGGCTCGACCAGAGCGAAGTGAGTGTAAGCGGCTACCGGAGGCACGCTTGGAGAAGCGTTGGAAGGTGAGCGGCCACAACAGCCTAGTGAACACGGAGTCGAGGGCGAGCTCAGTGGTAGGTGGCGACGAGCAGTCGTGGGGCCGCAGGTGAGCACGTCAGGATGTTTTTTTCTCTTTTGTTTGATTTTTTATGAAACATGTTGAAACTTCCCGAAATATGTTGAAGCCTGAAATTTCTTGAAACATGATTTCCAAAATCTAAAATTTGTTAAAACTTATTGCAACTTGCTAAAACCTCTTGAAATTTTCTGTGTGAAACTTGTTGAAACATGGGTTCTAAAATTTGAAACTTGTTCAAACTTGGGCTTAAAACTTTCTTAGAATCTTCTGAAAACTTCTAGAAATACGCAAAAACTCACTGAAACCTAAAACTTTTAAAATATTTTCAGAGACTTCATGAAACTTGTTGAAACTTCTTTAAATTCTTTTTGTGTGAAACTTGTTGAAACTTAAGTTCCAAAATCAGAAACTTGTCAAAACTTGAGTTCCAAAATCTGAAACTTATTGAAACTTGGGCTTCAAACTTTTGTTGAAACTTTCTTGAAATCTTTTGGAAACTTCTAGAAACATACGAAACTCGCTGAAACTTGAAACTTTTAAAATATTTTCATGAGACTTCTTAAAATTTCATGAAATTTGCTACAACTTCTTCAAACTCTTTTGTTTGAAACTTGAGTTCCAAAATCAAAAACTTGTTGAAACTTGGGCTTTAAACTTTCTTGAAATCTTCTCAAAACTTCTAGAAGTATGCGAAACTCACTGAAATATGAAACTCTTAAAACGTTTTCACGAGACTTCTTTAAAACTTTATGAAATTTGCTGAAACCTCTTAAAACTCTTTTGTCTGAAATTTGTTAAACCCGAGTTTTAAAATTTGAAACTTGGGCTTGAAACTTTCTTAGAATCTTCCGAAAACTTCTAAAAATACGCAAAACTCTTTTGAAAGTCCCACTGAACAACACAACACGAAGGAGGAGAATTCCTGGGAGGTGGAGCGCGTGACGGAAGAAGACGGAAGGTGAAAGTGTGCCGTCCAATGGAAGGAACTGATCCAACGGTTAGATGCTATACCGTCGGAAAGGCATCGTGACAGTATAACGTGGGCTACCAACTCTTTATAAAAAAAATGTAGTAAACGGTGCTACGCCATGCCCATTTATGACCCGAATCGTGTGCAGTACTGTCGTAGGCCCGTAAACAGCTGCGCCCGGCCCAGCTCATTCGATCAGACCAGTCACCAGACGACCGAAAGGCGAAAGCTGACGAGAAACCAACGCGGACGCGCCCGTGCTTCTTTCCGATTCCCTTCCCTTCACTCGATAACTCGCATAAAACTTGCGCGATTCCCACTTCAAATTTGTCCTTCCCGATTTACACCCGACGCCACCTCACCCCCAAAACCAAAATCCTCCCCCACACCACGCCGCCACAGGCGATGAAGCCCGGCTCCCGCAAGCGCGGCCCGCCTGCGCCGGACCCTGTCGCGCTGCCGCCGCCGGGCTTCGTGGCCGACCGCACGGAGGCGGCGGCCTGCGTCGAGCGGCTGCTCCGGTACCAGTTCCGCGACCGCCGCCTTCTGGAGGAGGCGCTCACGCACCAGTCCTTCGCCGACGGCGCTGCCTCGTACCAGAGGCTCGAGTTCGTCGGAGACTCGGCGCTCGGCCTCGCCTTCTCAAACTTCCTGTACCTGACCAACCCCACCCTCGGTCCCGGCGCGCTCTCCACGCTCCGCGCCGCCAACATCTCCACCGAGAAGCTCGCGCGTGTCGCCGTGCGCCACGACCTCTACCCGCTGCTCCGGCGCAATTGCCCCCGCCTCGACCTGCTCGTAAGTGCAGAAGCATCCTCCTAAATCTCGGTATTTTGCAATTGCTAAGATTTGTCAATCATAAATGCTCTGTTCTTGTCGAAAAGTCATGCACTTTTCATTGTCGAATCTGTTGCTTGCGCGTTCGGTTGGCTTTGGGGGTCGGCCATGGGTAGGCAAGTTGTAAATGTGTTGACATATTATGGTAGATTCTATATTTTTAGCAATGCTCTAAAGTGCCATGGGCACGTAACTGCTTTTTCTCTCCTGACTTGACCTTGGTTAATGGTTTCAACCTTATAGCCAAACACTCTGTGTGCTACGTGCCCTCCAGAGTCAATGGCAGTTGATATGGTTTGATTCTTAGTGTTAGTAATTTGCAGCCTTATGTACAACTTATACGCAGTTTGGTGCTTAGCACGCACACACACGATATGTGCTTACCCAATAGGTAGAGAAATAAAAAGAAACAAGTAATAGTATTAGTGTTACTATATAGTAGTAATCAAAAGTACTCTGGTGCTATTCCTCTTGATGCTCTGGAAATCCCAGTGAACATTTTGATGTTTGTTTAAATGCTCAGTACACTGTTTTAACCGCATTTTGCACATATTCCTTGAACAAAAACATCGATCCAAAACAGAGTAGTATCACTGTTCTCCAAAACTTCAAACTAGCAGCTGACCCTGTTGTTTTTGTTCTCTTAATGGAATGGATGGTGCCGGCTCTTGAAAAATACAACTGTATGTTGTTGAATGACAAAGATGTTGATTGTAAGTTTTCATTGTAGGGGCATATTCTATTTGCTATCATCATGCTGCCATACCAAGCAAATTTAATATTAACTTGGCGTAGAATGCTGCCATGGCTAATAGTAGTTTTTTGTAAGACCAGGTTGAACAAAGAAGTGGTCAATGACAATAGTGTATGGAAATAAAAGGACACCGTCAATGTACTTTTGCAACATGTTGTCACAAAACATAGTTTACCCACCCTAGAAGTAGTCTGCCCAGAAATAAAAGAACAAAATATATCAAGTCGAATCATAAGGGTACCCTACTGCTTATCCTAAAATAAATGCTTGTGTGGGCAGTAGGGCTAAAAAAAGCAACAACTCTGTTTTTTCAAAAAATTCTCATCATTCTGTTGGTAACAAAAACTAGCACCGTTGGTGACTGATATTAAACTGTTTGGTTTTTACCTACAATTTTTTTTTTGTTTAAGACAAATAGGTTGCCTGCAATTCATTTGTTTTATTGGAAATAGATTACTAGCTGGTTCCCAGTCAGTTAATTGTTCCTGGCCTGTTTTGCTCACAAGAATAATAAACTGATATGGCGAGCCGAGTCTAATGATAAGGATAGCAACAACCCTGCTTCCAAATCTGTAAGATGCTTTAACTTAATTTTACACCCATACACAAATACGGATCATTTAATGCAATCTTTTATCCTATTTTAAAATTCAAAATTCTAATGCATATAAAATACATTTGGCCATTTTCCGGGAAATCTGGTTCCTCGCAAGAAGAAGTTGGTTCCTACCAAGAATGTGAACACTTGTGGGCTGTTCAGCCTTCTTGACCTCTTAATCATTTGATCTGTAAATTTCCATCTTTCTGATGAAATACGATGTTTTTGATCAATTGCTTTTTTTCCCACTAAACCATCTAAATGCTTGAAGCATTGTTTAGTTATGATTCAAGTTCATAATAGGTGCTCTGTCGTTATTTTTAATTCTTGTACTTTTAGTACATCATCTTCGTGTTGGAATGAGGCTTAATCTATTTTAATGGGTCAAAAGGCAAATATATAACATGTACAGGGTTGTCAACATGCAAAGAACACCCTAGGCTACATACACATATCTAATACACCCTTTCAAATTCATGGTAGATCAACAACACTGAGTTTGGACAGATAGAAGCTATGCAGAACTCTAGTCTGTGCCTTGGTGAAGAAATTTGCTAACTGAAGCTCAGAAGGCACATACTGAAGATCAATAACTTGGTCTTGCACCTGCGATCGCATGTACAAAGCATCCACTCCAATGTGCTTGGTGAGCTCATGCTTCATGGGATTTCAAGCAATGTTGATCGCACCAGTACTATCTGATAAGAGAGGAGTCAGTGCAGAAGTGGAAACACCGAAATCCTCTAGTAGCCAACAAAGCCAGGTGATATCATCTGTCAACGATGCCATGGCTCTCAACTCAGCCTCAGCACTCGAACGGGAAACGATAGTCTGCTTCTTCGTCTTCCAGGCAATCAAGGATGAACCAAGGAAAACACAATAGGCAGAAAGAGATCGGCGATCATAGTGATTGCTAGCTCAGGTCGCATCAGAGTACGCCTGAAGCTGCAAAGAACTGGAGCGAGGAAAGAAAAGGCGACGAGTGATGGTCCCGCGAAGATATCGTAGAACATGAAGAAGGTGACTATAGTGGGGCTGGGTGGGAGCAGAGACAAACTGACTCAGGTTGTGAACTAGTTGAGAGATGTTAGGGTGAGTGATCCCAGGGTAGACAAGGCTCCCGACAAGATGGTGTTAGCGAGTGGGATCATCAAGAGCCTCACCATCGGTAGGCCGAAGGTGAACACCAAGCTCCATAGGAGTATCCACCACACGCTGATCAGTGAGACAAACGTGAGTAAGGATATCCTGAATGTAATGTTCCTAGGAGAGATAGTAGCCATCGGGCGTAGAAGTGATCTCAAACCCATGTAAGTAACAAAGAGGATCCAAATCAGACATCAAGAACTGCTCCTTCACAAAGGCAATCTACTGAGACATCTCTAGTAATGATCATATCATCCATATATAGAAGGAGGAGCGTTCGACCCTGAGGAGAGGTGTGTACAAAGAGGGCACGGTCGTGATCACTGGCGGAGAAGCCAGCAGCAGTGACAACAGAGGAGAAGCGGTCAAACCAAGCACAAGGGGCTTGTTTGAGCCCATAGAGAGAGCGATGAAGGCGACAAACCATACCACCAGGGACAGAATAATACCCAGAGGGTGGCTGTATGTAGACCTTCTCACGCAGCTCGCCACTGAGAAAAGCATTCTTAACGTCCAACTGAGAGATGGGTCACTGTGAATAGAGGCCACAACAAGGAGAGTGTGAATAGTGGTCATGTGAGCAACAGGAGCGAAGGTCTCATCGTAGTCATGACTATGCTCCTGCTGAAAACCACGCGTCACAACACGAGCCTTGTAGCACACAAGGGAACCATCCGAGCGGGTCTTGATCTTGTACACCCACTTGCATGTGATGGAAGTGACACGCGCAGGTAGGGGCACAAGATCCCAAGTGCCAATACGCTCCAAAGTAGCAATCTCCTCAGACATCGCGAGCTGCCACTCACGGTGACCAACAACCTCACGGTAGGTTGTAGACTCAGAAAGAGTAGTGCTGCAAAACCGTAGCGCTCAGGCGGCCTGACAGTGTGACGGTCATGAAGATCGTATCTGGGAGGAGATGACGGAGCGGGACCTAGCAAAACGGAGAAGAGCTAGGAACAGGGCCCAGCAAAGACGGAGGCTCAACTGGAGAAGGAGTGGGTCGAGGACGATGAGAGTAGTACAGAGGAAAGGGTGGAATCTCAACAAAAGAGCGGGAAGGAAACTCCGGCAGAGGTGGAACAAGTGCAGTCGGAGGAGAGGGAGGCGAAGAAGGTGGAGGATGAAGCAAAATAGTAGTGGAAGGCGGAGAATTAGGAAAAGTTAGAAAGGAGATCAACTTAACAAGAGAATCTGACCTGACTGTGGAGGAACGAGGGTAATAAGGTCGGGACTCATCGAAAGTAACATCACGAAAGATCCTCATCCTGCGAGCAACAGGGTCGTAGCAATAATAATCCTTATGCTCAAGACTGTAGCCAAGGAAAACACACTCAACTAACTGAGCAGTTAGCTTGGTGCACTTACAAGGTGGAAGAAGGACGAACGGACACATCCGAAACTGTGAAGGTGACTGTACTCTGTGGCTCGACCATAGATGCTCAACAGGAGTAGAACCCTGAAGAGCAGTGGAAACAGTCTCAACCCAGAAGTGAGGGGGAACAGAAGAGGCAAGCATGAGAGCGCGAGCGGTCTCAAGCAAGTGACGATGCTTACGCTCAGAGACACCATTCTGAGAGTGAGCACAAGGACAAGAGCACTAGAGAAGAGTACCTTGCTCAACAAGAAAGTGACGTAAAGCAGCAGATAGACTAGTAGAGTCGGCACGAAACACACGAATGATCGAAGAAATCTGAGTGCGAACTATGGTGGCGAACATCTGGTAAATAGAGAACCTGACTGCGAGAGGACATGAAGTAGATCCAAATATGATGGGAATAATCATCAATAAAGATCACATATTATTGATGACCCCTTTCGAAACGAAGGGAGCCGGACCCCAAGCATCAGAGAATAAGATTAGAAAGACGAGTAGAAATAGAATCACTAGAGGGATAGGGGAGCTGCAGCTACTTGCTAAGCTTGCAACCCATACAATGTAAAGAGGTGTCCCCAGAAACGGACCCAAGAACACCACGATCTACTAGTGACAATAGACGCGATCTACAGAGATGACCTAGATCATGGTGCCACTGAGCAAAGGAGGTAGTGGAGGACGCGGCAAGACCAGAGGTAGTGGTAGTGGCTGACTGGCTGGTGGAGACAGCGGAAGGAAGATGGAGCCAGTCGAACTCCCAAAGACGCTGCGAATCACGGCGCCGAGGGCCAGTACCAAGCATAGTCCCCATGCGGCGGTCTTGAGCACAACAAGAGTCAGACTCAAGAACAATATGATAGTCGCAATCAGTGATCTGACCAGTCGACATAAGCTGCATAGTAAGCTGAGGAACATGAGAGACTGTAAGAACATGACAAGAAGTGGAAAGGGTGCCTCGGCTTGCAACAGGAAGTGAGGTACCATCTGCAATCTGAACAGTGGAAAGAAAAACTGTAGGGCACACGGAAGTGTGGGTAGAATCTGGTGTCATGTGAAAGGAAGCACTAGAGTCCAAGATTCGCGGAGACAAGATACCTGACGAGGGAGGAGGCAGAGGTGTGGAAGACTGCTGAGAAGCAAGAGCCAAACGAGCTGAACCCGAAGAGTTTGAGGATGAGTCAACACCGAGGTGCTATAGCAGTGAGAGGAGCTGCTGTGTAGCATCACCGGAAGAGCCCTAGCGAGAGGCGCCAGCTCCTGAATGGGAGGAACGTCTAGAGCTCTTCGGGGGATGTCCACCCCGGCGACCCTGGTCCCTCCTCCGCTTGTAGCGGTCCTAATACATGTGGTACATCAGTGGCGGTTGGTGTAGTGGAGACAGTAGTAGGCGGCAACCACTGGTGCCCCAGGAGGCTGGGAAGGGATCACTTGAATGACTGGCTATTTGGAAGCCAAGATGTCACCCTAAAATCTTAACATTCAACCATAATCATGAGAATTGAAGCAATAATCCAAGTTATAACGAATGGAAGGAGAATCGCTCAAAAGGCATAATCGCACAAATATAATCTGAACCTATGCAGGTCAAGTACCACAGCGGAAAATAAACATCCATAACCAAACAAGAGACATCACCCACATGTCGCCTCAATTATTACAGTTTATCTCTAAACAAATAAAGGAATTCAACCAAGTTCTAATATTGAAACTGGAATATGGTGATGTGTGTTAGTGCAAATCTACTCCCTCCCGATAGAGTCATCATGAACGGCCACCTAAAACAAAACAACAAAGAAGAGTGAGTCCGGGACTCAGCAAGTACAACGATTACAAGAACATACTTCATGTAGATACATAGCACATAAGAAATATCTGAAAGAAAGAAGCGTAATGCATGGATGCCATGGCTGGATGGATGCACTCGTGCTTATACTGGTATAGCAAGTGACACACCGTCGGTATTCACTTAAGCCGTATTTATCGAAATATGGGGATCCAAAATACCGTATGAAGAACGTTTCATACGGTGTCCAAAGCGCCCACATTGGAATGGTGGGACTTCACTTGCCCATACTGGAATTGATGGGACTTTAGACTCCACTCCCGTGGACGGAACATGAACATGATCGCATGAATAATTTTATGAACATTGGCTAATATCATCTCCACACATATGAAAGAGTGTACACAAAGAACATGATCATCATATCATTCTTGTCTACCATAACCTCCACTCCCGTGGATATTCCACTCCTGTGGATGGCATATGAACATTTAAGCTTCTCACACATCAACATAACACCATACCAATCAACGAGCATCCGGGGTTTACAAATCACACATAAGTCATTGTACTTGCCTTTAGCGTTGGGAGACAACGAAGAAGCCGCTAACCTTGGCGCCTCACCCCTACACCAAAGTTACTCAATAAGAACCAAGTCATCAAGACACTACTCGCATCGCCCTAACTCATAACCCTAATCCCACCATCTAAATTATACCCGATACTTGAATTAAACCACATTCTAGCAGAAAGTCTATACGGACAGCAGCGGTAAAAATATCATAACTTTTGATCTAAAACTCGAAAACAGGTGCTCTCAGATTTGATTGAAAGGTAAATAAATTATCTACAACAACCTAGTTGGTGGAAACCTCGAATTCTATATGTATCACTCTCCACAAGACCAACAAACACTATCTGTCAGAACTTCCGGCAACTCTGGACAGCAGCACGGAAAGTGCCATAACTTTTAATTGGCTACACCAAACTTTTCGTTCTTTATCAATATCAAAAGCTAGGACCAAGGCCTACAATAACCTAGTTGGGTGAAAGCCCTGAATTTTCCATTAACACACTCATATTTTAAAAGACAACTTGAGTTTATTCTCGTCGGAGATTCGGACAGCAGAGACGAAAACTAACATAACTTTTATCCAGTACATCGAATCAGGTGTCTTAGCGCCACTTTGAAAGCTAAGAACAAAATCTACAATACTCTAGGAGATGGACCTCTCAAATTCGGCCTCTAAGATCACGAAGCAGACCACGCAACAATCTGGACGAAACCTAAATAATCGCGGCGGGACTTGATCCAACGAACATGGCATCAAACGCTCCTACTATGATCCAATCAGTGAAGAGAATGAACCATTACCCTTGTAGAACCCTAGGAAGATCTTGATCAAACACCCAGAAAAAGATCCCTTCTCTTCTCTTCCTTTCTCCCCTCTTCTCTCTTCTCTTCTCCTCCTTGTGGTGGCGGCCGGCGGGACCTCTCCAAGTGGCAGCATTGGAGGAGGTGGAGGTGCGATCTGAAGGCTTGGGGCGGCGCCAATGGAGGGAGGCAGGCAGCACCTGGAGGAGGGCGCAAGGTGGAGGAGGGTGGCGGTGCAAGTGGGAGGAGGGAAAGGGGAGGGGCGGCTAGGGTTTGGGAGGGTGGCGCCTCCCGCTGGCGGCCACTACAAGGCCAAATGGGCCAAGGCCCAAGGCCCGGGCCCAAGTTGGAGTGAAAAAGCGGAAAACCCCCTCTCTTTTCTTGTTTTGATGATTTTCTGAATTAAACTTCCCCCCGATTAATTAATCTCTACCGATTAAATTAATTTATCCCGATTATTAGCTTCTCACACTTTCGGAGTATTACATACGATCAGTGCTAAAGAAAAAAGCGAAGTAGCAGATGCTGAAGCAGACAAGACAGCCTGCATTTGAGCCGCACCACGGTGACAAGTCTCCTCAGCACACACACCCGTGAGGGCCACCACCAAGCTCGGGTGCGGCTGGCGAGTCAGGAGTTGAGCACGCACAGTCTCAAACTTAGGCCGGAGACGCGTCAGGAAGTCGTAGAGACGGTGAGTCTCCTGGTGAGCGTGGAGCCGTGGACATTTGGCCCAGAGAGTCAAGTTGACGAAACACCTCAGACATCTGCTTGTAGAAGTCATCCATGGTGGCATCGAGCTGCTGAGGAGAATGCGCCTAGTGCGCAACTGAGAGGTACATAGCATCACTTGTTGGCTGGTAGTGAGCTCTAAGGCGCTCCCACATAAGCTGGGTCATCGGCAGCTCCGCCACATCCATAGAGATGGTTGCAGGCATGCTACCCACCAGGATGGTGGTAGCATGAGCCTCAACATCCTGCCATCGCTCGTAGGCGTACAGCTCCAAGGCCTCCTCAAGTGCAGCATTGGCGGCCTCCTAAGCCGCCTGATCTGCACTAGGAGGAAGAGCTGGCAGAACTGGCGGTGTAGGGCAAGGCGGACATGGGTGCTCGCCGGTGTGATGACCCCAGAGATGCTGGCTATTGAGGTGAATCCTCAGGTGAACAGTCAACTCCCGGAAGTTCGTCCCGTCGAACTGAACTGTGTTAGTCGCTGGACTCTTACTATTGGTGATAGCAAGATCCTTACTCTCATGGAGAGGATGACACTTGGAGATGGGGCAATTTTCTAGCTTGTTACTTCTCTTCACAATGCCATGCTAACTTTGAGGGTTGGGGATACATATTTATAGGGCTAACCGACCAAGCATATGCCAAGTATATGCTAGTCTAAGATCTTTGTGTCCTAGATGCTCTGTCTAGATCTTTGTGTCCTAGATGCTCTGTCCTAGATGCTCTGTCCTCTAAAGCTAGTCCTAAAGCTAGTCCAAGATGCTGTCCAAAAGAGATGCTAACATGATCAGGATCTTTGTCCTTGAAGAGGCGGCAAAAATAACTGAGAGACTTATCCATCAATCTCCCTAAGTCTTGTGTGTCTCCTTGGAGGAATCGAGCCATCCGATCCTAGGCGAGCGTCGTCCTTGATTTCAACGGAGGTGTCCCAATCTTAATGAGCCTCGAGCGCTGAGTCACGCTTCGGAGAAGAACTCCGCCGCTGGTCATGTGGTGGGTGTCGCGGTGTCGAGCACCGCCGCGTCGGTCTTCTTGTTGCGGAACTTTCGCCGGAGGCGTGTGCTTTTGGCTCGTCAAGGTGGAGAGGCGTTGCGGCCGTGCGGTGGAGAGTGGTCGATGCTTGCACGAGCAATGACGAGCGGCATTCCTCCTCCTCGCTTAACGCGGCGTGGGCTGGCGGCGTCGTGTTGTCGACAATCCTCGCCCAATGACCAAGCTTGCGCGATTGTAGCAAAGTCGTCTCGTCGGCTCTTGCTTGCCCGTAGCGCCGCCTGAGCACCTCCACGGTCATCACCCTCGGCGTCCTCGTGCCCATCCTGGCGTCTTTTGCGGCTTGCGCGCTTGCACGCATGCGCCGCTGTCGTGGAAGAAGCTCCCCTTCTTCTGTCACCTTGGCGGCGACCACTCCTCCCGAGTGAGCTTCCATAATGGTGGCGGGTCGGAGCGGCCATGACTCATCGCTGTTGGCGACCTTGAGGCGACCTATCGCCTCCTCGATCGACATCGTGGAGAGGTCAGTGACTGGATCGGCGAGCCATCTGCCTTGTACTTCTCGAGGGCGCGGCGAAAGAGCTTCTCCGACTCTCTCTCCGCCGTAGGTGTCATCGCGGCGCACCGGCTTACGCAGCGAGTGTTGAGGCGGAGCAAAGTCGCCGGCGTCCGCACAGCTTGAAGGTCGGTCTCCGCTCCGTCGCGAAGTGCTGCGGTGTGGACTTCTGGCGCGATCGGCTGCCGTGCGTCTTGCTTGGCGATGGCGTCCCAAGCCTCCTGGCGATCGCTTGTTGGAGGCGAAGCGCATCTCGGCGGGGCTGCGGCGATGAGGCATCGGCGCCGTCGATCTGGTGCGTGGTCGGCGTCGCCCGTCTGGGTGCCTCCGCATGTGCGTGCACAGGCCTCACCTTCATCCGCGGCCCGCTCGGCGTGGTTGGCCTTGGTGAGGTAGGCCACCCACCGCGGGGTCGGCGTCACGACAACGACACAGGAACCGTGGTAACCACGGTGCCGGTCGGGAGAAACCCGGCGCTGTGAAGGCGCGCTCTCTATCGACCGTCTGCCGCCGTTGTCGTGCGCGCCTCTTCCAGGGGCGCCACCGCCGAGCGCGCCTCCTCCAGGAGCGCCACCGCTGAGTGCGCCTCCTCCAGGCGCCACCGCCGTGCGCGCCTCCTCCAGGAGCGCCACCGCCGTGCGCGCCTCCTCCAGGAGCGCCATCAGCGCGACCGCGCCTGTCTGGACTGCCGCCAAGCTCGTGGCGTGCGGCTGCCTTCTGTGCGCTTCGCCTCCTGTTGCCTCCTCTCCAGCGCTCAAGTCCGCGTCGCTGTCATCGCGAGAGATGGAGCTGCTGCTGCTGCTGCCGCGCGAGACCTTGACCTCGCTGCTGCGCGCTGCTGCATCTGCCGCCGCTTTGCTTCCGCCTCCGCCACAGCTGCTTTGCGGCTCAGCCGTGCCGGCCTCGGCGCCCGCTGCGCTGCTGCCGCGATCTCTGCCGCGCTTCGCTCGTGGCTGCTTTGCGCGGCGAGCTCGGCCGTCGGCCCGACGCCGCGTGCTCGCGGCGGCCGAACAGCTGAGACTCTGCGGACATGGCGCTGCCTGCGGGGTGTTGCGTGGAGAGAGGCGCCGGCCAGGCTGCTTGCCGTCTCGGAGAGAGTGGCGTGGGCAGCCGGGGCTCGGGCTACAGGATACACAAGCTACGATACCACTTGTTAGTCATTTGGACTCTTACTATTGGTGATAGCAAGATCCTTACTCTCATGGAGAGGATGACACTTGGAGATGGGGCAATTTTCTAGCTTGTTATTTCTCTTCACAATGCCATGCCAACCCGAGGGGTTGGGGATACATATTTATAGGGCTAACCAGTCAAGCATATGCTAGTCTAAGATGCTCTGTCCTAGATGCTCTGTCCTCTAAAGCTAGTCCTAAAGCTAGTCCTAGATGCTTGGCGAGACAGGCTGCTGCCCGATCTCGGAGAGGAGTGGCGTGGGCGGCCAGAGGCTCTTCTTTGCAGTTTGGTGAGAAATTTCTTCTGCGAGAGGAGAAGGAGATGGCGAGGAGATGCTCGAGCTACAGGATACACAAGCTCTGATACCACTTGTTAGTCGCTGGACTCTTACTATTGGTGATAGCAAGATCCTTACTCTCATGGAGAGGATGACACTTGGAGATGGGGCAATTTTCTAGCTTGTTATTTCTCTTCACAATGCCATACCAACTGAGGGGTTGGGATACATATTATAGGGCTAACTTGACCAAGCATATGCTAGTCTAAGATGCTCTGTCCTAGATGCTCTGTCCTCTAAAGCTAGTCCTAAAGCTAGTCCAAGATGCTCTGTCCAAAGAGATGCTAATGGCGAAGGCGGCAAAAGCCAACAGAGACTTATCCATCAAAGCCCAGGCGAGAGGATGGCGAAGGATGGCAAAGGGCCTCTGGCAGAAACCATTAGTGATGACTTGATCGGATCCGGAGTTGGGAGTTGGTGTGCTCAGGAGCGGAGCGGGATCGGGAGCCGGAGAGAAGCCAAAAGCCGGAGAGAGGCCAGAGAAGCCAGAGCCGAGGTGAAGACGAAGTTGAAACCGTCGGCACCACGTAGATTGGGAAGCCGTAGTGAAGCCGAATCCGCCGGTTTCATGTAGTTCAGGGAGCCAGAGTGAAGCCGAAGTTGCTGGCTCCACATAGATCGCTGGAGCCAGAGTGAAGCTGAAGCCGACACCGACGGCTCCATGTAGATCGGTGGATCCGGTGTGAAGCTAAAGCCGCGGCTCCGCGAAACAAAGCAAAGCGAGCGGATGCTGCTGGCAGCTAATTCGCATCACAGCGGCCATGCCGGTGGTGGTGAGGAGAGGATCTGAGCGACGAGATGTGTGCTACGGTCACACGATCGCGTGTGTGTGTAGCACGAGTGGCGGCCAAGGCGAGCGGTGACCCGAGGCTGGAGGACTTTGGCTACGGGGAGGAGCTGCGGCGGCTGGAGCGGCGACGACTCGGGCGGGGGCAGAGCAGCAGCTTGGGCGGGAGCAAAACAGCGGCGACAGCGAGAGAAGAAGAGCATGGGGAGGGCGGTGACAGTGGCGGCGGTGGCAGCAAAACCCTAACTCTAACCTTGCTCTGATATCATGTTGGAATGAGGCTTGATCTATATTCCAATAGGCCAGAAGGCCAATATACTCTGATGCGCCGGTACTGCTCATGGGTTGCGTACCAGCACCCAGTGCGATGCACAGTGCGCCGTGCGGCTCGGTGCGGCCAGATGCAGTGCCGGAGGTATCGGGAATTTTACGAAATAAAACAAAACAAAAAAATGGGTATGGCTCAGTAAGCTTGGGTGCTGGTACGGCCCAATGAAAGGCGCCTTGGGGGAGCAAGGCGTCGCCACCGCCTTGCCGTCGCTCGTCGCGTGTCGGGTGAGCAGAAGGAAGGACCATTCGGAGAGAAGAGTGCGAGAAGAAGAGAGGGAGGAAGCAAACACAGGAGCAAGCGGCGGGACATGGAACTGAAGGTCGATGTGAGTGGTAGGAGACAAAATCCGGTGATGGGAGGAGAATCGATGGATAAGTCTACGTGTCGAAACTACGTGTGGCTTTACGTGTCGACCTTTTGTGTCGGCTTTTGCTTTTGTAAAGGACAACATCCTTGATTGGTTGTTAGCATCTCTAGGAGAGCATCTTGACATCTAGACCAGGTTGTTAGCATCTTAGACTAGCATCTAGGGCGGGTTGTTAGCATCTTAGACTAGCATCTTGGCATATGCTTGGTGAGTAGCGACCTATAAATATGTATACCCAACCCTCGAGTTGGTATGGCATTGTTGTGAGAAATAAACCAAGAAAAATTTGCCCGTCTCCAAGTGTCATCCTCTCCATGAGAGTAAGGATCTTGCTATCACCAAGAGCAAAAGTCCAGTGAGTAACAAGTGGTATCGAGCTATACTATCCTCAGCAGCTCGAGCATCTCTGCTCATCTCCTTCTCGCGCCTTGCAGCGGCCCACCCGTGCGGCGGCGGCTCGGTGTACTGCCGCTCCTCTCGAGACGGCGCACTCATCGAGCGACCCTCTCCACGCAACAACCCCGTGAGCGCGCCATGTCCGCAGGCGATCTCGGCCTTCGGTCGCCTCGAGCTGCGGCGTCGTGAGACGGCCGAGCTTCGCCGCGGCAAAGCTGCGCAGCCAGCGGCGGCAGAGACGCTGCAGCCGCGGAAAAAGCGTCGGCCGGGCGGCAGCGGGCGGCAGCGGCGGCAGAGTGGAAGCGTGGCGGCGGCGGTCACGGCAGCGTGCGGCAACAATGAGGTCGAGGCTCTGCGCGGCGTCGGTAGCTCCATTTCGCCGCGATAAGCGTCGATGCGAACCTCGACCGGTGGCGAGGAGCCCGCAGCGAGAGCGAGCGCGCGATGGGCGGCGCGCGCGCCACGAGCTTAGCGGCGATCGAACGACAGCGCGGTCGCGCGGTGGCGCTCACGAGGAGGCGCGCGATGGCGGTGGCGCTCACGGAAGGCGGTGGCGCTCGGCGAGCGCGCGACAACGGCGGCGACGGGTCGATAGAGAGCGCGGCCTTCACGAGCGGCGTGACTCTCTCCGGACGTGCCGTGGTTACCACGGGTTCGGTGTTGTCGAGGATGCGGCCCGGCGGTGGGTGGCCTACCCTCACCAAGGCCAACTTCGTCGAGCGGCTGCGGTGATGAAGGTGAGGCTCAGTGCGGCACATGTGGGATGCGATGCAGTGCGGCGATGTCGACTATAACCGGGATCGGCGGCGGCGGATGCTCTCTCATTGCGAGCCCCGCCGAGATGCGATTCGCTCTCCAACAAGCGGTGCCAGGAGGCTTGGGCGCCATCGCGCCTCACGCATCGGCGGCGGCGCGCCCGCAAGTCCACTGCTGCGAGCGCCGCGCGGAGTGGGAGAACACGGCCTTCAAGCGGTGAGGGCGTCGATGACTTTGCTCTCCGTCTCAACACTCTTGCGGCCCAGTGCGATTCCGCGATGACACCTACGGCGAGAGAGGCGTGAGAAGCTCTTTCGCTGCGTCCAGAAGTACAAGCGGATGGCTCGCTCGATCCGTCTCTGCTGGACCTCTCCACGATGTCGATCGAGGCGATAGGTCGCCTCAAGGTCGTCGGCGATGATGAGCCACAGCTCTCTCGGGACCCGTCACCATTGGCGGGAAGCTCCTCCTCGCTCGGGAAGCGGTGGGGCGCGGCGGGTGGCGAGGAAGAAGGAGCCTTCTTCCACGACAGCGTGCCACAAGCGTGGCAAGCGCGGCAAGCAGCGCAAAGCGCCGAGCATGGGCGCGAGGCGTCTTAGGGTGATGGCCGTGGCGCCAGCATGGCGGCGCGCTGGCAAGCAAGCCGCCGCGAGGCGACTCTTGCTACAAGCGCGCAAGCGGTCAGCGGGCCAAGGGATTGTCGGCGACCACGACGCGCGGCGAGCCCAGCGTCGCGCGAGCGAGGAGGAGGAGCGGCGGCTCTGTTCATTGCTCGGCGAGCATCGAACTACCTCGGCGGCACCGGCGCGCGGCTCTCCTCCGCCTTGCGAGCCAAAGCACACGCCTCCTCGGCGAAAGTTAAACAGCGGCAAGACCGCGGGTGGTGCCTCGACACCGTGACACCCCACCACATGGCCGGGCGGCGGAGTTCTTCTCGGCGTGACTCAGCGTTCGAGGCTCTGTCAAGTTTGGGGACTCCTCCGTGGAAATCAGGGCGATGCTCTACTCTAGGATCGGGATGGCTCAGATTCCTCACAGGAGACACACAAGACTTAGGGGAGAATGATGGATAAGTCTCGTGTCGGCTTTACGTGTGTCGGCCTTTTGTGTCGGCTTTTGCTTTTGTAAAGGACAACATCCTTGGTGGTTGTTAGCATCTCTAGGACAGACATCTTGACCGACATCTAGGACGGGTTGTTAGCATCTTAGAGGACACAACATCTAGGACAGGTTGTTAGCATCTTAGACTAGCATCTTGGCATATGCTTGGCTGAGTAGCAACCTATAAATATGTATACCCAACCCCTCAGGTTGGTATGGCGTTGTTGTGAGAAATAAACCAAGAAAAATTTGCCTCATCTCCAAGTGTCATCCTCTCCATGAGAATAAGGATCTTGCTATCACCAAGAGCAAGAGTCCAGCGAGTAACAGAATCGGTCGGCGGTGAGGTGGATTCTCCTCCCTTCTGCTGCTTCTCCGCCGCCGCCATCGCGAGCCCTTCCTTCGTCACCATCGTTGCCCCATCTCGAGCCCTCCCTCCACCTCGTGATCTCGCTCGGGACGACGTCAGGGAGCCGGAGCTAGACAGGAGGGGGAGCAGGGGAGGCCTGGCGGCGCGTCGGGGGAGCAGGGAGCAAGGAGGTGGGAGGCGGCGGTGTCGGGGAGGTATGGTGAATGGTGATGGGATGGGGAAGAGTTGGGAGGCATTAGGGTAGAACATGGGAGAGATCTGGGCTGGTTGGGCTAGCCCAACTCCCATGGCCTCATCCTCTCTTTTTTTCCTTTATATTATAATGCTAGGATCTTCTGTGGCTATGCTGCAAGACCATGGATTCCTACATTTTTTCTTATTTTACTGTATGTTGCCGTATTGTTAACTAGAAATGCTGGGCTCGTGAACCTAAGATGTATAACCCTTAGCGCCTTAGGATGTATTAAGGTGTCGTCTCGTCTCGCGCCTTACCGCTTAAAAGGTGTGAGGGGGGTGGGTCGTCTCGCCTCGCCTTACCGCTTTAATAACTATGGTCTTATGAGTTTATTAGTTATCTTTTATATTATATATTTTTATTACTTTTATTATATATATACTACCGTACCGGCATACCGGAGTTTTTTGGGAAATGTTGTATCGCCGTACCAGCGTACCCGCACCGGCGTACCGGTATCTCGTACCCGTGCATCGTAGCCAATATATAACATGTACAGGGTTGTCAACATGCGAAGAACACCCTAGGCTATATACATATCTAACACTCCGCACCATATTTTCTTTATGAGATGTAGGTATTGGACGAATTGTTTGATGATGATTGTGTTCTTATTTGGTATACCATTTATTATGCAGGTAGGCCAGTTTATTGAGTCAGTGAAGCAAGAGCCAGAGGATGACCTTGGCACTGTACCCTATGGCGGTAGTGTCTTTAAGGCTCCCAAGGTGCTCGCTGATATTGTTGAGGCCATCGCTGCTGCTGTCTATGTTGATTGCAAATTTGACCTTGAGAAGCTATGGAAGGTTTTTACCTGTTTTTTATGTTGTACATCCTCTGTTCACAAATATGTCATTTTGGGCATTGACACGAATTTCAAGAAATAACTTTGACTATTAATTTCAATGATAATATGTTGGTAAAAATTTACAAAAAACATATTATTTGAATGCACTTTTATTCAGAATTTGCAAATCTTATTTTTCATTTCACAAACCTAAGATACTTTTACCTATAGTAGGAGTCAATATGCTATCTAAAACTACTTATATTTATGAACGGAAACAGTAGTTTACTTGGATTAATTGGTGGTGGCAATGATAGTTGTGTATTATATGATTTAGGTCACAAGGTGGCTCTTCGAGCCAATTATCACAGCAGAAACAATAGATGAGCAACCTGTGACTACGTTGCATGAACTATGCCAGAAACATGGGAAGGTTGCACAATTCAAGACATGGCAGAAGGGTGGGATGACAGTGGTAAATGTATTTGTTGGTGGGGCACTGGTTGGGATTGGCTCCTCGGAGCAGAAGGTAATTGCTAAGCTAAATGCTGCACGAGATGCATTAGGCAAGCTTGTGGGTGGTATGAAGCAGCAGGTGTTAACAACTGGGGGCAATGGATCGGGCGATGAGGTTGGAGAGCTTAGGGAGTGCAAGCAGAAGCTTAATGAGCAATGCAGCAGGAAGCATTGGCCAAAACCCATCTTTAAGTAAGATTATTGACTATTTCAGTTAAATCTTACCTGTTTATTAGTTGTACCTCTTGAGCATTGCTATTCATTTCTGCACCTTATATTCAGGTTTTGTGTTACTCTAATTTCACTCTCTCTCACCATTTATCCTAGGGTACCAACTTTCAAGTTATTTTTGTTGTCAATATAATTTTGCTATCCGTAGAGCTGAAACAGACTTGTGCAAACCATCATTTAGATGCAATCATGCAAACCACTTTGGTTTGCACGCCAAATAGACATGAATTATTTAGAAAAATATGTGAAGGTAGTTTTTAATTTAGCATTCATTCTTTTAAAATGTGAAGTTCAAATTCAATTTGTGTTAGGAGAAACAAAAAAGAAAAATTCCTGAAAAAATGGAGGCAAAAAATAAATGAAAAAGGAAAAGGACAAAATATTATTCACATGAAACATTTTTTCGTTGATCCTAAGTTGTTTTGAGGTTAAACTTGAAATTTAAAGTGTAACCACAGACTCTCGAAATGTTTTGATAATTTTTCATGTTAATTTAATGCTCAAACCAAAATGGTTGTTTGCATGATTGCACCTAAATCATGGTTTGCACTAGATATGTTCCCCTTGGAAACTCATATAATGAAATCAGCATGCTCTGGTTCTAGGACATTAGCTTACTGTAGTGCTACAACTTCAATCACGGTAATAAAATGTTAGTAAGGTGATTGATTCATCATTCATCTAGTGCCGATTGATTCATCATTCATCTAGTGCCACAGCAAACATTTTTGGTTTTTTCTTCAAATGCTTTCAGATGTGACTTGTGACCAGTCCAACATATATGTATCCTTTTAAGAGAGAGAGAGAGAGAGAGAGAGAGAGAGCTTGTGCCTTACCTTTTTGTTGTACTTTCAATTTTCAACAGGATATGAGAAGTGAGCGAAGCTCATCTGGCTAGGTGCGGCAGTGGCTGCCCAGCCCGCCCAGGCTCGAGCTCTCTGCTCAACGCTGGGTGTCTCACGTACTGTGCTCAGCACAGTGAGGCAGGGACTGTGCTCAAACATGATTCTCTTGAGGTCATGGGTTTCTAGGCCAATGATATTGTACTGCTTTATCACTATATGAAGCTGCTGGTTACTCTCCAGCTTGTTGTATTCAATTGACACCCTTTATATTTCTCTATTTGAAGAAGTTGGTGATACTCTAGTTGACATAACAATTCAGAAAGTCCCTACCTCCCCTAATGTGTACCTTTTCACTAAATATACCTTCAAAACTTAAAATCCTAATTTATAGATAAAATTTTTATTCCCAATATATAAAAGGAATAGATTTTTCATATTAAAATATATAACATATCAAATATAATAATATGTTCTTTTTTACCGGGTTCCCATGGCTCCTGTGGGGGGAGTTCGACTTCCCCTGTCCCTGTAGGGGGAATTGCCACCCCTACATAAGTGGTTCAGCCAATCATTTCTCATCATAATTTTATTGATGCGGAACGATTGTGTGCAATTTGAGGGATGACAATTAGTGCCTTGCTTGCATTAGATTGTAATGCCATTATGTTTGGATGGTGATTTAAGATGAAGTGGTCATCTATTGAACTGTAACTTCCTTGAGACCACATTATTGCTTGATATAGCAAATAGTTAGCGTGAGACTTCATAGTTAATTTGTAGAAAGACAATTCTTGTATAGCATAGGGAAATTCCTTAGATGCCACTGATACATATATGAGTGCGATCACACACCAGGGTATTAAATTCTGCTGGTAATGGCCAGCTACTGGTTCTTCTTGGAAATCCCGGAAGCTACCAGGATTTAGAAATCCGGATTTCCAGTTTCTGCCAGGTAACTGCATTTAAGTTAAAACGTAAATATAAATATGAGCTACAAAACCGTCTGGAGCTTTTACCTGTCTGATACTAGCCTAGGTCTGGGATGCAAAACCATTTTTTGGAACCTTGGTCTGGACCCACATGTCACTAAACCACCAAGTGGCATATAAAGAACAACAAAAGTTTCGGTGGGTATATAAGGAATTGCAATGCTTACGATTTGTTGCAATATTTTAATCTTTTCTAGTAGACAATATTTTAATCTTGGATATCACATGTACACATAATGAGTTTGGTAGCTGATTGGATTGTTTTTCAGGTTAGAGAATGAAGATACATAATGAGTTTGGTAGCTGATTGGATTGTTTTTCAGGTTAGAGAAGGAAGATGGCCCTGCACATGAGAGGAAGTTCGTTTGCTCTGTTCAGGTTGAAACCGAAAATGGTACTTTTGTAACGATAGGTGATTTGATGTCAAGGGTAAAGGATGCAGAGAATTCGGCTGCACAGAAGATGTTGGAAGTTCTATCGAAATTCTGAGGCCTTCTCTTGTACATGGCTGGCTCTGTGTGTATTGACATTTGTCTCTCCTTGGAAAAGCTTATTTCTCTTTTGTTATACCTACAACTGAGGCTGTGGATGTCTGCTAAATAATATTGGAATAATTGCCTCGAGCCATGGATGCCTTTTTTTTTTTGTCAGGAATGCATTCTTGTAGCCGACAGTCTTAGTTTGCAGTTGCTGTGTTTTGTTGTGCTTATTTTATAGCTGCTCTGAAAAGTCTATTATTTTGTTCATTAAATCAGATTTAAAATAGTTAAATCCTATAATCCAATGGCTATCATCTCATATGTTATGTAATGCAACGCTCTATCCATTTGCAACTTGATTGAAAGAAAAAACAGCTAGCCAAACACCCCATGTATCTCCCAAAAGGGAAAGATCGTTCGCCTCTTAGATTTTTGTTTTAGACATACTTTGGCCTTGTTTGGATTGCGTCCTAGAGCTGACCTAACTAGTTGGGAGCTTCCCTGGGTGTGTTTGGTTGCCGCCCTAGGAGCTTGCCTTGTCCAAGTTAGGATGTGTAACATCCCGTTTATTCTTTGAGAATATAATTTAGAGATTGATAATTTGAGAAAAAGGGGAAATTAAATTCAGTTTTTTATGGAGGGAGAACTTGGGCGTTTTGGTCCACATTCTGAGGCCCAAGAGGGAGGGAGAGCCGCCGGCCTACAGAGGGAGCCAAGAGGCGGCAGCAAATCGTAGCCACGACCCCCTGCCTAGCTCTTGTGCGCCGCTCCTATCCCCATGTGTAATATCTCGTTTATTTAAAGAGAATATAAGGAGATTGGGAGATTCCTTATTTGCCTCGCTAAGAAACAGGATATAATCTGTCATCATCTTACAACGTGATTTTCGCATCTAAAATAGCTTTGAATGGAAAACCTTATAACTACAAAGTTATAGATCACTTTGTATAGTCCAATTTAGAATCCTCATTGACCTAATTTGAAGTTATGATGAATGAGATATAGGCCCACAAGGCAGGCTGCATAGAGAATTAGAGTTCGCAACTGAGTCAACTTTCAAAGCAAATTTGCCAATGAAGACAACGTGTTCAAAAAAGCTCCACAAAATATAAAGTGAAGTACTATGAGTCAGCTAAACGGAAAAAAAGAATGACTAAGTTCTGAGCTCGGGAGAGAAAGTTATGACCTCCGAAAGGTTCGCTGCATAGAAGGAAAGCGGAAAACCGACTCGAATTCAAAGTGTACTCCGAATCAAATTCAATGTTGGTTGTTTCCAACCCTACCACATCCAAGCCACGACCCTCCAGCCCCTTGGCCTTTAAATAGGACCCTAGGGGTGCCCCCTGACTCCCCTTCCACCGGCTGCCACCCCTTCCCTGTGCGTCGCTGCCTGCTGCCTTGTGTGTTGCCCCTACGCCTCTCTCCCTCCAAGCCGCCGCCTCCCCTCCCGGTGCTGCGCCCTACTACTGTTGTGCTTCCAAAGGGAGAAGGAGGAGGTATCAAGGAGGTTCAGCAAGGAAGGAGAGTGTAACATCCCAAAATTTCCATTTTAGGTAGATATAGTGGAAATAAATGAGAAAGTAATTTTTTTAGTAATTTTTTTGGGTGTTATCCTTAAGGAAAAATCATTTATGCATGATTGAACTTTTAGTATAAAAGAAATAATGAAATTTCAAACAAACATGAACTTGTAAGAATTTTAGAGAAAATAGAATAAAAATAGGTGAGAGAATAGTTTTAGGCATATTTTCTTAGGGAGAAATTTATTGAGTACCTTATGAGAAAATTCATCTAAAGCAATAATGCATTTCATGAAAAACAGAAATGGCAAGAATTTTTGAGAAATCCATAGACGAGATAAAGTTCCGAAAAATTTACATAAGAAACTATATCAAGTTAGGAGCTCTGACAAAAAATTTCATAAAATTCGGACCTTGTTTGTTGCGCAAGCTGATGACACAAGTGTGCACGGCCCCCCGACCGTTTTGCACAATGAGACCGAGGAGGAGCGTGCTATTCGTGTGGATGAGGAGCGACGCCAGCAGCAGGCGCGACGCATGGCGGTGTCGCCAAACGTCGGGATGGCAGCCGCGACACGCCCTCAGGCACATGGGCGTGGCCGAGGCAACGGCGGCCAGGGTGTCCACGGAGGAGGTGTGCATCGTGCACCTCGTAGCTGGGTTGATGAGGTCGAGCAATAGGATGACGATTTCCCCGTCGATGACGATGACCGACAGCGCCACCACCGCAACAATGTGCAGCGTCCTCGACACGACGACGCTGAGGATTTTGTCGCTAAGCCCAAATTTACTCTCCTATATTTTGGTGGTACGGATGTCGAACAATACCTCACTTGGGAGTTGAAAGTTGATAAGTTGTTTGGATGAACAACTATTCCAATGAGAAGAAGTCGTTGTTTGCGTCCAATGGCTTGGATGATTATGCCACACATTGGTGGGAGCAGTTCATCCGTAAGCGCATGGAGCGTCATGAGTTGCCGATTATCACCTGGGAGCAGATGAAGCAGCATTTGCGGGCACGCTTTGTACCTCGCCACTACAAGCGTTCACTATTTGAGAAGTTGACAGAGGTGCGACAAGGTATGAGATCAATTGATGAATATCATAAGGACATGGAGACTATCATGATACATGCAGATGTCCGAGAATGAAGAAACAGACCATGGCGAGATTTCTATTGGTATGAATCATGCCGTCAGCGCATTGTCAATCACCATCCCTATAATGATATGATTGAGTTGTCGCACAAGCACGCCGGCCGGCGACAAGTGATTGAAGACGCACGATTATTTGCTCGTTCACGTTCTTGACCGATCCGACAACCATATAACAATAGCCGACCAAACAGAGCACACCTCGGCCGGAAGCAATTCGGCAATGCGTAGTTCCGCAAGTAAGAAGCTGGAGAGTACACCATCACTGGTGCGTCGACCTGCGGCGCCCGCTGCTAGTGCGACCTCATCTATGGGGTCAACAGGACGTTCACGTGACATCATTTGCCACAAGTGCAAGGGTGTTGGCCATTTTCAGAGGGATTGCCAAATGTCGAACTATGCTTATCACCGAAGATGGCGGTTATGTTTCAGCTAGTGATGATGAGTCACCTGATGCACACCAATGACATAGAGCAATGTGAGTGCGATCCCGAGTTCCCTAACACTGAGCAGTATTCTATTGTTTGCACACCCAAGGTGCTTAGTGTGATGCCATCACCGTCACTGAGCGGCGGTGCAATTTATTTCGACTTGGGCAAAACTTGATAAGGGTAAGGTGTGCAAAGTGATTATTGATGGTGGAGTTGTCACAATTTGGCCGAAGGATATGTGTCATAAGTTGGGTTTGAAGTACTTGCCGCATCCACGTCCTTATCATGTGCAATGGTTGAGCGACAAAGAGGAAATGAAGGTGAACTATATGGTGCGTGTGACGTTTTCTATTGGGAAGTACACCGACACTGTGGACTGCGATGTAGTGCCTATGACGGTGTGTCACTTGCTCTTGGGACGACCATGGCAATATGACCGTTCTGCTGTTCATGATGGGCGTACAAATCGTTACACATTTCGATGGAACAATATGGATATCATCTTGAAGCCGCTTACACCGCAACAGATTGTGAATTCTTCAATGCAGAAAATTGAGATGCACGTTGAGACTACCAAAGAGCGAGAAGAATTTAGTGATGTTAGCCACCAAATCGAGAGATGAGAGAATTCAGCGAAGATCCCAATTTGGTGCACTTTGTCTTGTTGTACAAAGACGCTTTTTTGACTAACGACTTATCTTCTCTTCCTAGTGGTGTTGCTTGTGTTTTGCGGGACTTGACGTCTTTCGGTACCGAGGTACCGGTGGGCTACCACCAATCCGTGGGATAGAACATAAGATCGACTTGATTCCGGGAGCGTCATTGCCGAACCGACCACCGCATCGCACCAATCCCGAGGAAACAAAGGAAATTGAAACAAGTACAAGAGCTTCTCTCCAAAGGGTATGTGCGTGAAAGCTTAAGCCCTTGTCTTTGTTCTGTTATTTTAGTTCCTAAGAAAGATGGTTCATGGCGTATGTGCGTAGATTGTCGAGCGATTAATAATATCACAATTCGATATCGTCATCCTATACCTCGCTTAGATGATATGCTAGGCGAATTGAGTGGTGCTTTGTTATTTTCTCTAAGATAGATTTTTGCAGATGGTTACCATCAAATTAGGATGCATGAAGGGATGAGTGGAAAACAGCATTTAAAACAAAATTTGGGTTGTATGAGTGGTTAGTCATGCCTTTTGGTTTAACTAATGCACCTAGTACTTTCATGCGCTTAATGAATCATGTTTTAAGGTATTTGATTGGTAAATTTGTGGTTGTGTACTTTGATGATATTCTGATTTACAATCGCATGAATCGAACACATAGACCATCTTAGACAAGTTACGCAAGTTTTGCGTGAGGCTAGGTTATTTGGGAACTTAGAGAAGTGCTTCGTTTGCAAAGATCGTGTCATCTTTTTGGGCTATGTTGTTTCGCACGAGGAGTTGAAGTAGATGAGTCTAAAATTGAAGCGATTAAAAATTGGCCAACTCCTGCGAACGTAAGTCAGATTAGAAGTTTTCATGGTCTCGCTGGTTTTTATCGGCGCTTTGTGAAGGATTTTAGCACCGTCGCTGCCCCTTTGAATAAACTTACTAAAAAGGGTGTTGAATTTGTGTGGGGGGTAGCGCAAGACAATGCTTTTGCTGAATTTAAGAAACGCTTGACTGAAGCACCGCTGCTTGTTTTACCTGATTTCACTAAATTTTTTGAAATTGAGTGTGATGCTAGTGGATTGGATATTGGCGGTGTTTTAATGCAAGAGGGTAGACCGGTAGCTTATTTTAGTGAGAAACTGAATGGTGCTCAATTGAATTATCCGGTCTATGACAAAGAGCTTTATGCGTTAGTGCGTGCGTTAGAAACTTGGCAACACTATTTATAGCCTAAAGAGTTTATTATTCATTCTGATCATGAGGCATTGAAGTATTTAAAAGGCCAAGCAAATCTGAACCGTAGACATGCCAAATGGGTCGAATTCATTGAGTCGTTTCCTTACATTGTGAAATACAAGAAGGGAAAGGAAAATGTGGTAGCTGATGCTCTTTCTAGGAAAAGTGTGCTTTTAACTCAATTAGGAGTGCAAGTTCCTGGTTTAGAGAGTTTGCGTGATTTATATGCTCATGACCATGATTTTTCCGTTCCTTACGCACATTGCAAAGAGGGAAAAGGTTGGGATAAATTTCATATCCATGATGGGTTTTTGTTTCGCACTAACAAATTATGCGTTCCAGAATCCTCCGTGCGTTTGTTATTACTGCAGGAATCACATGCAGTTGGATTGATTGGACATTTTGGACGTGAGAAGACGTTGTCTATGCTGAGCGATCACTTTTATTGGCCTAAGATGAGGCGAGATGTGGAGAGGTATGTGCAGCGATGCATTACTTGCCACAAAGCGAAATCAAAGTTGAATCCACACGGTTTTATACCCCTATACCTGTTCCCAATGCACCATGGGAGGATATTAGTATGGATTTTGTTTTCGGACTGCCTAGGACTAAGAGGGGGAGCGATTCTGTTTTTGTCGTTGTGGATCGTTTTTCGAAGATGGCACACTTTATTCCGTGCCACAAGAGCGACGATGCGTCGCATATTGCTAACTTGTTTTTCAGGGAGATTGTGAGGCTACATGGCATGCCACGCACTATTGTGTCAGATTGCGACGTGAAGTTCATGAGCTACTTCTGGAAGACGCTTTGGGAGTAAGCGGGGACGGTTGTTATTCAAAGACAACTTGTCATCCCCAAACTGATGGTCAAACGGAGGTGGTGAACCGCACACTTTCGATGCTACTCCGGACTATGATCAAGAAGAACCTGCACGAGTGGGAGGATTGTTTGCCGCACGTGGAATTCGCTTATAATCGGGCCGCACTCCACTCACGCAGATTGTGTCCTTTTGAGGTGGTGTATGGCTTCAAACCCTTTACGCCGCTTGATTTGCGGCCACTTCCAAGTCAGCACCGTATTCATATGGAGGCGTCCAAGCGAGCTGAATATGTGAAGAAATTGCATCTAAAAACAAAAGAAGAGATAGAGCGCAAGGTCAAGTCCTATGCTGAGAAGGCGAACAATAAGAGGAAGAAGATGATTTTTCAACCAGGTGATTTGGTTTGGGTACACTATCGTAAGGATCGTTTTCCAGAACGTCGCAAGTCCAAATTGCTGCCGCGAGGTGATGGACCTTTCAAGGTGCTTGCGAAGATCAACGACAATGCCTACAAGATAGAGCTTTCCGGCAATGACTATGGTGTGAGCTCTACGTTCAATGTCGCTGATTTATCACCTTTCTTTGGTGGTGACGATCCAGCGTCGAGGACGACGCCTTTTCAAGACGGGGAGGATGATGAGGGCATCCCTAACACTGATACATCTTTCCCTATTGGTGGTCACGCACATACTGAGATGGACGCCATAAGTGAAGCTACAAATAATACAAGTGCAGCAATGCATGTTGGTCCACTGACTAGAGCAAGAGCTAAACTTCTAAATCAACAGGTGCTTTTGTTTCTTAATGAATCTTCTATTTTCATTGATGAGAATTGGGTACTACCTCATGCAAATGTTTTGTACATTCTCGTGTTTGAACATTGTGAAGCCTTTGGAACCGAGAGGAGGAGAGGGAGGCCGGAGCCAAAGCAATGGAGGAGAAGCTCACGTGGGTCAACCAAGAGGAGAAAGGCCTAAGAATTCAAGCCCAATTCTGATCCTCCACAAGCCCAACCGAAATTCATCTCGGAATCAACTCAGAATTCAATTCGGATTCGGTTCGGGACAGCCCAACAAGGCTGTAATAAAAAGGTCATAACTTTTGCATACGGAGTCCGATTGGGGTGTTCTTGGACTTGTTTGAAAGCTTATTCCAAGGCCCACACAATGGGTATGGCCCCAACTTCAGAAGACGTATGGTCACGCCGCTATGACCGAAACAATATGACGAATTTAAGTTAGGTTTTCCTTTTTGTGTGTTTTTTTTTGGTCTTAGCCGAATTAGAGTTTGATTCGGCGTGTGTAGCCGACCCTAGGCCGTGCGTGAGTCGTGGAGGGCGCCTTAAGTACCCTTGCCCCTCCTTTTGTATCCATCAGACCAGATTATGCATAAGATTGAAACATAGCTATTGCTTGTTCTTTCGACACCAGAGTTCATGCGAGGACTTTGAGAGAGAATTAGGCGATCCATTGTTTTGTTCTGCAATCTAGGGTCAAGCCGTCGTTCCATTGGGAATTGGGGACTTGGTGTTCGTCGTTCGTGGTCTCGCGACGAACAACTACCCGGTGTGTTTTGGGCGTATTCCGAAGAGTTGAGGGTTCGTGCATTGGCGCGAGTGTTCAGCTAGCGACATCGTCTACTTCGCATCAACTATCCACGGTTCCTCACTGAGAATGTCGGGCCTCCCCCGTATCAGATGTCCTCATCATTCTCCCCCTCTTGAAAAGGAGTCGTCCTCGACTCTATGTCGTCTTGCCCAAAAAATAGTGACAAATCAGCAACATTGAAAGTAGCACTGACCGCATAGTCGTCGCCTAGAAGCTCAATCTTGTATGTATTATCGTTGATCTTAGCAAGTACTTTAAAAGGACCATCACCACATGGCATCAACTTGGATTTACGCTTCTCTGGAAAGCATTCTTTACGAAGATGAACCTAAACTAAATCTCCTAGTTCAAACAGCAATTGCTTCCTAGTCTTGTTAGCCCTAGAAGCATAAGAACGAACCTTTGCTTCAATGACCTCTTTAGTCTTTTCATGGAGTTTCTTGACAAAATTAGCATGCTTAGAAGCCTCCATATTAGCTCGTTCTTGCAATGGAAGTGGTAGCAAATCAAGTTTGAAGCCATACACCACCTCAAATGGACATAATTGAGTAGTCGAATGCATCACCCGATTATAAGAAAATTCAACAGGTTAACTAACACTAGCAAATCTGGGTAAACAATCTTCCCATTCTTTTAAGTTCTTCTTGATCATTCCGTTTGATTCTTCCCGAACCATCGATCTCTCCCGAAATAAAATTAATCTTCCTCGATTCAAACCTTAACTCTCTTTCGGGATATTACAATGGAAGTGGTAGCAAATCAAGTAGTGTGATCGGTTTGAAGTCATACACCACCTCAAATGGACATAATTGAGTAGTCGAATGCATCACCCGATTATAAGAAAATTCAACTTGGGGTAAACAATCTTCCCATTCTTTTAAGTTCTTCTTGATCATTGTCTGTAGCAGCATTGAGAGTGTATGTACGGTTCACTACCTCCATTTGTTCATCAGTTTGTGGGTGATAAGCTGTCAAAAAGAGCAATTTTGTTCCAAGCTTTGCCCAGCAAGTCTTTCAGAAGTAGCTCGTGAACTTCACATCACGATCTGAAACAATGGTGTGAGGTACACCATGCAATCTCACTATTTTCTGAAAAATAAGTCAGCTACATGCAACGCATCATCGCTCTTATGACAAGGAATAAAGTGTGCCATTTTAGAAAACCGATCCACAACCACAAAAACAGAATCCCTCCCTCTCTTAGTCCTAGGCAATGCTAATATCTTCCCGAAGAGAACTAGGAACTGGAAGTAGAGTATATAAACCATGTAGATTTAGTTTAGACTTAGCCGTATGGTAATGTCACACAGCGTTGAACAAACCTCTCAACATCTTGTCGCATCTTGGGCTAATAGAAGTGATCGGCCAACATCAGGAAGGTCTTCTCTCTCCCAAAATGTCCTATCAAGCCCCCTGCATGAGACTCCTACAACAATAGCAAATGCATGGACAATTCTAGAACACAGAGCTTATTAGTCCGAAATAGAAAGCCATCATGGATGTGATACTTGTCCCATCCTTTTCCATCTTTACATTTGGAATATGGTGCTGAAAAGTCATGATTAGAAGCATATAATTATTTCAAACTCTCTAATTCGGGAACCTTTATTTCCAATTGAGTTAGCAGCACATTCTTTCTAGACAATGCATCAGCTACCACATTCTCTTTACCTTTCTTGTACTTAACAATGTATGGAAAAGTTTCAATGAATTCAACCCACTTAGCATGTCTTCAGTTCAACTTAGATTGTCCTTTCAAATGTTTGAGAGCCTCATGATCATAATGTATAACAAATTCTTTAGGCCATAGATAATGTTGCCACGTCTCTAAAAGACGCACAAGAGCATACAATTCTTTGTCATAAACAGAATAATTCAATTGAGCACCGCTAAGTTTCTCAATGAAGTATGCCACCGGTTTGCGGTCTTGCATCAAAAGCTTCGGTTAGTCGTTTCTTTAATTCAACAAAAGCTTTTTCTTGTGACTCGACCTATTCAAAAGGAACTCCCTTTTTAGTTAACTCATTCAAAGTTGCAGCAATGGTACTGAAATCTTTTACAAAGCGGTGATAAAATCCAGCAAACCCATGGAAGCTACGAATTTGGCTAACGTTAACAGGAGTCGGCCAATCACGTATAGCTTCTATCTTAGATTCATCTACCTCAATTCCATGAGCCGAAACAATATAACCTAAGAACACCACCTTAGTAGTGCAAAAAGTATAATTCTCAAGATTGGCGAATAACCTTTCAGTTCTAAGCACTTCTAGCACTTGCCTAATGTGGTTGGCATGATCATCCAAGGTGCTTATATATCAAAATGTCATCAAAATAGACTACCACAAACTTTCTAATGAAAGTTCTCAAAACATGGTTCATCAAGCGCATGAATGTACTAAGATATTTTAGTTGATGAATAATTGACAATGATTGACACTGATGTTATTTGAGATGTATGGCATGTGTGGACTTATGTCAGTCAAGTTGGGAAGAACTTGTCCGGAGGCGATATGTTGTTTTGGTTTTTGCATGTGCAGGGTAACTCGGAGGCGATTGTGGTCTATGGTGGTGACTAGAAGATGACTTGGTGCGAAGTCATGGTCCAGAGGGTCGAGGATGCTGGAGAAGACGGTCTGATACGGGGGAGGCCCGATCTTCTCAGTGAGAAACCGTGGATAGTTGATGCGAAGTAGACGATGTCGCTAGGTGAACACTCGCGCCAATGCACGAACCCTCAACTCTTCGAATACGCCCACAATACACGGGTAGTTGTTCGTCGCGAGACCACGAGCACGAACGCCAAGTCCCCAATTCCCAATGGAACGACGGCTTGACCTTGGATTGCGAACAAAACAAATGGATCGCCTAATTCTCTCTCAAAGTCCTCGCATGAACTCGTGTCGAAAGAACAAGCAATAGCTATGTTTCAATCTTATGCATAAACTGGTCTCATGGATACAAGGGAGGCAAGGGTATTTAAGGCGCCTCCACGACTCACGCACGGCCTAGGGCCAGCCATACATGCGAATCAAATTCTAACTCGGCTAAGACCTAAAAACACACAAAAGGAAAACCTAACTTAAGTCCGTCACATTGTTTCGGCCATAGCGGCGCGACCGTAAGTCTTCTGAAGCTGGGGCCAAAACCATTGTGTGGGCCTTGGAATAAGCTTTCAAACAAGTCCAAGAACACCCCAATCGGACTCCGTATGCAAAAGTTATGGTTTTATTACAGCCCTGTTGGGCTGTCCCGAACCGAATCCGAATTGAATTCTGAGTTGATTCCGAGATGAATTTCGGTTGCACTTGTGGAAGATCCGAATTGGGCTTGAATTCTTGGGCTTTTCTCCTTGGTTGACCCACGTGAGCTTCTCCTCCATTGCTTTGACTCGACCTCCTCTTGGTTCCAAAGGCTTCACAATGTTCAAACCTGAGAATGCACAAAACATTTGCATGAGGTAAACCCAATTCTCATCAATGACAATAGAAGATTCATTAAGAAACAAAAGCACCTGTTGATTTAGAAGTTTAGCTCTTGCTCTCGTCGGTGGACCAATATGCACTTCATACTTGAATTATTTGTAGCGTCACGTATGGCGTCCACCTCAGTATGTGTATGACCACCAATAGGGAAAGATGTATAAGTGTTAGGGATGCCCTCATCATCCTCCCCCTCTTGAAAAGGCGTCGTCCTCGACGCTGGATCATCACCACCAAAGAAAGGTGATAAATCAGCGACATTGAAAGTAGAGCTCACGCCATAGTCATCGCCGGAAAGCTCTATCTTGTAGGCATTGTCGTTGATCTTCGCAAGCACCTTGAAAGGTCCATCACCTCGTGGCAGCAATTTAGACTTGCGGCGTTCTGGAAAACGATCCTTGCGGTAGTGCACCCAAACCAAATCACCTGGTTGAAAAATCATCTTCTTCCGTTTCTTATTCGCCTTCTCAGCATATGACTTGACCTTGCGCTCTATCTCCTCTTTTGTTTTGAGATGCAATTTCTTCACATACTCAGCTCGCTTGGATGCCTCCATATGAACACGGTGTTGACTTGGAAGTGGCAGCAAATCAAGCGGCGTAAACGGTTTGAAACCATACACCACTTCAAAAGGACACAACTGCGTAGTGGAGTGCACGGCCCGATTATAAGCGAATTCCACATGCGGCAAACAATCCTCCCACTCGCGCAGATTCTTCTTGATCATGGTCCGAAGTAGCATCGAAAGTGTGCGGTTCACCACCTCCGTTTGACCATCAGTTTGGGGATGACAAGTCGTCTTTGAATAACAACCGTCCCCGCTTACCCCAAAGTGTCTTCCAAAAGTAGCTCATGAACTTCACGTCACGATCGACACAATAGTGCGTGGCACGCCATGTAGCCTCACGATCTCCACGAAAAACAAGTTAGCAATATGCGACGATCGTCGCTCTTGTGGCACGGAATAAAGTGTGCCATCTTTGAAAACGATCCACAACGACAAAAGCAGAATCACTCCCTCTTAGTTCTAGGTAATCCTAAAACAAAATCCATACTAATATCCTCCCATGGTGCATTGGGAACATGTAGAGGGTATACAAACCGTGTGGATTCAATTTTGATTTCACTTTGTGGCAAGTAATGCATCGTTGCACATACCTCTCTACATCTCGCCTCATCTTAGGCCAATAAAGTGATCGCCAAAGATAGATAACGTCTTCTCACGTCCAAAATGTCCCATCAACCCACCCGCATGTGATTCCTGCAGTAATAGCAAACGCATGAGGAGTGCGAACGCATAATTTGTTAGTGCGAAACAAAACCCATCATGGATGTGAAATTTATCCCAGCCTTTTCCTCTTTGCAATGTGCATAAGGAACGGAAAAATCATGGTCATGAGCATATAAATCACGCAAACTCTCTAAACCAGAACTTGCACTCCTAATTGAGTTAAAGCACACTTTTCCTAGAGAGCATCGGCTACCACATTTTCCTTTCCTTCTTATATTTTACAATGTAAGGAAACGACTCAATGAATTCGACCCATTTGGCATGTCTACTGTTCAGTTTGCTTGGCCCTTTAAATACTTTAATGCCTCATGATCGAATGAATAATAAACTCTTTAGGCCATAAATAGTGTTGCCAAGTTTCTAATGCACGCACTAAAGCATAAAGCTCTTTGTCATAGACCGGATAATTCAATTGAGCACCATTCGGTTTCTCACTAAAATAAGCTACGGTCTTCCCTCTTGCATTAAAACACCGCCAATACCCAATCCACTAGCATCACACTCAATTTCAAAATTTTTAGTGAAATCAGTAAAACAAGCAGCGGTGCTTGATCAAGCGTTTCTTAAGTTCAGAAAAGCATTGTCTTGCGCTACCCCACACAAATTCAACACCCTTTTAGTAAGTTCATTCAAAGGCAGCTATGGTGCTAAAATCCTTCACAAAGCGCCGATAAAAACCAGCGAGACCATGAAAGCTCCTAATCGACTTACATTCACAGAGTTGGCCAATTTTGAATCGCTTCAATTTTAGACTCATCTACTTCAACTCCACGTGCGAAACAACATAGCCCAAAAAGATGACACGATCTTTGCAAAGGTACACTTCTAAGTTACCGAATAACCTAGCCTCACGCAAAACTTGTAGAACTTGTCTAAGATGGTCTATTTGTTCAGATTCGGTCATGATGTAAATCAGAATATCATCAAAGTACACAACCACAAATTTACCAATCAAATGCCTTAAAACATGATTCATTAAGCGCATGAATGTACTAGGTGCATTAGTTAAACCAAAAGGCATGACAAACCACTCATACAACCCAAATTTTGTTTTAAATGCTGTTTTCCACTCATCCCTTCATGCATCCTAATTTGATGGTAACCACTGCGCAAATCTATCTTAGAAAAAATAACAGCACCACTCAATTCGTCTAGCATATCATCTAAGCGAGGTATAGGATGACGATATCGAATTGTGATATTATTAATCGCTCGACAATCTACGCACATACGCCATGAACCATCTTTCTTAGGAACTAAAATAACAGAACAAAGACAAGGGCTTAAGCTTTCACGTACATACCCTTTGGAGAGAAGCTCTTGTACTTGTTTCTGAATTTCCTTTGTTTCGTCGGGATTGGTGCGGTACGGTGGTCGGTTCGGCAGCGACGCTCCTGGAATCAAGTCGATCTTATGTTCTATCCCACGAATTGGTGGTAGCCCAGTGGTGCCTCGTTTGGAAAGACGTCATTTGAAGTCTGCAAAACACAAGCAACACCACTAGGAAGAGAAGACAAGTCGTTAGTCGAAAGCAAGGCGTCTTTGTACAATAGTACAAAGTGCACCAAATTGGGATCTTCGCTGAATTCTCTCATTTCTGATTTGGTGGCTAACATCACTAAATTCTTCTCTCGCTCTTTGGCAGTCTCAACGTGCATCTCAATTTTACGCATTGAAGAATTCACAATGCATTGCGGTGTAAGGGGCTTCAAGATGATATCCATATTATTCCATCGAAATGTGTAGCGATTTGTACGCCCATCATGAACAGCAGAACGGTCATATTGCCATGGCCGTCCCAAGAGCAAGTGACACACCGTCATAGGCACAACATCGCAGTCCATAGTGTCGGTGTACTTCCCAATAGAAAACGTCACTCGCACTATATAGTTCACCTTCACTTCCTCTTTGTCGCTCAACCATTGCACATGATAAGGACGTGGATGCGGCAAGTACTTCAAACCCAACTTATGACACATATCCTTGCTAGCCAAATTGTGACAACTTCCGCCATCAATGATCACTTTGCAGACCTTACCCTTATCAAGCTTCGCCCAAGTCTGAAACAAATTGCACCGCTTGTCGAGTGACGGCGATGGCATCACACTAAGCACCTTGGGCGTGCAAACAATGGAATCTTGCTCGGTGTTAGGAAACTCGTGATCGCACTCACATTGTTCTATGTCATCGATGTGCAAGGCGGTTGCGCATCAGCGACTCGTCATCACTAGTGAAACATAACCGCCATCCTCGGTGATAAGCATAGTTCGACATTTGGCGGTCCTCCGAAAATGGCCAACACCTTGCACTTGTGGCAAATGATGTCACGTGAACGCCCCGTTGACCCCATAGACGCAGGTCGCACTAGCGCGGGCGCGCCGCAGTCGACGCACCGTCTTTGGTGTACTCTCGACTTCTTACTTGCGAATCGCGCATTGCCGAATTGCTTCCACGGAGTGCTCTTGTTTGGCCGGTTGTTGTTATATGGCTGTCCGGATGGTGAAGGGCGTGAACGGGTAGCGAACGTGCATCTTCAATCACTTGTCGCCGGCCGGCGTGCTTGGTGCAACAACTCAATCATATCATTATAGGGATGGTGATTGACAATGCGCTGACGAAGCATGATTCATGCCGCTAGAAATCTCGCCATGGTCTGCATTCTTCATTCTCGCGGACATCCGCATGTATCATGATAGTTTCCATCTCCTTATGATATTCGTCAATTGACCTCATACCTTGTCGCGTACGTCAACTTCTCAAATAGTGGCGCTTGTAGTGGCGAGGTACAAAGCGTGCCCGCAAATCTCGCTTCATCCGCCCCGGTGGTGTCGGCAACTCATGGCGCTCCATGCGCTACGAATGAATCGCTCCCACCAATGTGTAGCATAATCATCCAAGCCATTGGAAGCAAGCAGCGACTTCTTCTCATTGGAATAGTTGTTCATTCAAACAACTTATCCACCTTCGACTCCCAAGTGAGGTATTGCTCCACATCCGTACCACCGAAAATATAGGAAGAGTAAATTTGGGCTTAGCGACAAAATCGCCGGCGTCGTCGTGTCGACGCCGCGACGTTGTTGCGATGGTGGCGCTGTCGGTCATCGTAGTCGTCGATGGGGAAATCGTCATCCCATTGCTCGGCCTCATCCGCCATGCTACGAGGTGCACGATGCACACCTCCTCCGTGGACACCACGTGGTGCGCCCACCACGCCGCCGTTGCCTCGGCCACGCCCATGAGCTCGAGGTGTGCCGCGCCGCCATCCCGACGCTTGGCGGCACCGCCATGCGACGCGCGCCGCTGCGTCGCTCCTCATCCACACGAATAGCACGCTCATCCTCGGTCTCATTGTGCAAAACGGCGGAGGGCGTGCACACTCGTGTCATCGACTTGCGCACCCCACGTGATTGTGTTGAGCGAACATGGCGCGTAGCTCGGGAAGTTATTGTTGATGGCGACGCAATTGTGTGACCTCCTCCCGAGGGTGTTCATCGATCACGAACTTCCCGAGTTCATCGCGCACGCCATTGTCACCATCTTGAAGTTGTTTTTGTAGCATCTCGCGCAACCGAGTGTACTCTGCCCACGTGAATCGCGCCTCCCGGATTAGGTGGATCCTCCTCGTGACGACATAGCAACAACTCACAAACAAGAAGCGAGGTTATATCGGGTTAGTAAAACAAAAGCTCGCTACTACGCTCGCAACTCACCATCACGAAAACAAGACAAGCTTACCGTTCCAAAGTGAATCAAGGACGGCAAACGACAGTTGTGACGTGACGACCTTAACCCAGTAATGTAGGAGCGTAACCAAGAGCAAGGAGTACACAAGCGGGTGTAGGTGGAGCTTGGACGGTATGTGTATATCCTATGCAATCTGATATTCAAGGTATTGTAAAGCTAAGTAATGATCCAAGCTAGAGTATTTTGCCTATGTCTTGATCCAACAGGTTTAAGCGAAGTGTATGAATGCACACGCAAGGATAAATGAGACTTAATGCAAACAAAGGACTGAGCTAGCGAGCAGAAAAAGAGATGAAACCAGCTCGTTTTGCACCAAGTACGGGGATAGACGCTAGCCAATTGCAAAGGAAAATACTAGGGCACAAGATTGCTCAATCAAAATTGAAAAAACACAAGCTAAAAAGATGACCCGGTACTGTAGTAGCTAAAAGTATGCGCGGATCAACTCGAAAAGGGATGTCGTCATCACGGGTACCTTAGAATCACTGCAGAGGGCTCTATCAATTTTGAGCGAAATCGAGAAACGGAATTTTCTCGGTTTTGCGGGCCCGTTTGAGGCCCTAAACGACCTTTTTTGGGGTCGAAGTTTTCCGCACACGTATGCCTGGTGGCTTACCTTTTTGGCTCTATTTTCCCGTTTCCTTTCCAACGGATCAAGAAACGCTCCAATCGGAGGTCGTATGCAAAAGTTAGCGTTTATTTTTTTATTTTTATGCCGCGCTCTTTCTATATGCGCTGCCTTTTCCTTCTTTTCCCCTGCGCTTGCTCCCCGTGGGCTGCGCAACCTCACAAAACAAACAACGTGTAATCAACTTGAATGAGCAGCCCTAGGTGCAATATCAATAGCTAGTCTCAAGATGAAAGGATATAAAGGACACCAAATGTGGTTCGCCGGCTATGATGTAGTGGCGAAACTCAAGATGGAGCAATTGGACTCGGATTGTGTTTGAGCTAGAGGTTGATTAGGACTCTAGTCCCACCAAGGAGTTCGGATAAGGAAACAACACCGTCTCGGATTGTCTTTGGCAAGACAGCGCACAGACGAATCGGATGATGGTTTTTGGGGTGCTAATTGATGGAGTTCAATCAGCAATTTTTTTGATAAAGATTAAGCTACGCAATGAAAACACAAGGATCAGCACTAAAACAAAACTCTAATGGATGAAAACTTAACTAAACGCACAAGAAATAACAGATTAAACTACGGTTTTGGTGCGCAATTTTTGGTTTATTGTACGATAGGAAAGAAAACGAATCTAACTACGGGTAAAGAAGTTCTCACCGAGTAAACCTAGAATCTGATACCACATGATACGGGGGAGGCCCGATCTTCTCAGTGAGAAACCGTGGATAGTTGATGCGAAGTAGACGATGTCGCTAGTGAACACTCGCGCCAATGCACGAACCCTCAACTCTTGAATACGCCCACAATACACCGGGTAGTTGTTCGTCGCGAGACCACGAACGATTTAACGCCAAGTCCCAATTCCCAATGGAACGACGGCTTGACCTTGGATTGCAGAACAAAACAAATGGATCGCCTAATTCTCTCTCAAAGTCCTCGCATGAACTCTGGTGTCGAAAGAACAAGCAATAGCTATGTTTCAATCTTATGCATAAACTGGTCTCATGGATACAAGGGAGGGGCAAGGGTATTTAAGGCGCCCTCCACGACTCACGCACGGCCTAGGGCCAGCCACACATGCGAATCAAATTCTAACTCGGCTAAGACCTAAAACACACAAAAGGAAAACCTAACTTAAGTCCGTCACATTGTTTCGGCCATAGCGGCGCGACCGTAAGTCTTCTGAAGCTGGGGCCAAAACCATTGTGTGGGCCTTGGAATAAGCTTTCAAACAAGTCCAAGAACACCCCAATCGGACTCCGTATGCAAAAGTTATGACCTTTTTATTACAGCCCTGTTGGGCTGTCCCGAACCGAATCCGAATTGAATTCTGAGTTGATTCCGAGATGAATTTCGGTTGCACTTGTGGAAGATCCGAATTGGGCTTGAATTCTTGGGCTTTTCTCCCCTTGGTTGACCCACGTGAGCTTCTCCTCCATTGCTTTGACTCCGACCTCCCTCTTGGTTCCAAAGGCTTCACAATGTTCAAACATGAGAATGCACAAAACATTTGCATGAGGTAATACCCAATTCTCATCAATGACAATAGAAGATTCATTAAGAAACAAAAGCACCTGTTGATTTAGAAGTTTAGCTCTTGCTCTCGTCAGTGGACCAATATGCACTTCTGTACTTGAATTATTTGTAGCGTCACGTATGGCGTCCACCTCAGTATGTGTATGACCACCAATAGGGAAAGATGTATAAGTGTTAGGGATGCCCTCATCACGGTCGAGCTCGAGTTGGGGCATATGGAGATCAAAGATGGATGATGCGTGTTGGAGCTATGGAGGTGCAGTCCGGAAGCTACGACACGTGATAATTTTGGGGTGTCTAAAATTGGTTTTGTAATCTGTTGCAAAAGCCCACGTATTGAGCCTTAGGACTATTGGGCCGTACGTAGGGTTTAGATGCCAACGTTGAAAGGCATTAGGGTTGGTATAAGTACTCTTAGCAAAACAAAATAGGGTGTGCATTTTTTGTTTTGTTGGCGTGCGGTGCTATCTCTAGGAAAAAAAGAAATGCCTGGTGGCTGTTGGCGTGGGTGACGAGAAGAAAAAAAATCGTCCAGCAGTGGTATCATGTCGAGCAGTGGCGCCCGGGTCTCTGTTCGTGCGTGATCCGGAGAGAACAAAGGTGAAGTAGTTGTTGTGCTGTGCGAAACGAGAGATTGATGGTGGCTGTTGGTTGGTGTCATCAAGAGTGTGATCTGTAAAAGAAAAATCTTGGCATTGAGTTAATTAAAAACAGATTGCCCTGTGGGTGTGTGCTGTTGTGGCTTTTGTTGGTGCTTGTGAAGAAAGATTTGATTGAGGTGTGCTTGCAGCCATGACATGCTACGTGAAATCTTGAGTGGATTAGGTACCAGCAGTGCCTTGATTTCTTTCTTAATTGTTTATTGTGCTGCTATTGTTCATCTCATATACACATCAAGCTATTTATTCCTTGCGCATTGACGTATACACATCAAACTAGTTATTCCTTGCGCATCTAGATGGAGAAATTCCTGCTATTTGTTATATACTACGAACGCTGCTAGTTGATTGTTTTTAGGGTGCGAAAAATCTTCCACAATCACTCACCCCCTCTAATTGTCATTAACGATCCTACACTAACCATTTATACAATCAATTTTTTTTAAAGCTGTTTTCCACTCATCACCATGTTTCATTCTAATTTGATGACTTCTGCTACGCAAGTCAATCTTAGATAAAATAGTAGAGCCACTCAATTCATCAAGCATATCGTCTAACCTAGGAATAGGATGACGATAACGAATAGTAATATTGTTAATAGCTCTACAATCTACACACATCCTCCATGTATCATCTTTCTTAGGAACAAGAATAACAAGAACAGACAAGGACTAAGACTTCCGCGTACGTACCCTTTTTCCAAAAGTGCCTGCACTTGCCACTGGATCTCTTTTGTTTCCTCTAGATTTGTACGATACGGTGGTCGGTTGGGTAGAGGAGCACCCGAGACCAAATCAATTTGGTGTTCGATACCTCTAATGGGCAGTAGTCTAGCGAGCACCTCTACTAGAAAGACATCCTCGTAAGCCTGCAAGACATGGGCGACCACACTAGGAACTGATGTCAAGTCATTAATAGAAATCAGCGCATCTTTGTACAACAATACAAAGTGCATCAAAGTGGGTTCATCTATCATCTTTCTCAAATCAGCTTTGGTGGTTACTATGACTAACTTTTTGCTCTCCCTCAGTCTTTCTTTTTCTACTCAGTTTTGGCTTGTGGCTCTCATTCACTTTTTATAGAATAACACTCTTTTGCTCTCTCCCTTTCTCACCCTCAACTTGGGTCTCTACCTTTTGCATAGTATCGTTTATAATTTGAGGAGTTAGTGGTCGAAGCACTACTTCATGGTTGTTCCACATGAACTTGTATTGATTTGTTCGACCATTATGGATCATAGCACGATCATATTGTGATACGGGGGAGGCCCGATCTTCTCAGTGAGGAACCGTGGATAGTTGATGCGAAGTAGACGAAGTCGCTAGCTGAACACTCGCGCCAATGCACGAACCCTCAACTCTTCGGAAAACGCCCAAAACACACCGGGTAACTGTTCGTCGCGAGACCACGAACGACGAACGCCAAGTCCCCAATTCCCAATGGAACGACGGCTTGACCCTGAAGTGCAGAACAAAACAATGGATCTTATTTGAGGATGTTAAATTAAGAGGTTTGAGACCGTGTGGTATGCGATGAATTCGACTCGATTTTGGTATGTGTGGTTCTTATCGGTTCAGGAAGAATAAAGGAAGTTTTGATTTGGGCATTTAAAATGATTCCTCCTTTAGTTTTCGTGACGTTTATTCGCAATTTGCCATTTGGAAAGTGGAAAGGTTTTCTTGATGAAATTCTGATTTCTGGATTTTACTCTTGATGCTCGATGGGTAGCGATATAGTTGTGATGTGAATCTTTCTTATTCAGATGTGTTTCTTGGTAAAAGACTTTGCTTAAAAAGAATTCGATTGTATGTTTCCGGTTAAAGGAGGTGATCCTTGTTTTCAGTGAAGAGTTCAATTGAGAGGTGGAACAAGAGTTCCGTGTTCTAATGTGCATGTTGTGTGGTTCGGCATCAATGGGAAGGTTAACCCCAGGTTCTTTGGGTTGTTTTCGATAGCTGTCGTTTCGCTAAGACCGTCTCGGGTTCCTACGCGTTGTACTCACTTTTGGTTTCTTTTGGTGTGGAGTGAGTACCTGAGAGATCCGGAGTTTGTTATTCGTTAACAACGTTGACCATCGAGTAAGATCTTACCTTCGAGTCTTGTCCGATGAGTGTACCTGAAGATGTAGGGTTGAGTGTTAGGACTTTCGTCTTTTCACGTCTTTGTGTTGTGGTTCTCAGTCTGAGAGAGAGGTGACTTGAGAGTTGGATATTCGCTTGGGGTGAGCGTTAACCGGTTTTGGTCGCAACGGGTATCTGTTTACCGTTGTTAGTTCTTAGTTGTGGTTGTTCTTTCGCGTAGAGCTGTGTGAGGATTCGAGGTCGAATCCTATTTAAGGGGGGTAGAATGTAATATCCCGTTTCAGTTTAGAACGAAAAAACAATGTGGTTTTAAATCGAATTCAACTGAAAAGGAGAAATTTCCAGCGTTGCTTTGTTCTTTAACTTTGGGCTGGGCCTTTGGCTAGTAGGCCCAAGAGAGGGCCTTGTAGACCCAAGAGGGGCAGCCACAAGGCCTTTGGGAGCCAAAGGCCCATGAGTTGGCCGGCCAAAAGGGGGGGTGCACAAACCCTAGCACCCCTACCTCTCCCACTCCTCCTCCTATGGCCGCCGCCTGTCCCTCCCTCTCCCTTGCGCCCCGCCTCCTCCTCCTCTTGGCGCCTCCCCATTGGTCTTGCACCTCCCTACCTCTTGGAGCCATCTTCCTCCTAGTGCCGAACCGCATTGCCGCGGTTTTGCGAAGGAAGGAGGGGTTTTTGGGCTGCCGTTCAAAAAGGAGAGGAGGAGGAGATCGTCGTCTCAAGGTTCTTCCACTTGTTTCCTGGTTCTTTGCAAGGGTAACGAATACCGATCCTCGTCGTTTGATTAGTGGTAGATGCGATTTGGTTCATATTTGATTAGATCGAGCTGCTGCGTTCGGAAAATCAATTCTGCCAGATTGTTGCGGGTCATTTCGTGGTTTTAGAGGCCAAATCTGAGTTGATTCGAGATGAATTCGGTTGGACTTGTGGAAGATCCGAATTGGGCTTGAATTCTTGGGCTTTTCTCCTCTTGCTTGACCCACGTGAGCTTCTCCTCCATTGCTTTGGCTCCGGCCTCCTCTCCTCCTCTCGGTTCCAAAGGCTTCACAATGTTCAAACCTGAGAATGCACAAAACATTTGCATGAGGTAGTACCCAATTCTCATCAATGAAAATAGAAGATTCATTAAGAAACAAAAGCACCTGTTGATTTAGAAGTTTAGCTCTTGCTCTAGTCAGTGGACCAGCATGTACTTTTGCACTTGTATTATTTGTAGCTTCACTTATGGCGTCCATCTCAGTATGTGCATCACCACCAATAGAAGAAGATGTATAAGTGTTAGGGATGCCCATCATATCGCCATGGCCTTTCGAGCAGCAAGTGACATACATTCATGGAAACCACATCGCATTCCATGGTGTCACGATAAGTACTAATCTCAAACTCAACATCCACGGTGTATCCAACACTCATTGATCCATGCTCATGCAACCATTGGATTTGATATGGGTGCGGATGCTTCTTGTATCTCAATTCAAGTTTGGTACAAAGCTCTTTACTAGGCAAATTGTGACAACTGCCACCATCAATGATTACCCTGCAAAATTTTCCATCTTTGCTAACTTGAGCTCCGGTTTGAAACAGGTTGCAACGCTGTTCATGGTTGTATTTTAGTTGTACACTCAACACGGATGGAGTGCACACAAGCATAGGACCAATCCCTAGGTCACAATATACTACTTCATTTTCCTCCTCCTCTTTTGCCTCGCAATGAGCATCCTCATAACCCGCCGGGTCAGCAAGATGTTCACCTTCATTCTCATTGGTCGATTCATATTCTCCATTATCCATCATCAACATTGCCTTGTTATTAGGACAATCCCATTGCATATGACCACGTCCAAGACATTTGAAGCATTGGATAGCACTACTCTTCGCGGTCGAACCTATTGATGAAGTGCCACTAGTGTTGGATATGAAGTCTTCTTCGCATTGGAAGTGGCTTCCACTTTCTTGCTAAATGATGGCCAAAGTTGGAACCTCCACTGAGTTGTGTTTTTGCTAGTGGTAATTTGGATACAAACTTACTACCGCTAAATGGAGTATGGGCAGCAAAAGAAGATGATCTTGTAAACTTGGCGTCCTCTTGTATTTATCGTTCTGCCTTTATAGCTTGATGCAACTCATAGAAATTGGTATGAGGCTGAAAATTAACAATCCGTTTCACATTGTGGTTCAAACCTGAGAGGAAACGCGCCATGGTTTGCTCTTCTTGTTCTTGAACCTTGGCTCGGATCATTGCTAATTCCATCTCTTTGTAATATTCCTCCACGAGTGTGCACCATGCTTCATATTCTGCAATTTATCAAAAAGATCACATTTATAATGACGAGGCACAAAGCATGCTCGCATCTCACGCTTCATCTCTTGCCAGGAAGTGATAGGGGCTTCACCATTCTCAACTCGTTGATTGATGACTTGTTCCCACCAATTCAAAACATATCCTTCAAACTCAAGATAGGCCAATTGTATTTTTCTTTCATCCGAATAGGTATGCATTCGAAAAATCTTATCAACCTTCAATTCCCAAGTGAGATACTCCTCGGAATCAGTACTACCTACAAATTTGGGCATGGAGAACTTGAGCTTGCCCAAACCATCATTGTCATTACGTGATCGACGATAGTTGTCATTACGACGCATTGCAAAATCGTTGTAGTCGTCGTCCCAGTCTTGCCCAAGTGCAGCGCCTCCTCGGCCCCCGCCTGGGCCACGACCATGGCCCCCATGTCTCTCGAGCGCCTCCACATCCCCCGAGTGGTGGTGGTCGCACGGCATTAGTCGCTACTCGAGGTTGCGGGTCAAGAGGTGTGTGGGTAGCAGCTTCACCTCCTTGAACGCTTGCTTCGTCACCTCCATCGCGGGCTTGAATAAGCCTAGTGAGTGCTCCAATGTCATCCTGCAACTGGCGTACATTTTGATCAGCCTGTAACTCCAAGTTTTGCACCTCTTGTGTGATATGATCAACAAAAGTGTCATGCTTCTCATGGAGTTGATCAAGACTTTTGTGTAACTCGCGGTGAAAGTGCTCACGAAGTGCACCAAACTGATATTGCTTGACGACCGCTTGTGGGTCAGTCACCTCAACGCCTTCATCATATTGTTCTTGTAACACCCTGGCTCAACACGGAGCCCAGAATGCTACTAACTACCATATCTATCACTGTTTACTTCATTTTATAATAAATTACAGCAAGCATCTCAACAATAAAACCCATCCACGGGCTACATGAAAACAAGTAATAATGATATAACAATCATAAATAATTAATCTCTAGGAAGCATAGTAAGATAAACCAAGAACAACGCAAAACCAATCAAATAAAGTCTATTGAAAGAATATTCAACTCCAACCTATCTTCTTAGGCCATTCAAAATTATCAAGTCCTAAATATGACTCAATTCTCTATAATCAAAGTTATCATGTCCACTGAAACAAGTAATTGAGTGTAAGCAGTGTTCCAAGTGCTAACCCTTCCCAAAAAGCGTCGTCAACAATCACCTAAAAACAACAATAGAGCAAGGGTGAGTCCACGACTCAGCAAACACAACAGTAAGCAGTGTACAATGCTTAATCAACAATACACAATATCATTATTAACATTAATTGTTCTCTTTTCTTTATTCTCATGCTCAATCATTAAATTCTCTTTCTTTACTCACATACTCAATCATCAACTACATTTTAATCCATGTATCTCTACACTACATGTCCACATGCACTTCTTTTGCGTATACCGGTATAGCATGAGTGTTCACCCGTCGATGACACTCTCTCAAGCCCATCCTCTTCAAGGATCGGGGACCTCCTCCATTCCCGTGGAGTTGTGATCAACATGATCACCTTCTCATATGCAATGATGCTTATGAATGCACAAATATTCATAGTTTCATCAACATTACCATTGACCAACAATATCATATCCAACAATAAGGAATAAATACTGACCATTAACATTACTTGCAATTAAACAAGTAAAAGCACAACAATTTAATGGTAATAAATGGTAAGGCATACAATGATCAACCAATGACCACTGTCTACCATGCACTTGCCTCTTATCCTTGTGACGCTGGAGAGCAAAATGGCGGCAACGCACACGAGACCGCACTCCCTGGACAAACAATCCAACACGCATCTCAAAAATCATACAGTATAGCTCCTACACTTTATTCTAACCGTAATCGCATGCCTACACCAAACCGACCTTTTTACTCGAAACTATCGGATACATTACCCCCTGTCCCAGCACTAAAATTATCATAACTTCTATTCTACTTACCCAAAAATTATGTTCTTGAGCTCTCTGGAACGCTTAAGAAATTATCTACACTTTTCATGTATACTAAAAACACTAATTATGTCATTTACTATTTTTTACAGATTACTAAGATGCTGCCAAAAGAAGACAACTCTCTAGATAGCAGGCTTACAAAATTCATAATTCACAACCTAATCATCTGATCAATATGATTAAATATTCTATGGAAAGATACCAAAACTCTCTACAATTATCTAATAGATGATATCCTCAAATTACGCCCATACGGTGCCCAAAATTACACTACAACAATACATCAAAGTAAGTGATCTACTATTCGATCCCTTGACTAGAAAGCGCTAACACCCTCTCTAATCTCTAAATTAAATTAACGAAATAGAGAAGAAAACAGATCATTACCGCGAAGACCGCGATGAGGAACACCGATCTCCCACGCGATTCTCCTCTCTTTCTCCTCCTTTTCCTTCTTCTTTTCCTCTTCTTGTGATCATTGGCCCTCCTCTTGATCCTTGCATGGTCGGCGATGGCACAAAGAATCCTAGCAAGATCACACGCCACACATGCATGCATGCATCTTTTCCTTAATCACTCTCTCCTCTTCATTGCAACCAACAAGGGCAAATGCAAAGCAAAAAGGCTAAATGTCTAGTGATGAGACTAGCTAGCTAGTGGTCGCACTATTTGCATGTGCATCGCGGCAAAGAAAGGAAAAAACAAAACTAGTGGCGGGAGATGCGTGCATGCATGAAGCTAGCGGCGGCGTGTGCATGCGGGAGTGGCGGCGTGTGCATGCGAGGACATGCAGACGAGCGCAAGAGGCGCAAGTAGGTGCGAGAGGCATGCGCGCGGCGGCTCGTGCGAGGGCACATAGGGCAAGGCTGCAGGGACAATGACTCTAGGGTTTTAGGCGACTAGTCCTCCTTGCCCCTATTAAAGCGGCTCACCATTGGCCCAAGACACAGTTGGGCCGAAAGCCCATGACCTGAGTTTTCACAGTTTTTCTGTAATACCCTCTTTTATTCTTTTAATTATCTCTCTAATTCATTTACCCCTGCTCAAGCGATTTCGGGATATTACATTCTACCCCCCTTAAATATAATTCGACCCCGAATTATACTCGGCATTCTATTAGGAAGAACACCAAAACTGAAATTAACAACATCTAACATGTACAGTTGTGAACAACCCTAGGTGTTGTTCGCGTGTCTGAGACTCAACTCTCAAGTCGCCTCTCTATCGGACTATGCAACCATAGCACCTTGACGTAAACTGATGTCATACGCCTCAACACTCGTCCCGAACTTTCTAGGTAAACTCAATAGACGGGACTCGAAGGTAAGGTCTTACTCGTTGGTCAAGAGCTCTAACGAAACCACAAACTCGGATCTCTTAGGTACTCACTTAGCATCACAATATACACGACGTTGTGTACTCACGCGCATAGACTCGAGACGGTCCTAGCGATACACCAACTTCCAAAACCTCCACATCTATTGAAACAACCAATCAAACCTTGGCTAACCTTCACTTTGATATCAAACCACACAACCCACACAAAACACACGGAACTCTTATTCCCTCTCTCCATAAATCACTTCACCTTGGCAAGAAGCATCTCCTTTAACAATAGAAGCACCAACAACTTACCTTAAATCAACCCTTTTACAAAAAAAAATCCAACTGAAAAAATGAAAAAAATTCTCATCTCAACCACGCATTACCAACTCCCCTCCAAAAGAGTCAAATCCAAAATCGAAGACTCATCATGAAAACTTTTTCACTTTCCAAGTAGGTAGTTTGAGAAAAACACCACATAAGCCAAAAGCGTAATCACTCGAATATCCAAATTAACCATTTTCTTTTTTTTTCTGACCCGCAAAGAACCACATATGCCCACATAAAGCCAACTCAGTTTGCAAATGACCTCCGTCATAAACAAACAGCTCAAACAAGAACCAAGAGGGCATTTCACTACCCGAGAAAACATACTTTTACCTCAATCTTTCTTTTAGGAATAAACTTTCTCCTAAAATCATAGTTTTCCAAAAATCACTACAGCTCTAAAAACCCAACTTCTTCCACCTTTTTTTTCACCTAGTCATGGGCAACCAAGATGCTAACATAAAAATGCAAAGCCCAAATTCAACCTCCAAGACTCCTACAACGAACTTTTGGTATAATTAATAGAAATCCTCGATTTGATGACTAAAATTCCACAATCCAAACAATATCCTCAATCATTAATAGCGACATTCCTCACTAATCAATTAACCGCCCAAAACAATTAACTTCGCCATTCTTAGACTCTCACTAAACCACACCATTCAATTTTGCCTACACAACCTTGCAGATTACACAATCGTAATACCCTAACTATTCGACCAAGATTCATTTTTTATATATAATTCCAATATTCCACCAACATGAACAAATGTTCTTGGATCACAATTCAGTATAGGTTCTACTAGTTGTAACAATATAATTAAAATTTTGCTCCAACGACAACCATTCCTTTTAAGTCAAATTTCCCTCCGAGAATTGTATGACGAAGTCAATTCAACCTCCAATGCACATCCAACAACTTGGTACCCAAAGCTTCACAAAATCACCCACTTGACCAATACTACCCAGTTGTCACTATACACTCTGAAAGATTTTGTAAAATCAACCGATTATTCCTTTCTTAAAAGAAGAGGCAAATAAAAATAATTTTTAGAACACAGAAAATGTTGACTACTAGCAGTAAACACATGACCAAGGGAAATAGTCAAATAGAAATAATTTCGAAAAAGAAAAAGACGAGACTACAGTTGAGGGCACATGTCCCATGAGAAGAAATTTCAAATCTCAACGAATAAGAATAAAGTATAACTTTTGAATCTCGAGAAACTCTTAAGCGGCAACGACAGAAAAGTTAAACACACTTTAATAAGTTACAAGCTACAAAACTTAACCCCAACCTTAAATACTTCTACTACACTCTTTCCTTTAACAAAGAAAATAATTTTCTTTGATTACAACATCTCTTTGCCAACTCAAACCCGAAGAACTTTTAAGACCAAAACACATGAATCACTCAAGAACCAAAAGAACTTTCCAATAAGGCACTACGCTCAAACCAATTTTAGCTACAACATAAATCATTAATTCCAAAAGATCACGAATGCAAAGCTCACAACTTTTCGTGTGAGTGATATCACGAAAGACGATCAACTTACCTTCTTTCTATAAGAATCAACAACAACCTCACAAGTCACAGTCTTTTGCAGACAATATTACTAACATCAATAACAATACACTCTTAACAAGAATCATTATAGTCTACTCATCCACTATAAAGCTCTCCAAAAACACCAAATTGTTCCATACAACTTTACAATCTCATTCTCAAATCGAGAGTCCACCAAAACTTTACGACCTCCCTACAACAACAACTTTATTCTAGCGGAGATCTGCTACACAAATCAAAAGGTTCTACTAAAACCCATTCATCACGGATATACTACCATCCAACGATTCCACGATCATATAGGCATAAGCCTCCTATTAAATCCCATCAGTTCAACTCTTAGTGATGCTCAACACCGAACTTCAACACACGATAATTGCACTCCAACGATCGTTGTTATCTACTGGTTTCATCATGAAATCTAGTTACTACCTACTTCCCTTTGCAAATCACATGAATATTTACAAACAAATATTCAACTATTTCCTCCTCATGTTTAGATTTGGGCAAAACCACACTAAAACTTCCAGAATCGAAATCTACCATCAATCAAAAGTCTCAACAACACTGCAACCACATTCGTCCAATCACCCTAGCTAGATTAACTATCCAAAAATTCCCCCCCGTAAATGCTAGATCCACCAATATTCAATCCCTTCAATCTTTTGTAAACAATTTGAACAATTGATCATACTGAGGAATATATAAATCTAGCAACTATATATGATCCCCAAGTATCTACAGATAAGATACTCCAAGATTAATATCCACTACGACAATAATCCTGCTTCTCCTCAACTTTTCATTCCCAGACAGTTAGATTAATCCATTGAGACAAAATATTCCAACAAGTTTAGTAAACTAAATAATCTTAATGATCTAACCAGTTCATCGTTGTTCCACACTTCTTAATAACTCATTTGACTCCAATCAGGTATAGACATACTCTTAATCTCTATTCATCATGTGACTATTCTAAGACAACACCAAATTAATCAACTCCACTTCTAGTGATCTTGGTTAAGATCAATTATGCACCATACTACAAACCCAACTTGATAAATCATATACCTTATCAATGAACTTCTACATTTACCACCTCTCGCTTCAACATAACAAGATATCACAAAAGGAATTTAACATTTTCTTTTGGAAAAGGAGAGGTATTAAACTTCTGCACTCCAAATACTCTAAAATAAACTTGTAAAGTCAAAACTTCAACATGATAAAGGACTAACAAAAATTAAGTTCCGTTATCAAGGATACCAAGCGAATAAAAGAGCCCGCTCTGATACCAACTGTAACACCCTGGCTCAACACGGAGCCCAGAATGCTACTAACCACCATATCTATCACTGTTTACTTCATTTTATAATAAATTACAGCAAGCATCTCAACAATAAAACCCATCCACGGGCTACATGAAAACAAGTAATAATGATATAACAATCATAAATAATTAATCTCTAGGAAGCATAGCAAGATAAATGTAATATCCCGTTTCAGTTTAGAACGAAAAAAAAACAATGTGGTTTTAAATCGAATTCAACTGAAAAGGAGAAATTTCCGCGTTTACCTGTTCTTCCAACTTTGGGCCTGGGCCTTTGGCTAGCAGGCCCAAGAGAGGGCCTGTAGACCCAAGAGGGCAGCCACAAGGCCTTTGGGGAGCCCAAAGGCCCATGAGTTGGCCGACCAAAGGGGGTGCACAAACCCTAGCACCCCACCTCTCCTCCTCTCCCTCCTATGGCCGCCGCCTGTCCCTCCCTCTCCCTTGCGCCCTGCCTCCTCCTCCTCTTGGCGCCTCCCCATTGGTGCTGCACCTCCCTACCTCTTGGAGCCATCTTCCTCCTAGTGTCGAACCGCATTGCCGCGGTTTTGCGAAGGAAGGAGGGGTTTTGCGGGGCTGCCGTTCAAAAAGGAGAGGAGGAGGGAGATCGTCGTCTCCAAGGTTCTTCCAACTGTTTCCTGGTTGCTGCAAGGGTAACGAATACCGATCCTCGTCGTTTGATTAGTGGTAGATGCGATTTGGTTCATATTTGATTAGATCGAACTGCTGCGTTCAGAAAATCAATTCTGTCCAGATTGTTGCGGGGTCTGTTTCGTGGTTTTAGAGGCCAAATCTGAGTTGATCATCTCCTAGAGATATTTAGGTCTTGTTCTTAGCTTTCAGTGGCCGCCAAGATCACCTCATTCCAACTTTCGAGTCAAAAGTTATGATAGATTTAATATCTGCTGTCCAGAATTCTGACGAGAAATACCTTTTGAGTTGTCTTTTAAAATAGGTGTATGTTAATGGACGAATCGGGGTTTCATCCCAACTAGGTTATGGTAGAGGATTCGATAACCTTTTCAGATTGATAAAGAACGTTCAATTTGGAGTTGTACAACAAAAGTTATGGATATTTTATTTTAGCCGATATTTCTGTCTATTAATTCGGTCAATGATTTGAGCCGTAGGCCAAATTTTGTTAAAGGCAAAATCTGAACTTTTGCCCAACTAGACTTTAGTAGGTTTTGTTCTTAGCTTTTCAGATTGTTAAAGAAAACCAATTTTGGTTTAGCCAATAAAAATTATGTCCGATACCGTGCTGCTGTCGGGCTTGTTAGACAGATCTGGACAGATTCTGTTCCGCTATTTCATTTATCTGTTAGTAAATTAAATTGGCCGAATTGGCTTACCTTTTCAACTAGAGTATTGTAGATATGTCAGTTAAGAATCCATAGAAATTGGTCTCACCTCATTCCGAGTCCCAGACCAATAGATATGATTTTACCGTTCTGCTGTCGATGTCCGGGTTGTGCACGAGTAGTCTGTTTTGATTAGAGCTAATTAGTTAATTGTGGACTGTCGGGAAGTCGTTGTAGAACGTTAATGGAAGCGCTATGTTATATGTTGTATTTATTTGAGTACTTACTTATGTAGGCGAGAGGCTTCGGTTTAGGGACATCCTCTTTACCTACTACCATGAAGAGCAGCGGAAGGCAAGTACCTTGCCACCTCTATTGATTGTGATTGGTGAATGTTTTATGATCTTGTTGTGATTCCGTATAATACATGAGAAGGTGGATTGTTTATGTTTTGATATATGTGTTATATCCATGTTTAGATATCATGTCTTTCAATATTCTCAATCCATGTTATACATTCATTTTGCATGTTTCATCAACGAGAGTGGATTTCAAGTCCCACCATTCCAATGTGGGCAGTGTTGGACATTGCCATGTCCCGTCCACGGGAGTGGATTTGAAAGACCCATCAATTCAGAATGGGCATGTAAGACCCATTAATTCCAGAATGGGCAACTTTGGACACCGTATGAAACGTTCTTCATACGGAATTGGATCCCGCATTTTTGTTAAGATGCGGGCTTAAGTGAACACCGACGGGTGTGTCACTCGCTATACCGGTATAAGCATGTGTACAGTCCATCCTTGATTGCATTCATTCATTTCAAGTATTTCTTAAGTACTCAATCGATTCAATGTTCGCATTCTTAAATGGTGATATCCTGTTTGTATATATGTTCTGTCTCTTTCACTGTACTTGCTGAGTCGTGGACTCACTCTTGCGTTGTTTGTTTATTTTAGGTAACCCCTGATGTTGACTCACTTGGGAGGGAGTAGACACGCACTACTTGTTCACAACATCAAATTCATGTTCAAGACTAAATTTTAGTTCCATCTTTCATTCGTTAATGATGAACTGTAATAATCTCTACTACTTAAAAGAAGGAGTTTACCGTGGTCCGTTCTCTCACTATCATTCGTGTCCGTCCGATCGATAATCAACCAACGACTCAGATCATTTCGCACCGGATCACCGGTTTACTCCACGCCACGGTTGATATCCCCTCCCCACCCACTCATGGGCGACACCTACCCACTCACAAGCGTGCCCCCACCCACGTCTTCTGCGTAACCACCACTGATTTGCGCCTCACTCGCCGTCTCTCACCCCTCACCGCCTCTCCTCTCCCCTACTCCACCTCGCTGCCTCCACCACCAGCCGTCGACCGGTCCCCGCCGTCCCTCTCCTCCCAGGCCCCTGTTTTGGGCCGTCGCTGCACCGCCCCTGCGATGCCCTCATCCCACCTCGCTTCGCCTCCTCACCCGTCGCAGCCTCCTTCAAGGAGTAAACACCATGGAAGAAGTAACCATCTCTGAGGCGATGGCGGTGGCGCGGCTTTGCTCGGGCGCGGCTCCAACCGGCGCTCGCGGGCTGCGGCGAGAGGTGCTGGCTCGGGACAGACGCGGCGGAGGCCGAGGTCGCGAGGTGGGACCGTGGGAGCCGATGGGGGCGCGCGCGCGGGAGCACTACAACTACCGGAAGGCCATCCTCGTGGACGCCGCCGGCACCCTCCTCGCCCCCACCGAACCCATAGCCCAGGTCGGCCCACGTCTCCTCTCCCATCGCCGATTCCGTGAGGGAGAGGCGTACGTGTGTAGTGAAATGGCGGAGGAGGTGGGGAGCTACGGCGGCGGGGGGCACGAGGAGGTGAAGAAGCGGGCGGTGCAGAGCGTGGTGTTCCACGACCTGTTCGGCTTTGCGGACCCGCTGGACTGGCCTCTCATGGCGGCGGGCAGCGCCGGTGCCGTCGTGTCGTGCACGGTGCCGCTATGTCGGTATTCTTCCTCCTCTTCGGTATGCTTAGTGGTTACTTGCACTGTATGCTTATTAACCATTTAAACCTTAGCCCATGGCTGATGCTGATATAGACAGCATGTGAATAATACTGTTATATAAGCATGACCACCACAAAGCATGCTTGTCTCTCTTTGTAAGAAATTAACGTGCTAATATTCAAAGAATGGTGAAAAACACTGTTATAACACCTTGCAGATATGATATGAAAATCATAGAATGGTGGGTATGTTTGTTCATGTTCTCACCATCACTAGGCAAACCTTCACTTCACCTTAGTCTGGAGCTTTGCCTTCCCTTAAAAATATTTGCTCTTTCGAATTTGTTAAAAAAAATTCCCGCTTGATTTCGTGTTTTAGCCTCTCTAGGCATGCAGGGCACAAGGCTCAAAATTTTGGTGCCTCGCATAAGATAATTTTTAGGTGAGGCAAAATTGTAAGGACACTAAAAAAATACCTTCCTATTCAGAAGGCACAGCAGAGACCATGAATTTTTTTTGCGAGAACATGAACCAAACAACCTACCTAATAAGTCTTATTTGATATTATGTGTATCTGTTGATTGGTGAGGACAAGTTCAAGAATTCTAACACACTGTTGGAATTTCTTATTAGCTTCTAGGGGAGCCTGGAACTGGAAGGGTCATCTACTCCATCAATGGTTGGATCTGTGAAACAGTGGCAGAAGTTTGACCCTCAAAAATCCAAAGATACATGGAGTAAGTTGGCAATTGCCAATTCAGTGCTGGAGAACCAACTGAGAAACAAACTTGCTGAAGATCATTGGGAGGTCTATGAATCTATAGTGTGGTCATGTATTCATATCACGTGCAGGAAGGTAACTACTTGGTAACTTCTCATTAGTTTTACTAGAGAACTGTATTACATATTTCACTTATATATTTGTTAGATTATGTTGTCAATTTTCTGAAAGACAACCAACGTCTATTCAATGTAATAGATCAATGATCAAGGAAAAAGCAATGGTAGTATGAATTTTGTGGAACTTAAGTTTCTTCTTGTTACAGATACATTTTACAACTCCTCGATATTGCAGTTCCTGTCCTATCTACACCAGCCCTTCATGTATCCGACTTTGGGGTAAGATCCAATCGGTGCCCTTAATCTATTATCGCAAGCCCGCCTTGAAGTTAGCATGCCACATCAGATTCAATTAGCTAATCCCGATGTTAAATAGTATGAGCCTCTAACTGTAGTTTAAACTGTAAGTTTAATTCTTCTCCTGTAAATATGGTTATTTTTTTTGAAAATCACTCTGTTGTTGGATTCTTGAGTATCTCTAACCTGTCTGAGCATAGCATGGTAGGTATAGCACCTTGCACTTGACACGATCTATCCTTCACATGCCATTTTTATGCAAACTATGTGCAAATATATTCTACATGTTATGCTTGTTTAGATTCGTGATAACATGAGTAGCAGCATGAGCTTTCTATTGGTTATCCAGTTTGGTTGCATGGCTAATATATTTACATATGTGATGTATTAGGCTTCATGTTCACGTATATGGCAGCGGAGTTCCTACTGGAACACAAGATAGTCCCAGAGGTACTATGTCTGGGAAAAGGCAGCATCTCTATATCTCATCAACATATAAAATCCTTGCTGACGTGAGATTGTTTTCCTCTTTTTAGCAAGGCTTGCCCACTTTTTATACCTAGGCAAAATAATTGCTCTGTTGGTGAGGAAAATTCATGGACAGAAAGTGGTTCGGGTAACTTTGGTTTTGACTCCGTCGACTCTGACAAGAAACCGTTTTTTGACTCCCAAGAGAAGCAATAGCTCTAACTTTTCTGCTGCATCTTCTCACTCCATGGAGAGGCATCCAGACATGCAAAGAGGAATATCACTACTAAAGACAAGTGTTTCCGCCATTACTGCCTACTACTATAACTCATTGGGCTTGGATGTGCCATCCGATCTTTCTACTTTTGAGGCATTTGCTAAGTTGCTCCACATGTTATCATCATCAAAGGCCCTTCGAGTTGCTCTTGAATCGAACATTGCTTCAAGGTACAACATACATCGTTTTTAGGATGACAAGACATATTTACAGTATGTGTGCTCTTATATTCCTGATTCTCAAAAGAAAAGGTTGATCCCACATTCGCTTGGTGCTTGAAGATCGTAAAAGCAAGCACACTGCTAAACATATCAATATGGAAGCGAGTTCGCTGTCTCATCTAACATCATCTTTATGGACAGCATGCACACAGCTATCATGGTAAACTACTACTTTGTTTTTTGCTGGCATTGCATCTACTTTCAGTGCGTCACATAGTAATATCAGTATTTGGTGGGAAATAAACATAATAGTATATTTTTTACATGATGTTCAAACATATCTCTTTTGCCATTTATGTAGCCTTTCAAGCTGTACAGTCCTATATCAGGAGAGTAGTTACATGCAGCGTCCTGAACTGCAAGATGCCATATAACCGATAGTTTAACTGATGAGTGTTTCAGGCTCAATGAGGATGAACTGCGCAGAAGTTGTGTTTCGAGGGAGAATCATACAAGAAGACATTAGCTGAGTTCTTGCAGGTTGTACCAGCTTTTCTTGGTGGTAAATGCAGCTGCTCGCGATGTGAGAAGCCTTGTGATAGTTCAGTAATTCGGCAGGGGAGGGGAGCAAGAGCCAACCTCACCAAATCAGCATTGACGATGGATCACATATCACAAACATGGACTTTGATGAGATGGCGCTTCCATCCCCTTATAGCTGCGAGAACGCCATAAGGGCCGCGATAATTGGTCCGCTGATGGTGTGGATCTTCGTTGCATTCCTCGCTGGGATGAACGACCCACAAGCCCCCTGAATCGCTTGGCGTATTTAGCCATGTATGTCAGGAGTTCTGAATCGCCGCTCACTTGAAGCGACTTGGGAGAGGTTGTCAGTAGCGTAGCATTAGCATATATGTAGTTGCTAGGAGTTGTTTTTCTTGGCAGTTTTTTGGGGTGTCCTACAAGTCGGCACATAGTGCTCTGGCTGCCAAGATTTTAGTGCAGATGAATAAATTTGTGTGTGTTTAGCAATATAATGTTTCACAGTGCAATCGAGGCAAGTCTGTTTGTACTACACATGTTCATCTAATGCAGTTTATATGATGTTATTAATATTATTGGCTACTGTTTTTTCTTGTCAGCCTACTTCGACCGTGAGACTTCGTACTGCCAAGATCGTTTTTATTGTGGGTAAAAATCACGTGCTTCTGGCAATTGTAACGTTTCACGGTTCACAAACTCCAGCAATTTAGTGGTCTGTTCGATTTGTGCTCGTATCTGGCTCCATGGCGGCGACGGCGTCCACCGTCGTTCGTGCTCGACGATGGCGGCGGGGTCGCCAAGCTTCACATCGAAAGCGAATGGAAGCGGCGCCGTGACCGATCAGCCGCCCAAAATGAAGCAAGAAGCGGTATATAGTGGGCTTGAGCCGATGTCGGCCTACCCATGTGGTGAGTAGATGCACCGCGTGGTGAAATGTGAAAGCATTATCGCACACGTTGTATCAGTGTTTACTTGATTATATATATATATATATATATATATATATATATATATATATATATATATATATATATATATATATATATATATATATATATATATATATGTTTGGTGCACTCAATTCTTTTTTTTTAGATTTTGCTCCTGATTCTTCAAGAATCTACTCCTCTGAGAATCTGGAGCTGTCAGAGGAAAGTTGGCTCTAAATTCAAAAATGAGAGGATTGTATGTAAAATGTCTATACTACCCATGGTTTTGACATATGTATATTGTTTTGTACATATTACTAGCTTATTTATGTGGTTCCTTTGTATGTTGTTTGTTGGAAGAATAATTTTACCTTTTCACTTGTGTTCGGTTTTTACACCTGCAACATTGTTATTTTGGTTATTATTTTGTTAAGCATTTCCACTAATAGCAGTCCAACTTCATGTTTTACCAAACTTGATTCATATACAGAGAGAGCACAATTAAGTAAAAATATAATTGTTAAGGTATTTGTCCATGTTTTGTAATTGCTAATAGCTTTTAAAAACATGGTTATGTTCTTGATCATGGTTAGAGTTTAAAATGTGATGTCCGTATGTATTACCATCTTTTAATTGCTTGATTCGCTTTATGTGTTAAACAAAAATATTATTTCTATAAGGTTTAGGGTTCCGTTGCAACGCACAGACATCCTACTAGCGTTTGAGTTGGAGTAAGTTTTATAGCGAAGGAAAATTGTAATGACTTTGAAGTGAGTTATATTTGTGCTAACTATGTCAGGAAGTGAGATATATTTGGAAGTGAGCTAATCAAAATTTTCTACTTCGTTTGCAATTAAATTTGTGAGTGAGATATATTTGGAAGTGAGCTAATCAAAATTTTCTACTTCGTTTGCAATTAAATTTGTGAGGGCATGTATCAAACACTATCAATGTGATATATTGTATGCTAAGTCGGTGCTTTTTTGTTTGTTCAACTCATTGGTTGCCATGAGGTGGCAGAGGCACACAACATTTCAATGGAACACTTGACTGCCAGCTGCTGGTTGTTTGCATGTGATGTTGATATGAATGAGTGCAAGGCAAAGAATGAGTGCAAGGCAAAGGGATCTAAAGTTGCACAAGTTGTAAAGGTTTGTAAACTCGGTTGCAATTAGCTGGATGTACAAAACTTGGTTGTAATAGAATGTATAAAGTTTATAGCATGTACCAGCTCCTTGGATTTGTTGTATTGAATAGATAATTTTGTTGTTGCTGAATGAGACAATTATTTTGCAAGTAGAGATGTCATGACTCATCTTGTGAAAGAATCAATACATCGCATATTCTTTCGTGACTAATTGTCTGTTTTCGCCATCTGAATATGTTTGGCATACTAAATTTATTCTGCATGGTTGTTTAGTCAATCCTGCAGCAAGGAAACCGTCTTGGCTCTGCTGCAAGACATGAAGGTTTTAACTTATGAATAACAATATGAAGATTAGTAAGCTGCAACAACATATTCTATGCAAAAATCGATTTTCCGTTGCAACGCACGGGCACATGACTAGTTAAACTATAATTGGAGAAGGAAGGATACCTTCTCCACGATGATGTTGATTTATTACTGAATGCGAACCTTCTTTATTGATTATCGTATTAAATAACTTAGAAGGTGAAGGAATGATACCTTCACCATGTCCTGCTTATGTTAATCTTTGTCATTTGGTTGATATAATTATTTCCTATTCTTCCGCAATGTGTAGATTGTTAGAGTAATTAGGTGGCATCTTGGCTTCGAATAGCCGGGTGTTACGGTTGGTATCGAGCGGGCTTTAGGTCCATGGTAATTAAGTTATTAAATTGACACAATGTGCATGATGAGTGGGGTTGAAAATTACATTGCTTCCGCAATATCTGTTATTATGTTTCATTTGTTGAGCAATTGTTGAATTGCTTACGTACTATCATCCTTGTTGGTAATATATGATCCGCTATGATATTCAATATCTATGAACTAATACTATGATTGTCATGAGATGATCCTATATATTCATAGTTGAGTATTTTGGTGAAGCGTGTTGTTATCGGATGATAAGAAGTGGAGGTCGTGGTTGTTACTCAGGATTCACTGAGTTACACCACCTTTCGCGAGACGTGGTTAGAGGAGTAGTTACCCAGTATCATCGTTTGGTGCTAAGTGTGAGTTGCTTTAGAAAGTTGTTCTCTTCCTTCATTTCGAATTTGGCAATTCTTGTCTGTGGTGGTTGATGAATTTCTCCTGGTTTGTGGTTCATGATAGTTTATGGTTTTCAATAGATCCTCTTGGTTCTCTCAAACAATTATTGCTTTTCGATTGTTGAGTTGCTTTTACCACTTGTGGTCGTTGTCAATTGGCAAAATTGATGTTTTCATGGTTGCTCATTCTTTCTCATTGAAAAAAAAGAATGACTCATTTACTCGTTTGATAGCTTGGTTAGTGAGAGTTTTCCGCTGTAAGTTCGTTTGCATGGGAAAGCTTTGGCTTTATGCGTTTCTTTTGGATTACTTCGAGCGTTGAGGTTTGAAGTCTCTCTTTTGCTGAAGTAAGGTATTAGAATCCTTTTGTGATGTCTTGCTATGCTTAAAATGAGAAGTTATAACTAAACGAATAAATTGTTATGATATGAGTTACCAAGTTGGGTTATTAGCATGATGCAAATCAATTATTCTTAACTACCATCCATGAAAATGAAATTGATTAATTTGAAATGTCCTTGTATTTGATACATGGTGTATGTTAAATAAAGACTGTCACATCCATTCAGAACCTATAGATCTTACGTAAGAGCTAGATTTGTCTATTTCCTGGTATGCTAAAATTGTTGAAACTTGCATAAAGGACCAGATGGGTGCTGGTGTATCGATTCGTGAAACCTTGTTTATAGAAAATTATGTTAGTGAATCTTTAATCATGTTATGAAATGATTTCTGAACAAAGGTGAAATGTGAATCTATGTTTACATATGGTTATGTGATTGCAAATGGAATTAGTACTGTATGTACACATATGATTAATACCATCATCGATTGTTAATGAGCGCTGAAGAAGGTGTTAAGCAACACCAATAGTTGAGTAGATTAATTTCGTAAGTAGTCTTTGCTATCGTGCCTTGTGATATTGATATTGCTTAGCATAATCTTGTTATAATAAATTTGTTTCAACCTTGTGGTTTGTGTTCCCTTTGGGAAGTTTTAGGATGGAGTAATAAAGTTTGATGATTCTTGGAACTAGTGAATGTTGTCGACGTTGTTAAATCGTCAAAATGTGAGAATAAGGTTAATTCTCGTAGTAATTTCATCACCCATGGTGATATTTCCTAAATGATCAAATTTCAAGTTTTGTGTTCATGATCTTTTGGGGTTCAGCTTTATGTGGTAAATGAAGTTTATCGAGTAGCGATATGTTGCAAAGTTATAATGGTTCTTCAGTGATGCAAGTGCTTTGATTTCGAATACTTATTTGTTCTTATCTGTTAAGGTTCGATATTCTCTTCTTGTGAGGCTTAAGTGTTCAATCGTGGACTCCACTTATGTTCTATAAGTTCATTGCTTAATTGGTTTCTTCCTTGGTCCCGTGTTCGGTCACGAGTGGTAGATGAGTTTTCTAGTTGGTGAAAGTCGTTTCCATTTGTCTCTTCTTTTGAGAAAGAATCAACCCATTCTTTTCACGTGGGTCTTTCGAAGTGTTTTCTAATTGTTGTTGTGAAATTGATGTTAATACCCATAGTAATTTGATCGCCTTTGGTGATATCGTTCAGATGAGAATATTTCAAGTTTACCTTTCGTGATATTTTCTTTGAGCTATTGAATCATCTGGTAGCTGAAATTATTTTAAATAAATTGAGGTATTGAATTGTTTTGTTGCTTCTTAAGAGATTCATGTGATTGAATCTTAACGGATTTCTGGTTTGAGTTGGCAACGTGAAGCTGCAATTAAAGAAAATTATGTTGGTTCCCTTAAGAGGAGATTAATCTGCTTGCTTTTCATGAAATCCCGTAATTGGAAAAGTTTCGAGTTTGGTGATTGAGATTATTTGGATCTCATGTTTCTTGTGTAGTTGAACGGTTCTTAACAAATATGACGTATTGAAGAATTTCATTGGTTCTTAATTAGTTCTTGTGGTTTGGACTAAAGATCTTAACTTGTACGTTGTGGCAAAGCGATGTTAGTCAAAGAATTAATTTCAGTATTAAAGGAAAGAGTGCACTAGGAATATTTGAGAATTTGAGTCAAGTTTTGTAACTTGTAGTTATTCGAATTGTTCATAAACTTTTTGCTCTTTTCACTCAAAAGTTGTCGAGTCTCAATCGCAATGCTATTTCTCTTAATGGTGGTTATTTGCTATTCCCTTTTCGAGGGATGCGTGCCCTCCGTTGTGAACTCAACTTTCGTTTTTCCAGATCTTCATTACCAGATTATTTCTTTTGGTTTCGTGCTCACTGTGAGCAACAACATTTTCTTGTGCGGTGAAACTTGTCCTTGTTCGCCTCTTTCTTTTGAGAAAGGATCAATAGTTTTGTGTTGCAAAACTTTACAAAGCGTAAGTTGTTATTTGTTGGTAGTGGTTAAGTGTTTGTAGGGGTGAGATTTTTTTTTTGTTACCAAGCTAATGGAGGAGTAATAGAAAATGAGTTGGTTTTGACCTGAGCCTCTTGGAGGAAGTTGATTCGAGATGGAATGTATGGTTTCAAGTAAAATTGTATATTGTTCGATTAAGTAGGACCTATGGAATAGTGTAGTTCGAACTTTGGTTCATGTTGAAATGTTGGGGATTATCAAATGTATGGAAACCTTAATCAATGTTATAGAGTAAAAACAATTGGAAAGTATTGCGATGTTGTGTGAGTGATTCCTGATGATGTCAATGAGTGAGTATGTCGGAATTGTGGGGATGTTAGAGATTTAATCCGATGATTTCACTATTTGTTATAAGAGGAATTCGTTGTAGAGGTCTCGGAGGTTAAATTGGGCTTTTCATTTTCATGCTAGACTTTTGGTCGCCCAAAATTTGTGTGTCAAGGAGATAGAAAACTGGAGTATTCGAGTAGTGGAATGATTGACGATAGAACCCTTACGGTGTAGTTCATGAGCGGGTGTCCTGAGGATTCTGATGTGTTTTTCTTGAAAGTTGGAGGTGATGAAATTGCATGGGTTTTGAGGTGCTTTGGTGCCTTCTATCAAATTAACGTCATCAGTTGAAGGAGTTGTCTAGAGTGTTCAGTGGAATCAATAGAGTCTCTCTACAAAGGTATGGATGATGTATTTCGGTTTAAGCCTAATTTGAGGATGTTAAATTAAGAGGTTTGAGACCGTGTGGTATGCGATGAATTCGACTCGATTTTGGTATGTGTGGTTCTTATCGGTTCGGGAAGAATAAAGGAAGTTTTGATTTGGGCATTTAAAATGATTCCTCCTTTAGTTTTCGTGACGTTTATTCGCAATTTGCCATTTGGAAAGTGGAAAGGTTTTCTTGATGAAATTCTGATTTCTGGATTTTACTCTTGATTACTCGATGGGTAACGTATAGTTGTGATGTGAATCTTTTTATTCAGATGTGTTTTGCGGAAAAGACTTTGCTTAAAAAGAATTCGATTGTATGTTTCAGGTTAAAGGAGGTGATCCTTGTTTTCAATGAAGAGTTCAATTGAGAGGTGGAACAAGAGTTCCGTGTTCTAATGTGCATGTTGTGTGGTTCGCATCAATGGGAAGGTTAACCCTGTGTTCTTTGGGTTGTTTTCGATGGTGTCGTTTCGCTAAGACCGTCTCGGATTCCTACGCGTTGTACTCACTTTTGGTTTCTTTTGGTGTGGAGTGAGTACGAGAGATCCGAGTTTGTTATTCGTTAACAACGTTGACCATCGAGTAAGATCTTACCTTCGAGTCTTGTCCGATGAGTGTACCGAAGATGTAGGGTTGAGTGTTAGGACTTTCGTCTTTTCACGTCTTTGTGTTGTGGTTCTCGATCGAGAGAGGTGACTTGAGAGTTGGATATTCGCAGGGTGAGCGTTAACGGTTTTGGTGCATAGCGGTATCATTTACCGTTGTTAGTTCTTAGTTGTGGTTGTTCTTTCGCAGAGTCGTGTGTGAGGATTCGAGGTCGAATCCTATTTAAGGGGTAGAATGTAATATCCGTTTGAGTTTAGAACGAAAAATACAATGTGGTTTTAAATCAATTCAAGCGAAAAGGAGAAATTTCAGCGTTGCTGTTCTTCCAACTTTGGGCTGGGCCTTTGGCTAGCAGAGCCCAAGAGAGGGCCTTGTAGACCCAAGAGGGGCAGCCACAAGGCCTTTGGGGAGCCCAAAGGCCCATGAGTTGGCCGGCCAAAGGGGGTGCACAAACCCTAGCACCCCACCTCTCCCACTCCTCCCTCCTATGGCCGCGCCCTGTCCCTCCCTCTCCCTGCGCCCCTGCCTCCTCCTCCTCTTGGCGCCTCCCCATTGGTGCTGCACCTCCTACCTCTTGGAGCCATCTTCCTCCTAGTGCCGAACCGCATTGCCGCGGTTTTTGCGAAGGAAGGAGGGTTTTTGGGGCTGCCGTTCAAAAGGAGAGGAGGAGGGAGATCGTCGTCTCAAGGTTCTTCCACTGTTTCTGGTTCTTTGCAAGGGTAACGAATACCGATCCTCGTCGTTTGATTAGTGGTAGATGCGATTTGGTTCATATTTGATTAGATCGAACTGCTGCGTTCAGAAAATCAATTATGTCCAGATTGTTGCGGGGTCTGTTTCGTGGTTTTAGAGGCCAAATCTGAGTTGATTCCGAGATGAATTCTGGTTGGACTTGTGGAAGATCCGAATTGGGCTTGAATTCTTGGGCTTTTCTCCTCTTGCTTGACCCACGTGAGCTTCTCCTCCATTGCTTTGGCTCCGGCCTCCCTCTCCTCCCTCTCGGTTCCAAAGGCTTCACAATGTTCAAACCTGAGAATGCACAAAACATTTGCATGAGGTAGTACCTAATTCGTATCAATGAAAATAGAAGATTCACTAAGAAACAAAAGCACCTGTTGATTTAGAAGTTTAGCTCTTGCTCTAGTCAGTGGACCAGCATGTACTTCTGCACTTGTATTATTTGTAGCTTCACTTATGGCGTCCATCTCAGTATGTGCATCACCACCAATAGAAGATGTATAAGTGTTAGGGATGCCCATCATATCGCCATGGCCTTTCGAGCAGCAAGTGACATACATTCATGGAAACCACATCGCATTCCATGGTGTCACGATAAGTACTAATCTCAAACTCAACATCCACGGTGTATCCAACACTCATTGATCCATGCTCATGCAACCATTGGATTTGATATGGGTGCGGATGCTTCTTGTATCTCAATTCAAGTTTGGTACAAAGCTCTTTACTAGGCAAATTGTGACAACTGCCACCATCAATGATTACCCTGCAAAATTTTCCATCTTTGCTAACTTGAGCTCCGGTTTGAAACAGGTTGCAACGCTGTTCATGGTTGTATTTTAGTTGTACACTCAACACGGATGGAGTGCACACAAGCATAGGACCAATCCCTAGGTCACAATATACTACTTCATTTTCCTCCTCCTCTTTTGCCTCGCAATGAGCATCCTCATAACCCGTCGGGTCAGCAAGATGTTCACCTTCATTCTCATTGGTCGATTCATATTCTCCATTATCCATCATCAACATTGCCTTGTTATTAGGACAATCCCGTTGCATATGACCACGTCCAAGACATTTGAAGCATTGGATAGCACTACTCTTCGCGGTCGAACCTATTGATGAAGTGCCACTAGCTGTTGGATATGAAGTCTTCTTCGCATTGGAAGTGGCTTCCACTTTCTTGCTAAATGATGGCCAAAAGTTGGAACCTCCACTCGGAGTTGTGTTTTTGCTAGCTGGTAATTTGGATACAAACTTACTACCGCTAGCTGGAGTATGGGCAGCAAAAGAAGATGATCTTGTAAACTTGGCGTCCTCTTGTATTTATCGTTCTGCCTTTATAGCTTGATGCAACTCATAGAAATTGGTATAAGGCTGAAAATTAACAATCCGTTTCACATTGTGGTTCAAACCTGAGAGGAAACGCGCCATGGTTTGCTCTTCTTGTTCTTGAACCTTGGCTCGGATCATTGCTAATTCCATCTCTTTGTAATATTCCTCCACGGAGTGTGCACCATGCTTCATATTCTGCAATTTATCAAAAAGATCACATTTATAATGACGAGGCACAAAGCATGCTTGCATCTCACGCTTCATCTCTTGCCAGGAAGTGATAGGGGCTTCACCATTCTCAACTCGTTGATTGATGACTTGTTCCCACCAATTCAAAACATATCCTTCAAACTCAAGATAGGTCAATTGTATTTTCTTTCATCCGAATAGGTATGCATTCGAAAAATCTTATCAACCTTCAATTCCCAAGTGAGATACTCCTCGGAATCAGTACTACCTACAAATTTGGGCATGGAGAACTTGAGCTTGCCCAAACCATCATTGTCATTCGTGATCGACGATAGTTGTCATTACGACGCATTGCAAAATCGTTGTAGTCGTCGCCCGATCTTGCCCAAGTGCGCGCCTCCTCGACCCCGCCGCTACGACCATGGCCCCCATGTCTCTCGAGAGCGCCTCCACATCCCCCGAGTGGTGGTGGTCGCACGGCATTAGTCGCTACTCGAGGTTGCGGGTCAAGAGGTGTGTGGGTAGCAGCTTCACCTCCTTGAACGCTTGCTTCGTCACCTCCATCGCGGGCTTGAATAAGCCTAGTGAGTGCTCCAATGTCTTCCTGCAACTGGCGTACATTTTGATCAGCCTGTAACTCCAAGTTTTGCACCTCTTGTGTGATATGATCAACAAAAGTGTCATGCTTCTCATGGAGTTGATCAAGACTTTTGTGTAACTCGCGGTGAAAGTGCTCACGAAGTGCACCAAACTGATATTGCTTGACGACCGCTTGTGGGTCAGTCACCTCAACGCCTTCATCATATTGTTCTTGTAACACCCTGGCTCAACACGGAGCCCAGAATGCTACTAACTACCATATCTATCACTGTTTACTTCATTTTATAATAAATTACAGCAAGCATCTCAACAATAAAACCCATCCACGGGCTACACGAAAACAAGTAATAATGATATAACAATCATAAATAATTAATCTCTAGGAAGCATAGCAAGATAAACCAAGAACAACGCAAAACCAATCAAATAAAGTCTATTGAAAGAATATTCAACTCCAACCTATCTTCTTAGGCCATTCAAAATTATCAAGTCCTAAATATGACTCATTGCTCTATAATCAAAGTTATCATGTCCACTGAAACAAGTAATTGAGTGTAGCGGTGTTCCAAGTGCTAACCCTTCCCAAAAGCGTCGTCAACAATCACCTAAAAACAACAATAGAGCAAGGGTGAGTCCACGACTCAGAAACACTGTGATGAAGCAGTGTACAATGCTTAATCAACAATACACAATATCATTATTAACATTAATTGTTCTCTTTTCTTTATTCTTATGCTCAATCATTAAATTCTCTTTCTTTACTCACATACTCAATCATCAACTACATTTTAATCCATGTATCTCTACACTACATGTCCACATGCACTTCTTTTGCGTATCTGGTATAGCATGAGTGTTCACCGTCGATGACACACTCTCAAGCCCGTCCTCTTCAAGGATCGGGGACCTCCTCCACTCCCGTGGAGTTGTGATCAACATGATCACCTTCTCATATGCAATGATGCTTATGAATGCACAAATATTCATAGTTTCATCAACATTACCATTGACCAACAATATCATATCCAACAATAAGGAATAAATACTGACCATTAACATTACTTGCAATTAAACAAGTAAAAGCACAACAATTTAATGGTAATAAATGGTAAGGCATACAATGATCAACCAATGACCACTGTCTACCATGCACTTGCCTCTTATCCTTGTGACGCTGGAGAGCAAAATGGCGGCAACGCACACGAGACCGCACTCCCTGGACAAACAATCCAACACGCATCTCAAAAATCATACAGTATAGCTCCTACACTTTATTCTAACCGTAATCGCATGCCTACACCAAACCGACCTTTTTACTCGAAACTATTGGATACATTACCCCCTGTGATACGGGGGGAGGCCCGATCTTCTCAGTGAGGAACCGTGGATAGTTGATGCGAAGTAGACGATGTCGCTAGCTGAACACTCGCGCCAATGCACGAACCCTCAACTCTTCGGAATACGTCCAAACACACCGGTAGTTGTTCGTCGCGAGACCACGAACGGCGAGCGCCAAGTCCCAATTCCCAATGGAACGACGGCTTGACCCTGAGTTGCAGAACAAACAATGGATCGCCTAATTCTCTCTCAAAGTCCTCGCATGAACTCTGGTGTCGAAAGAACAAGCAATAGCTATGTTTCAATCTTATGCATAAACTGGTCTACCTCTATGGTGCGGCCATGGGGGGTTTATATAGCCTCCCACGCAAGCACAAAACTCGGATGAACAGAACCGAGTGCTACAAGAATCCGAGTCCGACATCGTTTCACTGCTACGAGATCCGATTCCGATTATCGTTCACGGAACAGTAATCCGATTCAAAAACATCCTACTTTAATTTGGAAATTTAAACTAATCTCTCTCGGTTTCCCTTGTATTGTGAGCTTTCCTTCTCTTAGCTTGCGCGAATTTGTTCGATGCACTTGATGCTTCTTTTTATGCCAATGTAACCCTTGTTGCCATGTCACCATATGTCTTTCTTGACCGCCCGCATGTGTTAGGGTTTTATCCTGAGAGCGCGTTCCCTCTCGTTGGCCACATGGGTTTCTTCTCCCTTGTTGGCCGCATGTGTTTCTCCTCCATGAATTTGTTCCCGGCCTCCCTCTCCTCCCTCTCGGTTCCAAAGTCTTTAAATTTGTCAGACCTAAGAATGCACCAAGTATTGCTTTAGGTAGTAACCAATTCTCATTGGCAACAAAAGGAAATTCATTAAGGAACAAATGCACCTGTTGTTTGAGAAGTTTAGCTCTTGCTTCACGAATAACCTTATAAGTAGTAAGGATATCCTCATCACCCTGTCCCAGCACTAAAATTATCATAACTTCTATTCTACTTACCCAAAAATTATGTTCTTGAGCTCTCTGGAACGCTTAAGAAATTATCTACACTTTTCATGTATACTAAAAACACTAATTATGTCATTTACTATTTTTTACAGATTACTAAGATGCTGCCAAAAGAAGACAACTCTCTAGATAGCAGGCTTACAAAATTCATAATTCACAACCTAATCATCTGATCAATATGATTAAATATTCTATGGAAAGATACCAAAACTCTCTACAATTATCTAGTAGATGATATCCTCAAATTACGCCCATACGGTACCCAAAATTACACTACAACAATACATCAAAGTAAGCTGATCTACTATTCGATCCCTTGACTAGAAACTGCTAACACCCTCTCTAATCTCTAAATTAAATTAACGAAATAGAGAAGAAAAACAGATCATTACCCCGAAGACCGCGATGAGGAACACCGATCTCCCACGCGATTCTCCTCTCTTTCTCCCTCCTTTTCCTTCTTCTTTTCCTCTTCTTGCTGATCATTGGCCCCTCCTCTTGATCCTTGCATGGTCGGCAGTGGCACAAAGAATCCTAGCAGCATCACACGCCACACATGCATGCATGCATCTTTTCCTTAATCACTCTCTCCCTCTTCTGTTGCAACCAACAAGGGCAAATGCAAAGCAAAAAAGGCTAAATGTCTAGTGACGAGACTAGCTAGCTAGTGGCTGCACTATTTGCATGTGCATCAGCGGCAGCAAAGGAAAAAAACAAAACTAGTGGCAGGAGATGCGTGCATGCATGAAGCTAGCAGGCGGCGTGTGCATGCAGGATCAGCGGCGTGTGCATGCAGGACATGCAGACGAGCGGCGCAAGAAGGCAGCAAGTAGGTGCAGGAGGCATGGCGCAGCGGCGGCTCGGTAGCAGGGGCACATAGGGCAAGGCTGCAGGGGACGGCGACTCTAGGGTTTTAGGCAGCTAGTCCCTCCTTGCCCCCTATTAAAGCCGGCTCACCATTGGCCCAAGACACCGTTGGGCCGAAAGCCCATGACCTGAGTTTTCACAGTTTTTCTGTATTACCCTCATTTATTCTTTTAATTATCTCTCTAATTCATTTACCCCTGCTCAAGCGATTTCGGGATATTACAGTTCTCCTCCACCTGACATGGTTAGTTATGAAAAGGGAACAAAACTAGCAGCTACGTATATGGATGTTGTGTGGAAAATTCACTCAAGCTCACTCTTTCCTCTCCAAGCAAAGTTCTGACCTTTTCGAAGTGGATTGAGGCCAAAACTTTCACTTGGTAGTAGTTACAACAGCAAGATGATGATCAAGCGAATTTAAGAGTGTTTCACACTAGCACAACAACAGTTATTTAGTGGAGCTTGGTATGGACGTGTATAACCTACGCAATTTGGAATTCAAGTTATTATAAAGCCAAGTAATAATCCAAGCTAGAATACTTTGCCTAGGTGTTGATCCAAAGGATTTAAGTGAAGAGTATGAACGCACACGCAAAGATAAATGTGACTTAATGCAAACAATGGAATAAGCTAGCAGCAAACTGATTTTGAGATGAACACTAGCTCGTTTTGTACCAAGTACTAGGAGAGACGCTAGCCAATTGCACGATATCAGTGTAAGGGCACAAGATTGTTCAAAGAGATCATATACACAGTCTGAAATTATGGAGTAGGGTAGTCTTCCCAAAATTCGACCACTATTTTCTTTTCTTTTCTCTTTTTCGCTCTTTTGAAACTCAGCCGTAAGAACTTGTAAATTTACTCCTCCGTGGTTTGTAAGATCACCGATCAAGGAGCAAGAGGTACTGGTGTTGGGGTTCTGATTTCTCTCTTTTCTTTTATACTTCTTTTCAAGCTATGGCTTTTCTGGTATTCGACTGCCTTTTCTTCCTTTCTCTTGAGGTGGTTGAATTAGGGTTTGCTCACGTCTTGATTGCACAAGCCTCACAATTCAACAAGTGTAAATAAATCTGAGAATAGCCCTAATATAATTATCAAAAGTGTAATAACCCGAATATTTGTTAGTAAATGCAATAAAGATTATAGAGAACAATATTATTTAGAGAGATAAATTAAAAAAATCAAGATTTGAGGGAGGATTGGACCTTGGGCTTTCGGCCTAAGGCGTCCTAGCCAAGTGGGCCGACCATTTAGTGGATTCAAGAGGGGGTGCTACAGTATCACACGCACTGTAGGATGTGGTACTGTAGCAGCCCCCCCTCCCTGCTGCTCTACCAAGAGGAGGAAGAAGCTCCGAGGTGCTGCTGGCCATAGTGGAAGGAGAAGAAGAGAGGAAAAGGGAAAAGAAGAAGAAGGTGGGGGCGTTCTTCGGAAGGGGATTCGACGAAATCTAGTAGGATTTTTTGTGTGTAAATTCTCAATCCCTATTGGTTTTAGTAGATGTTTCATATGCGATTTGTAGTCGTTAGCAGTTCTCAGCTTGTTGTAGTAGATCGGTTAATTTGTGATTTGTTGTCGCACGAATTTGGATTAGTTCCAAACAAATTCAGGGATTAATGTCTCCTGGAGATATGTGGGTTTTCGCGTAGGCTTTCCAAAAAGTCTTAATTCATAATTTTTGAATCATCGATGAATTAGTTATGAATTTCCCAAGACTGGGTGCTAAATCAGTCTCATGACTTATGCAGCGAACATAGATCTATAAATTTGATCTTGGAGATGGCCGAATTGGGTCAGTTAGTCTCCATGAGATTTGTAGGTATTTTCATTATGTTTCCAGGAAGTTAAATTTCATATTTTTTTATTTCTAGATCAAAAGATATGAATTTAAGGAACTAATGCTGTAATATGTCCCTCCGTTGTGGACAGAAGAGTTTTTCTTGACTGTTTGCAACCTTTGTTGCACAGTGGGGATATTTGTGATAATTTTATTGAGATAGCTGGTTTCCTGTAGTTTCCAAAGAGTATTAGAACAATGTGTTTGGTTGTACCAAACAAAAGTTATGAAATTCACAAGTTAGTAGTATCGAAGATGTCAGATCGGTCTTCAGGATTAAAAACAAAGGCTTAGATGAGCTAATATGATCTTTTGATCACCTGAGAAGTTGTAGCTAGGCTTGTGTAGATTCTAGGAAAATTGGATTAATGGCTTTTGGAGTTTTGACTCAAAAGTTATGAATTTTTCCTCAACAGCTATCTATTTGGACAGATTTGGGAATTTGAGAGTGTATTGGTTATATGTTCAGGTTTCGATTAGGGACGCTTGTTCTCGTTTTGTTCCATTGCAATGCGGTACACTTTTGATTGGTGTACTTAGTATATTGTATTATGGTTGCTAGGTGGTGGTGAACCTGTAACGGCCCAAAAACTCATAATTGTAAAAATGAGGGATTTTTAAAACTTTTTGTACAATGCCTTTTGTCGTTCCGTTCGCTTGCATTTTTGAGATTTGCTTGAGGACATTTGGAATATCTTTTGCTCTCATGATTTTACCTACAACCCTGTCATTTTGTCTTTACCCAAGTTGAGGCCCGATCATCTCAGTGAGGAACCGTGGATAGTTGATGCGAAGTAGACGATGTCGCTAGCTGAACACTCGCGCCAATGCACGAACCCTCAACTCTTCGGAATACGCCCAAAACACACCGGGTAGTTGTTCGTCGCGAGACCACGAACGACGAACGCCAAGTCCCCAATTCCCAATGGAACGACGGCTTGACCTTAGATTGCAGAACAAAACAAATGGATCGCCTAATTCTCTCTCAAAGTCCTCGCATGAACTCTGGTGTCGAAAGAACAAGCAATAGCTATGTTTCAATCTTATGCATAAACTGGTCTACCTCTATGGTGCGGCCATGGGGGGCTTATATAGCCTCCCACGCAAGCACAAAACTCGGATGAACAGTAACCGAGTGCTACAGTAATCCGAGTCCGACACTGTTCACTGCTACAGTATCCGAGTGCGATTACTGTTCACGTGAACAGTAATCCAAATCAAAAAAACGTCCTACTTTAATTTGGAAATTTAAACTAGTCTCCCTCTCGGTTTCCCTTGTATTGTGAGCTTTCCTTCTCTTAGCTTGCGCGAATTTGTTCGATGCACTTGATGCTTCTTTTTATGCATATGTAACCCTTGTTGCCATGTCACCATATGTCTTTCTTGACCGCCCGCGTGTGCTAGGGTTTTATCCTGAGAGCACGTTCCCTCTCGTTGGCCACATGGGTTTCTTCTCCTTGTTGGCCGCATGTGTTTCTCCTCCATGAATTTGTTCCCGGCCTCCCTCTCCTCCCTCTCGGTTCCAAAGTCTTTAAATTTGTCAAACCTGATAATGCACCAAGTATTGCTTTAGGTAGTAACCAATTCTCATTGGCAACAAAAGGAAATTCATTAAGAAACAAATGCCCCTGTTGTTTGAGAAGTTTAGCTCCTGCTTCACGAATAACCTCATAAGTAGTAGGGATATCCTCATCATTCTCAGGTTTGAACATTGTGAAGCCTTTGGAACCGAGAGGGAGGAGAGGGAGGCCGGAGCCAAAGCAATGGAGGAGAAGCTCATGTGGGTCAACCAAGAGGAGAAAGGCCCAAGAATTGAAGCCCAATTCTGATCCTCCACAAGGCCAACCGAAATTCATCTCGGAATCAACTCAGAATTCAATTCAGATTCGGTTCGGGACAGCCCAACAGGGCTGCAATAAAAAGGCCATAACTTTTGCATACGGAGTCCGATTGGGGTGTTCTTGGACTTGTTTGAAAGGTTATTCCAAGGCACACACAATGGGTATGGCCCCAACTTCAGAAGACTTACGGTCGCGCCGCTATGACCGAAACAATGTAACGGATTTAAGTTAGGTTTTCCTTTTTATGTGTTTTTGGGTCTTAGCCGAATTAGAGTTTGATTCGGCGTGTGTAGCCGGCCCTAGGCCGTGCGTGAGTCGTGGAGGGCGCCTTAAGTACCCTTGCCCATCCTTTGTATCCATTAGACCAGTTTATGCATAAGATTGAAACATAGCTATTGCTTGTTCTTTCGACACCAGAGTTCATGCGAGGACTTTGAGAGAGGACTAGGCGATCCATTGTTTTGTTCTGCACTTCAGGGTCAAGCTGTCGTTCCATTGGGAATTGGGGACTTGGCGTTCGTCGTTCGTGATCTCGCGACGAACCGTTACCCGGTGTGTTTTGGGCGTTTTCCGAAGAGTTGAGTGTTCGTGCATTGACACGAGTGTTCAGCTAGCGACTTCGTCTACTTCGCATCAACTATCCACGGTTCCTCACTGAGAAGATTGGGCCTCCCCCGTATCATGTGGTATTAGATTCTAGGTTTACTCGGTGAGAATTTCTTTACCTGTAGTTAGATTGTTTTTCTGTCCTATCGTCCAATAAACCGAAAATTGCAATACCAAAACCGTAGTTTAATCTGTTATTTCTTGTGCGTTTAGTTAAGTTTTCATCCATTAGAGTTTTGTTTTAGTGCTGATCCGTGTGTTTTCCTTTTGCGTTGCTTAATCATTGTTAGAAAAAAACTGCTGATTGAACTCCTCAATTAGCACCCAAAAAGAGTATTTCGCATCCACTTTAGCCTCTGTCTTGTGGTCGCCAACCCGCGGCGCTGTCGACAACTTGGCATGCGGATTGGAAACCCTTGCTTCCTTTTGGTATCCGAATCGGTCCTACAAGTGTCCTTCCAATTCCATTGGGAAGTAGAGTCCGACTCCATCTCTTGGGAAGTTCCTATCCGAGTCCACTGGAGTTCGGGCCTCTACTTCTTCATTGGTCAAACCACGTTGGCATCCTTGTGCATCACTTATATCTTTTCATCTTGAGACTAGCTATTGATATTGCACCTAGGGCTGCTCATTCACGTTGATTACACATTGCTGATTTGTGAGGGTTGCACACTTCCGTGGGGAGCAAAGCAGAGAGAAAAGAAGGAAAAGGCAGCCGCAAATAGAAAGAGCGGCGGCCTTAAAAAAAAGTGTGCGAAAAGCTAACTTTTGCATACGACCTCCGATTGGAGCGTTTCTTGATCCGTTGGAAAGGAAACAGGAAAATAGAGCCAAAAAAGAAGAAGTCCGGGAAATCTGGAGATTTTAGATCCGCGTAAGCCATCGGGCACACGCGCAGCAACTTCGACCTAAAAAATGGTCGTTTAGGGCCTCAAAACGGGCCCCCGCAAACCGAGAAAAAATCAAGTTTCTCAGAATTCGCTCAAAATTGACAGAGCACCTCTGCAAGTGATTCTAAGGTTCCTCGTGAAGACACCATCCTTTTTCGAGTTGATCCGTGCCTAATTTGGGCTGCTACAGTACCAGGTCATAGTTTCAGCTTGTGTTTTTTTTTATTTTCTTTGAGCAATCTTGTGCCCTAGTATATTTTGTTGCAATTGGCTAGTGTCTATCCTTGTACATGGTGCAAAACGAGCTTGTTTTATCTCTATTTCCATTTGAGCTCATTCCTTTGTTTGCATTAAGTCTCATTTATCTTTGCGTGTGCGTTCATACACTTCGCTTAAACCTTTTGGATCAGCACATAGGCAAAATACTCTAGCTTGGATCATTACTTAGCTTTACAATACCTTGAATATCATATTGCATAGGATATACACATACCTGTCCAAGCTCCACCTACACCCGTTTGTGTACTCCCTTGCTCTTGGTTACACTCATACATTCGGGTTAAGGTCGTTCATTGTCGAATCGCCGATTTCTCGTCCTTGATTCACTTTGGAGCGGTAAGCTTGCCTTGTTTTCGGGATGGTGAGTTGCAGCGTAGTAGAGAGAGCTTTGTTTTACTAACCCGTATATAACCTCGTTTCTTGTTTGTGAGTTGTTGCCATGTCGAGTCACGAGGAGGATCCACCTAATCCGAGGCGCGGTTACGTGGGCGAGTACACTCGGTTGCGCGAGATGCTACAAAACAACTTCATGATGGTGACAATGGCGTGCGCGATGAACTCGGGAGGTTCGGATGGGTGAACACCGGAGGAGGTCACACTGATGCGCACGGCCATCAACAATAACTTCCGAGCTCTCGCCATGTTCGCACAACACACCCACGTGGGGTGCACCCGGTGATGACACGAGTGTGCGGCCCTTGGTGTTTTGCACAATGAGGCCGAGGAGGAGCGTGCTATTCGTGTGGATGAGGAGCGACGAGCGACGGCAGCGCGTCGATGGCGGTGCCGCCAAATGTCGGATGGCGCCGCAAGACGCCCCAGCCCACTGGGCGTGGCGAGGCAGCGGCGGCCTGTGGTGGAGGCGCACCACAGGTGTCCACGGAGGAGGTGTGCATCGTGCACCTCGTGGCTGGGTTGATGAGGTAGAGCAATGGGATGATGATTTCCCCATCGGCGACTACGATGACCAACGGCGCCACCACCGCAACAACGCGTGCGCGTCCTCGACACACCGACGCCGACGATTTTGTCGCTAATCCCAAGTTTAATCTTCCTATATTTTCAGGTGGTACGGATGTGGAACAATACCTCACATAGGAGCTAAAGTTGATAAGTTATTTCGGATGAACAACTATTCCAATGAGAAGAAGCCGCTATGCCCAATGGATTGGATGATTATGCCACACATTGGTGGGAGGTTCATCCGTAAGCACATGGAGCGCCATGAGTTGCCGATTATCACCGGGAGCGGATGAAGCGAGACTTGCGGGCACGCTTTGTACCTCGCCACTACAAGCGCTCACTATTTGAGAAGTTGTGAGTCGCGACAAGGTATGAAATCAATTGATGAATACCATAAGTAAATGGAGACTATCATGATACATGCAGATGTCCGTGAGAATGAATCATGGCGAGATTTCTAGCCGGCATGAATCATGCTGTCAAGCGCATTGTCAATCACCATCCCTGTAATGACATGATTGAGTTGCTGCACCAAGCACGCGAAGCCGAGCGCCAAGTGATTGAAGACGCACGGTTCGCTGCCCGTTCACGTTCTTCAGCCAGTCCAGGACAGCCATATAACAACAGCTTCTCAAACAAGGGCACTCCGGGCGGATGCAATTCGGTGACGCGCAGTTCCGCAAGTAAGAAGCTGGAGAGTACACCATCACTGGTGCGTCGACATGCGGCACCCGCTGCTAGTGCGACCTCGTCTATGGGGTCAACAGGACGTTCACGTGACATCATTTGCCACAAGTGCAAGGGTGTTGGCCATTTTCAGAGGGACTGCCCAAATGTTAGAACTATGCTTATCACCGACGATGGCGGTTATGTTTCAGCTAGTGATGACGAGTCGCCTAATGCGCAGCCAGTCTTGCACACTGATGACATAGAACAATGTGAGTGCGATCCTGAGTTTCCTAACACGGCAAGTATTCCATTGTTTGCACACCCAAGGTGCTTAGTGTGATGCCATCGCCGTCACTCGAACAGCGGTACAATTTATTTCAGACTTGGGCAAAACTTGATAAGGGTAAGGTGTGCGAAGTGATTATTGATGGTGGGAGTTGTCATAACTTGGCCAGCAAGGATATGTGTCATAAGTTGGGTTTAAAGTACTTGCCGCATCCACGTCCTTATTGATGGAGACGGGGTTCCCGATCTTTCGATGAGATTGATAAATATCGATTTTGATGGAGGTGACTCTCGCGATCCGACTACAACCGTACGACGACGCTTGCGCCTTAGCAATCGTTAAACCAACTCGCGACGTTATTGACCGTCTTTGAAATCGACCAACGACCACGAAGGCCTATTCCTGCATGCAATCGAAGAACACGCAAGAACAAGATAAAACACAATCTGAAATTGCAAATATGGATTGAAATACTTATAAATTTGGATTCCGAAAGCTGTCTTGACAGGTGGTCATCCGACAATCAAGAAACAGTTTGCACAATGGCTAAACCTTAACTCAACGAAATCCAAGAAAACTAGAGGGGGTGTGGCATCCTTATATAGGGGAGGAAGAGCCACAAATCTAAAAGAAATAGCGGGGAGGGACTAAACTCGCGGGATACTGTTCATGTGAACAGTAATCACACCTCTAGGTGGGCCGCCGGCATATGAGCCAAGTTGAGTTCGATTACAAAGCCCAGATTGGCCCAAATAGGTGATATGACGCCTTCTTTAGATGATTGCGATCAGTTCAGAAGGAATTTGAAGGTGAGGCCGGATCCGTTTGAAAGAGGACGAAATAAGCTTTCAATCAAGTACTCGTGGACCTCAAACGGACTCCGTATGTGAAAGTTATGCCTGTTTTAAGTTGGTGTTGTCAGGCTGATTCCGGAGGCCGAACTGGATTCCAAAACAGGTCCAGCTCGAATTGCTTGCTTGTCTTAGACCAAAAGTGACATGGTGCTGCACATATATATATTTCATCATTAGGTAGCATCATATAGTTCATATAATATAAAGACACTCCTAAAAACAAGCTCACCTGATAATTTAAGTGAAGCGTACGAGCTCTTTAACTTGGAACAGTAAGCATAGTAAATATGGTAATATCCATAGGGGTCATGTCCTCATCATCCTCCCTTTCTTGAAAACAAAGCCGTCCTCGGCTTTTGTTAAGCTGAAAATAGGGTAACAAAGAAGTCAAAGTGTATGCATGGTATATGTATATGTCATTTGTTTTAACGGTTCTTCGTTGTTGCACAATTAATGTTAGAAGACAACAGCGACCATAAAAAATCATTGTATTATTAACCCAAGAGTAATCATATATGTGAATGATCAAAACAAAAGTTCTCACACAACAATTATTGCAACTAGTTTTGCAAATGTAAGTGAAGCGTTTATGCAATTCAAATCTCTCAAGTTGTAAACTTGCAGGGGTAGCACATATAGGCAAATCTACAACTTTTGGAATCAAACAAAATTCATCCATATAATCAGATTTCAATCGCGCAATAGCAAATTCATCTAGCAATGGTGAAAAGATTTGTAAGTTCTTCCATAATTCAACATCTTCATTCAGATTGTCCACACTAGATGGTGTAATAAAAGGTGAACACATAGGCATAGGATGAGCACTAAATTTTATTTTACTCTCATATTGAACAAGATTCAGCACACAAGAATTGTTGTTCAAAACAGCAAGCTTTAAGTTATGCATATTCGATAAAGAATAAATTGATTGTCTACACCATAATCTCCAATCAAATTAAACTTATACCCAGGGGTGTAGGCACTAGACAAGCATTTTGAACATACAATTTCAGAAACTTTCTCCATAGCATGTGACAATTCCATAGGTGAATCCAACATAATGTAATACAAAGAATCAGCAGGAGAAATTCTAGTCAAAACTTCTTTATGTCTAACCAATTTCACATGATCATTATATGCGATTAACGCATCACATAAATCACTCAAAACAGCAGACAATTCAATTATTTCATCACATGATGCAATCAAATCAATACAGTCTGTATTCTCTACTTGAAATATGTGCATATCAGAATTGTTTTCCACTAATTTTTGCTCTAAAATAGCATGAACAGTGGACAAATGTAGTTCTTCAAAATCATACTCACCTTGAGTGATGATAGCACCATGATCTTTACCTTTTTGGCTCCCCTTAGATGATGTAGGCGCTTCCATCTCCTCATCTTCCTTCTCAACCAACGGAGTAGGTGGTGCAATCAACTCATTCTCCTCTTCGGCATGGTTCTCAACTTCCTGCAAGTCGTTAGTCACAGAAAAAGACACAAACATAGGCTTATTCTGATGTTTCCTATCATCATGTATTCTTAATTTCTCCTCAATCTGACTTTCAACCTTACAGGTAAGTATAAACAAATGAGAGAGAGAATTATTTCTTTATGAACAAGAAGGTCCTGAATTCCCTGATTAAGTCCACTTAAGAATCTATTTTCTGTAGCTTCAACATATTTCTCTAAACCACAACGCAACAAACGAGTTTTCAATTCATGATAGTATTCCCTTACAGTTCTACTACCTTGATCTAGCTAGTAAATAATCAGCATCATATTTAGGAACGAATTCATCTCTCAAAAGCTTCTTTAATGCATTCCAAGTTTGAGGCACTCTTCCATGTCTATTTAAATACTTCCCCCAAAGTATTGCATCCTCAACAAAAACACTAGTGGCAGCTCTAATCTTTTGCCTATCAGACCAATCATAAAATTCAAATTCTTTTTCTAATGCTATTTCCCAGTCAACATAGGCATCAGGATCAAAGTTACCAGCAAAGGATGGAAATGCATACTTAAATTTACCTCGTTCAGGCACAGGAGATGAGTTAATGGTGTTGTTGATCTCCCGAAACTCTCTACTATGTGATCTTGAACCTGTCATGGTTAGCAGAAAACAAGCATATGTCTCTAGCAACTACTAAGATGTGGTGGTTCAAAAGTCGCTCACACTCAAGCCTTTTATCGAGTTCTTACCAATTATTACCAAGCAAACAGGGATGATCGACATCCAATGGTGTCAACGTATCTTCGAAGATTGGATGGAACGATTGCTAGGAGAAGCTCAGCCTGTACGGTGTAGAAGAGGTGTAGCTGGGAAGGCTCAAGTATGGTAGCAAGGATTAGCAACAATCAATTCTGATGAGGATATCCCTACTACTTATGAGGTTATTCGTGAAGCAGGAGCTAAACTTCTCAAACAACAGGTGCATTTGTTTCTTAATTAATTTCCTTTTGTTGCCAATGAGAATTGGTTACTACCTAAAGCAATACTTGGTGCATTCTCAGGTTTGACAAATTTAAAGACTTTGGAACCGAGAGGGAGGAGAGGGAGGCCGGGAACAAATTCATTGAGGAGAAACACATGCGGCAAACAAGGGAGAAAAAACCCATGTGGCCAACGAGAGGGAACGTGCTCTCAGGATAAAACCCTAGCACATGCGGGCGGTCAAGAAACACGTATGGTGACATGGCAACAAGGGTTACATTGGCATAAAAAGAAGCATCAAGTGCATCGAACAAATTCGCGCAAGCTAAGAGAAGGAAAGCTCACAATACAAGGGAAACCGAGAGGGAGACTAGTTTAAATTTCCAAATTAAAGTAGGACGTTTTTTTGAATCGGATACTGTTCACGTGAACAGTAATCGGACTCGGATTACTGTAGCAGCGACCAGGGTCGGGTTCGGATTACTGTAGCACTCAGTTACTGTTCATCCGAGTTTTGTGCTTGCATGGGAGGCTATATAAACCCCCCATGGTCGCACCATAGAGGTAGACCAGTTTATGCATAAGATTGAAACATAGCTATTGCTTGTTCTTTCGACACCAGAGTTCATGCGAGGACTTTGAGAGAGAATTAGGCGATCAATTTCTTTTGTTCGCAATCCAAGGTCAAGCCGTCGCTCCATTGGGAATTGGGGACTTGGCGTTAAGTCGCTCGTGGTCTCGCGACGAACAACTACCCGGTGTGTTTTGGGCATATTCGAAGAGTTGAGGGTTCGTGGCATTGGCGCGAGTGTTCACTAGCGACATCGCCTACTTCGCATCAACTATCCACGGTTCCTCACGAGAAGATCGGGCCTCCCGTATCATATGGTATCGATTCTAGGTTTACTCGGTGAGAATTTCTTTACCGTAGTTAGATTCGCTTTCTATCCTATCGTCCAATAAACCGAAAATTGCAATACCAAAACCATAGTTTAATCTGCTATTTCTTGTGCGCTTAGTTAAGTTTTCATCCATTAGAGTTTTTGTTTTTAGTGCTGATCCATGTGTTCCTTTTGTGTTGCTTAATCATTGTGTTCACATAAACCGTACCAAATTGCTGATTGAACTCCTCAATTAGCACCCAAAAGAGATAGCCGACCAAACACTTTGGGTTTCTTGAGCTTCACTTATATCCTTTCATCCTTGAGACTAGCTTTTGTACATTGCACTAGGGCTGTTCTTTGGTTTATTTACACGTTGTTGAATTGTGAGACTTGTCCAATCAAGAGGGGAGCAAACCCTATTTAGCCATTGCAATAAGAAAAGAGGAAAAGGCAGCGGTTACAAGAAAAAGTCACGGCTTGAAAAGGTATTAAAAACAAAAGATCAAACCCGCAAATACCAAAGACAAAAATTTTCCTTTCGGTTTCCTTAATAGCCGAACGGCGAAGAGCTTTGTTCATGCGGTTTTGAAAAAAACAAACAAAAGGGGCTGGCCAAATTGGGAAGAATAAACCTTAGTCCATAATTTCAGATTGTGTATTTAATCTATTTGAGCAATCTTGTGCCCTAACATTGATATCTTTGCAATTGGCTAGCGCCTCTCATAGTACTTGGTGCAAAAACGAGCTAGTTTTCATCTCAATTTCAGTTTGTCTCTCACTAGCTCATTCCTTTGTTTGCATTAAGTCACATTTATCTTTGTTTGTGCGTTTATACACTTCGCTTAAACCTTTTGGATCAGACATAGGCAAAATACTCTAGCTTGGATCATTACTTAGCTTTACAATACCATGAATATCAGATTGCATAGGATATACACATACCGTCCGAGCTCCACCTACACCCGCTTGTGTACTCCTTGCTCTTGGTTACGCTCATACATTACCGGGTTAAGGTCGCCATTGTCACAATCTGTCGATTTGCCGCCCTTGATTCACTTTGGAACAGTAAGCTTGTCTTGTGTTCGGGGCGGTGAGTTGCGAGCGTAGAGAGCAAGTTTTTACTAACCCGGATATAATTTTGTTTGCTATTTGTGAGTTGTATCCATGTCGTCATCAGGAGAATCCACCGTTACGTGGACGGAGTATACACTGTTGTGTGGGACGCTACAAAAGCAACTTCATGATCGTGATAATGGTGTGCGCGATGAGCTCTGGGTCCGTTCGGATCGGATTGAACAACCTCGTAGAGAAGGTTACACAACCACGCACGGACATCAACAACAACTTCTTGAGCCGCACGCCATGTTCAATCAACCAAACGTGCATCGTAAGGATTTTCACGATAAGCCCAAATTTTCTATCCCTATATTTTCTGGTCGCATGCATGTAGAAGAATATCTCACTTGGGAGCTAGAAATTGATACTCTATTTCGGATGCACAACTATACCAATGAGAGGAAGCTCTTACTTGCGTCTAGTGGCTTGGCGATTATGCCACACATTGGTGGGAGCAGTTTATTCGCAAGCGATGGAGCGCCATGAATTGCCGATTATCACGTGGGAGCAGATGAAGCAAAGATTTCGGCACGCTTTGTACCCGCCACTACAAGCGTTCTCACTTGACAAGTTGACTTGTCCACGAAAAGGTTTAAATGCCGCTTGTATATCACATGTGAAGGCGATCGAGCATGGGACATTCCTTCGGTACATGTTTCGTGTAGTGCCGCCCCATTGCTTCATGAAGAGTTTGTGGTTCTGTAATTGCTCAATTGCTGACCCACAATCTTTGGGGACGGATGTATCCAAACCCATATGAGAATGAGTGCCACATAGCCAAATTGAGTGAGAATGATAAAGAGAGTGAGCTGTGTGATTCCACCATATGTGAGGTTGAGAACATCTCTATTGACTGTGAGAAAGATGCACCAATAGAAAAGAGAGAAGTAGATGATAGTCAAAGTGAGGTTACTACTGAAATTCACGATTTATTTTCTACTTCTAGTGTTGTTTCTCACATTGTGCAGGTTGATATTAAAGAAAATGAGTTGAAAGTTGAACAACCGGCACCGTTGGACGTGAAAGACGAGGAGATAACCATGGTGGGGGATAGAGTGCTTGCGATCCAATGGTTTCATGATGATGATTTGATATCTACAACACCGACAACAACTGAGGAGGATGGTAAAGGTAACAATAATGGTGTTGAATTGCATACTCATCAAGAAGAGGTACGTGACGCAGTTCGATCTCTAGTGTTCCTTTGAATATTCCATGTTCAAATTTGTACGCTCAATTTACATAATGTGGAATTGATTACCCATAAGGACGTTCTTACTAAAATATCTTTTGATGATCTTTTATACTATATCATGTTCGATGTTCATAGAGAGCTATCTAGTGTGATTGAGAATCTTGCTAAAGTTTCATGTTTAAAATCACTCGTTAGTACTTATGCCTACACATATACATTCAATTTGATTGAGATTATGGTGTAGATGACAAGTTCTATGTTTATCGAATATGCATTACCGTGATAATCTTGCTGATTTAAACTTGCATGTTTTGCGCAAACCATCTATTGAGAAATATCATGATCATTTTGAGATGGATTTTAATACAAGTGCCTATTGTTTAGAACTAATATGATGCCTACTTGTTTCTCCTATACATGTAAACAACGTAGTCGAGTTGAAGCATGGAAGAAACTAAATTTTTCTCTCCAATATTTGAACAACTTGATCTAGTGGGTCCCTCTTATATCTTGTCCATGTACTTACCAAAGTCGAGGGCGATTTTTTTCTCATGGGAGGGAGAATGATGTGACTGAAAGTATCGCAATGTATATATCAAATACATCCTATGGCTGCTATGATCCTAATTATTTTGTGCGCAACAACGAGAATGTCACAACAATTGATGCATACATATACCACGTATATACGTTGTTCTTTTGTTTATTACACTTTCAAGAAATCATCATGTGCTAAGCTTAAAGGAGTTTGGATGACAAATATATATACCATGCATATACGTTGTATTTTTTGTCTAGCACATCTTCAGGCTATCAAAAGCCGAGGACGGCTTTTTTTGAAGAAAGGGAGGATGATGAGGATATCCCTACTACTTATGAGGTTATTCGTGAAGCAGGAGCTAAACTTCTCAAACAACAGTGCATTTGTTTCTTAATGAATTTCCTTTGTTGCCAATTAGAATTGGTTACTACCTAAAGCAATACTTGGTGCATTCTCGTGTTTGACAAATTTAAAGACTTTGGAACCGAGAGGAGGAGAGGGAGGCCAGGAACAAATTCATGGAGGAGAAACACATGCGGCTAACAAAGGAGAAGAAACCCATGTGGCCAACGAGAGGAACGTGCTCGTGGATAAAACCCTAGCACATGCAAGCGGTCAAGAAAGACATATGGTGACATGGCAACAAGGGTTACATTGGCATAAAAGAAGCATCAATGCATCGAACAAATTCGCGCAAGCTAAGAGAAGGAAAGCTCACAATACAAGGGAAACCGAGAGGAGACTAGTTTAAATTTCCAAATTAAAGTAGGACGTTTTTTTGAATCGGATCACTGTTCACGTTGAGATGCACGTTGAGAATGCCAAAGAGCAAGAAAAGAATTTAGTGATGTTAGCCACCAAATCAGAGATGAGAGAATTCAGAGAAGATCCCAATTTGGTGCACTTTGTAACGTTGTACAAAGACTTGACTTTGGTGCACTTTTTGCTTTCGACTAACGACTTGTCTTCTCTTCCTAGCGGTGTTGCTTGTGTTTTGCAGACTTCAAATGACGTCTTTCCACCAAGGTATCACTGGCTACCACCAATCCGTGGGATAGAACATAAGATCGACTTGATTCTAGGAGTCACATCGCGAACCGACCACCGCATCGCACCAATCCCGAGGAAACAAAGGAAATTCGAAACAAGTACAAGAGCTTCTCTCCAAAGGGTATGTACGTGAAAGCTTAAGCCCTTGTCTGCTCCTCGTTATTTTAGTTCCTAAGAAAGATGGTTCATATATGTGCGTAGATTGTTGAGCGATTAATAATATCACACCGATATCGCCATCCTATACCTCGCTTAGATGATATGCTAGACGAATTGAGTGGTGCTGTTATTTTCTCTAAGATAGATTTGCGCAGTGGTTACCATCAAATTAGGATGCATGATGGGGATGAGTGGAAAACAGCATTTAAAACAAAATTTTGGTTATATGAGTGGTTAGTCATGCCTTTTGGTTTAACTAATGCACCTAGTACATTCATGCGCTTAATGAATCATGTTTTAAGGCATTTCATTGGTAAATTTGTGGTTGTGTATTTTGATGATATTCTGATTTACAGTCGCACTGAATCTGAACACATCGACCATGTTAGACAAGTTCTACAAGTTTTACATGAGGCTAAGCTATTTGGTAACTTAGAAAAGTGCACTTTTTGCAAAGATCGTGTCATCTTTTTGGGCTATGTTGTTTCTGCACAGGGAGTTGAAGTAAATGAGTCTAAAATTGAAGTGATTAAAAAATGGCCAACTCCTGTGAACGTAAGTCAGATTAGGAGCTTTCATGGTCTCGCTGGTTTTTATCGGCGCTTTGTGAAGGATTTTAGCACAATCGCTGCCCCTTTGAATGAACTTACTAAAAAGGGTGTTGAATTTGTGTGGGGAGTAGCGCAAGACAATGCTTTTGCTGAACTTAAGAAACGCTTGACTGAAGCACCGTTGCTTGTTTTACCTGATTTCACTAAAATTTTTGAAATTGAGTGTGATGCTAGTGGATTGGGTATTGGCGGTGTTTTAATGCAAGAGGGTAGACCGGTAGCTTATTTTAGTGAGAAACTGAATGGTGATCAATTGAATTATCCGGTCTATGACAAAGAGCTTTATGCGTTAGTGCGTGCGTTAGAAACTTGGCAATACTATTTATGGCCTAAAGAGTTTATTATTCATTCTGATCATGAGGCATTGAAGTATTTAAAAGGCCAAGCAAACCTGAACCGTAGACATGCAAAATGGGTCGAGTTCATTAAGTCGTTTCCTTACATTGTGAAATACAAGAAGAGAAAGGAAAATGTGGTAGCTGATGATCTTTCTAGGAAAAGTGTGCTTTTAACTCAATTAGGAGTGCAAGTTCCTGGTTTAGAGAGTTTGGGTGATTTATATGCTCATGACCATGATTTTTTCGTTCCTTACGCACATTGCAAAGAGGGAAAAGGCTGGGATAAATTTCACATCCATGATGGGTTTTTGTTTCGCACTAACAAATTATGCGTTCCAGAATCCTCCGTGCGTTTGTTATTACTGCAGGAATCACATGCAGGTGGATTGATGGGACATTTTGGACGTGAGAAGACGTTGTCTATGCTGAGCGATCACTTTTATTGGCCTAAGATGAGGCGAGATGTGGAGAGGTATGTGCAGCGATGCATTACTTGCCACAAAGCGAAATCGAAATTGAATCCACACGGTTTGTATACCCCTCTACCTGTTCCCAATGCACCATGGGAGGATATTAGTATGGATTTTGTTTTAGGACTGCCTAGGACTAAGAGGGGGAGCGATTCTGTTTTTGTCGTTGTGGATTGTTCTTCGATGATGGCACACTTTATTCTATGCCACAAGAGCGACGATGCGTCGCACTATTGTGTCAGATCGTGACGTGAAGTTCATGAGCTACTTCTGGAAGACGCTTTGGGGTAAACTGGGGACGAAGTTGTTATTCAGCACAACTTGTCATTCCCCAACTGATGGTCAAACGGAGGTGGTGAACCGCACACTTTCAATGCTACTCCGGACTATGATCAAGAAGAACCTGCGCGAGTGGGAGGATTGTTTGCCGCACGTGGAATTCGCTTATAATCGGGCCGCACTCCACTCACGCAGCTTGTGTCCTTTTGAGGTGGTGTATGGCTTCAAACCCTTTACGCCGCTTGATTTGCTGCCACTTCCAAGTCATCACCGTGTTCATATGGAGGCGCCCAAGCGAGCTGAATATGTGAAGAAATTGCATCTAAAAACAAAAGAAAGATAGAGCGCAAGGTCAAGTCCTATGTCGAGAAGGCGAACAAGAAGAGGAAGAAGATGATTTTCAACCAGTGATTTGGTTTGGGTACACTATCGCAAGGATCGCTTTCCGTAACGCCGCAGTCCAAATTGCTCGCCGCGAGGTGATGGACCTTTCAAGGTGCTTGCGAAGATCAACGACAATGCCTACAAGATAGAGCTTTCCGGCGATGACTATTGTGTGAGCTCTACGTTCAATGTCGCTGATTTATCACCTTTCTTTGGTGGTGACGATCCAGCGTCGAGAATGACGCCTTTTCAAGAGGGGGAGGATGATGAGGGCATCCCTAACACTGATACATCTTTTCCTATTGGTGATCACGCACATACTGAGATGGACGCCATAAGTGAAGCTACAAATAAGACAAGTGCAGAAGTGCATGTTGGTCCACTGACTAGAGCAAGAGCTATACTTCTAAATCAACAGGTGCTTTTGTTTATTAATGAATCTTCTATTTTCATTGATGAGAATTGGGTACTACCTCATGCAAATATTTTGTGTATTCTCAGGTTTGAATATTGTGAAGCCTTTGGAACCGAGAGGGATGAGAGGGAGGCCGGAGCCAAAGCAATGGAGGAGAAGCTCACGTGGGTCAACCAAGAGGAGAAAGGCCCAAGAATTCAAGCCCAATTCGGATCCTCCACAAGTCCAACCGAAATTCATCTCGGAATCAACTCAGAATTCAATTCGGATTCGGTTCGGGACTGCCCAACAGGGCTGTAATAAAAAGGTCATAACTTTTGCATACGGAGTCCGATTGGGGTGTTCTTCGACTTGTTTGAAAGCTTATTCCAAGGCCCACACAATGGGTATGGCCCCAACTTCAGAAGACAAACGGTCGCGCCGCTATGACCGAAACAATGTGACGAATTTAAGTTAGGTTTTCCTTTTTGTGTGTTTTTGGGTCTTAGTTGAATTAGAGTTTGATTCGGCGTGTGTAGCCGGCCCTAGGCCGTGCGTGAGTCGTGGAGGGCGCCTTAAGTACCCTTGCCCCTCCTTTGTATCCATTAGACCAGTTTATGCATAAGATTGAAACATAGCTATTGCTTGTTCTTTCGACACCAGAGTTCATACGAGGACTTTGAGAGAGGACTAGGCGATCCATTGTTTTGTTCTGCACTTCAGGGTCAAGCCGTCGTTCTATTGGGAATTGGGGACTTGGCGCTCGCTGCTCGTGGTCTCGCGACGAACCGCTACCCGTGTGTTTTGGCGTTTTCAAGAGTTGAGGGTTCGTGCATTGGCGCGAGTGTTCAGCTAGCGACTTCGTCTACTTCGCATCAACTATCCACGGTTCCTCACTGAGAAGATCGGGCCTCCCCCGTATCATATCATCATCCTATTCCTAGGTTAGATGATATGCTTGATGAATTGAGTGGCTCTATTGTTTTCTCTAAGGTTGATTTGCGTAGTGGATATCATCAAATTCGCATAAAATTAGGCGATGAATGGAAAACCGCATTTAAAACTAAGTTTGGGTTACATGAGTTGTTAGAGCCTTTTGGATTAACTAATGCACCTAGCACCTTCATGAGATTAATGAACGAGGTTTTACGTGCTTTCATTGGTAGATTTGTAGTGGTTTATTTTGATGACATATTGATATACAACAAATCCTTATAAGAACATCTTGACCATTTACGTGCTGTTTTTAATGCTTTACGTGATGCACGTTTATTTGGTAACCTTGAGAAGTGCACCTTTTGCACCGATCGAGTCGCGTTTCTTGGCTATGTTGTTACTCCACAGGGAATTGAAGTTGATCAAGCCAAGATTGAAGTAATACAGAGTTGGCTGACTCCTAACACGGTCACACAGGCACGAAGCTTTATAGGACTTGCTGGATTCTACCGCCACTTCGTGAAGGATTTCAGCGCCATCGCTGCACCATTGAATGAGCTCGCCAAGAAGGGCGTGCCATTTGTTTGGAGCGCCGCACACGAGAACGCCTTCACCAGATTGAAAGATAAGTTAACACATGCACCACTACTCCAACTCCCTGACTTTAATAAGTCTTTAATAAGATGTGATGCCAGCGGAATTGGTTTAGGTGATGTATTGCTACAAGAAGGTAAACCTATAGCATACGTTAGTGAGAAATTGAGTGGGCTTAGTTTGAACTATTCTACTTATGATAAGGAATTATATGCACTATTTCGAACTTTGAAAACTTGGCAACATTATTTATGGCCCAAAGAATTTGTTATACATTCTGATCACGAATCTTTAAAGCATATTCGAAGTCAAAGTAAATTGAACCGTAGACATGCAAAGTGGGTTGAATTTATTGAGTCTTTTCCTTATGTCATAAAACACAAGAAGGGAAAGGAGAATGTAATTGCTGCCGCTTTGTCTAGGAGATATACCATGCTTTCACAACTTGACTTTAAAATTTTTGGATTAGAGACTATTAAAGAGCAATATGTGTATGATGCTGATTTTACAGATATATTGTTGAATTGAAAGAAGGGAAAACGTGGAACAAATTTGTCCTTCATAACGGGTTTGTGTTTAGAGCTAACAAGCTATGCATTCCAACTAGCTCCGTTCGTTTGTTGTTGTTACAGGAAGCGCACGGAGGCGGACTAATGGGACACTTTGGTGTGAAGAAAACGGAGGATATACTTGCTGATAATTTCTTTTGGCCAAAGATGAGACGGGACGTCGAGCGCTACGTTGCTCGCTGTACTACATGTCAAAGAGCTAAGTCACGACTTAATCCTCATGATTTATACATGCCTCTACCAGTTCCCAGCGTTCTGTGTGAAGATATTTCGATGGACTTTGTTTGAGGTTTGCCTAGAACAATGAAGGGGAGCGATAGTATATTCGTAGTTGTTGATAGATTTTCTAAGATGGCTCACTTTATACCATGTCATAAGAGCAATGATGCTGCCAATATTGCTGATTTATTTTTTCGTGAAGTTGTTCGATTGCATGGTGTGCTTAATACTATAGTTTCAGATCGTGATGCTAAATTCTTTAGCCATTTTTGGAGAACTTTATGGGCTAAATTGGGGACTAAGCTGCTATTTTCTACTACTTGTCATCCCCAAACTGATGGACAAACTGAAGTTGTGAATAGAACTTTATCTACAATGCTTAGGGCTGTGTTGAAAAAGAATTTAAAAATGTGGGAAGAATGCTTGCCTCATATTGAGTTTGCTTATAATCGTTCATTGCATTCTACTACAAAGATGTGCCCTTTTGAAGTTGTTTATGGTTTTGTGCCTCGTGCTCCTATTGATTTAATGTCTATTACATCTTCGGATAAATTGAATTTGATGCTAAACAACGTGTTGAATTGATTTTAAAAATGCATGAGACAACTAAGGAGAATATAGTGAAGGGTAACGGGTAGGCTACACTAGCGCAAATTAAAAAAAATCTACCCGTAAACCAAGATCACTGCAGTTATAGATCACGGTCTTACCACTAGACGCGCAAAGGAGGTTGATGCAAAGACGTCGGGCGAGTAGTCGACTAAGTTGATGCAAGCACGTCGGGCGCGAGTAGTCGTACTACTTCCTCGTCCCGCCGTGGCGTCCCACGTACAACTCCTCTCTTGCGGTTCGTCCCAACGCTACGGATGCGGCGCTTCAAAGGTATCCACACGCACGGAGGAAGCGACGCACGCCGAACTACTAGATCCGCGCGAGCGACTAGGGCGTGGGAGGGGTGGCGGCTAGGGTTTGAGGATGTCACAAAAAACTCATCGCCCAATCCTGTGCGCTCCTGCCCTCCTTTTATAGACGTCCTTACAATGGGCTTCTACGAATAGCGACCCATTAGGACTCAATGCCCAGTCTAATTCGGATCCAATCCGAATTAGGCTTCAGCCTCTTAAGTGTGTGACCCTATAGGTTCACGTATGTTTAGAAATAACGCGAGTACACATACTTGGTCAATACTTGGTAGCGGCCTCTAGCAAGACGTGCCAACTCCTAAACGTACACAAAGATCATATCGGACGAACCATCACAATGTTATGTACATGCCAATCCCTTTGCCTCACGATATTCGGTCGAGCTCCAAGTGACCACTCTTTCTCGATCCCGTGATCCGAATCCCTTACTAGGTTAACTCTTAACCTTAAGTAGCATGGCCATGCATTTCGGATCCGATCACTCGAGGCGCCAGAGATATCTCTCTGTAGAGAGGGCAATTCCATCTCGATCGACCATGCCTCGCAAAGATGCTTCATGACAAACCCGAAGCTACTTTATAACTACCCAGTTACGGAGTAGCGTTTGATAGCCCCTAAGTAGGTCGATTCACATCTCAAGTACATGCGACAATCTTAGGTCTAAGGACAAGGCGTACACATTGTGTAGAGAGAACCATAAGTATAATTGCTATGTCTCATGTTGGGTCGGTCCAACCCCATGTTCTAAACATGTGTCCACATTATTGGTTTGACATCTCCATGTCTATGACATGTGAAACATGGTCATCAACCGATACATGTGCTAATCCATCATTCACGTGTGTCCTCACATGAACTCTGACTAGGACAACTTTAGAATAATCATACAAGTAAAGAGTTTCACAAACAAGTCACATACTTGTTAATCAACACAAAGGCAATATTCAAGGAACATTTATTAAATCATGGATACAACGAAATATCATCATCTCTATGATTGCCTCTAGGGCATATCTCCAACATATAGAGCGCATAAATGCTAAATATAAACTTGCTGTAGTCAGGGGAGAAAATGATACGGGGGATGTGAGGACCCCAGTTTATTTGGCTTGTAATGCTTAACCAACCACCCGGTCCTAGCATCACAAATCATATAAACTAAGCCTCGAGGCATGCATACTTCCCACAACTGCAGTATGCACACCTCATCACAAAATTATGCATCAATTCCATTCTAACATAGAGTCCAAACATCACAATACTAAACAGTAAACAACACAGTAGAGTTATTACAACAGAGGCCGACCGGCCAAATTACAATAGATAACTAAATAAACCACGGAAGCAAATGTGCCATAAGATGGCTATAAACAAAGCCAATCAGTGTGCCTTAGCCCACAAGGCAACCAACCGGACCGTCAAGCTAGTCGTCCCAAAACCCGCACATCTCACAGAAGTAAGGCCCTTGGGGCTCACCTGCCTCCTCCGCAACAAAAATATTAAGCAAAGCATATGAGTACAAAAATTGTTTTTGTACTCGTAAGACTGACGTGTGGACTAGCAGACCTATGCATAACTACATGCAGGCTTATTTGAGTGGGGTTGTATGGCTCATTTTAGCACAAAGCAATCTTTATTTGCAATAATGTAATACATTTAAAAGCAAGTTGGCAATTCATTTTTAATGTTGAAATAACAGCGAAATAAAGATAGATACAAGTAGCCACCTGGAAGTGACTATCCCAATAGTCACCACAATATAGCACGAATCCCAGATTCGTACCACCCGTCAAGTTTTAGTTAAAAGGTTGTAGTCTAACTCTTGAAAAGCTTACCCAAGTGTGTCCATAACCTAGGACGAGGCTATTCGAATAGTTTTAACCCTGCAGGGTGTACCATCTGCATTCACACTTGCATCGCCTTTAAGCCAAAGCACACTTCTTAGAAGGTAAGTCGGGCACGGCTAAGTCCTACGAGACGCTTTCCAATATTGTGTATTAACTACGAGCCGCCCGTATGGATAGAAACCCATACGCTGACATGGTAAAGCCGAAAAGACAACTACCCACTCAGGATAAAGCTTTTCAGACAACTAACATGCTCCCAACACCATCCCTCCTGCGACCTCCCGCGACCCGGAGCCAATACACGCCAAAGTACTAAGTCAAGAGAGGTCTCATATACTCTAGTGTGGTTACACGCAAAAATGCCTGGATAACAGGTACACACAAGATGTTCGGTCCTTAATTGACTCGGACACCATTCCAGTCACACCCAACAGATCACACCAACTTACCATTGTGCCCAAGTCCAATTTATTTTATTTTCAGTTTTTAGTTTTAACAATTAAACATAGCAAAAATGCTGAAACAAAAAGTCATAATAATTTTGTGTGATCAAGGTTACCGACTAAGTCGATAACCGCCCATTTCTACCAATACTAAGCATGTCTAAGCAGTTGAAATCGTATCTACTAAGTGACAAGAGATCATCCAACGATCTGTAATCACAGCAAATAACCTAGGCTCAGGTTGATACGGGGGAGGCCCGATCTTCTCAGTGAGGAACCGTGGATAGTTGATGCGAAGTAGATGATGTCGCTAGCTGAACACTCGCGCCAATGCACGAACCCTCAACTCTTCGGAATACGCCCAAACACACGGGTAGTTGTTCGTCGCGAGACCACGAACAGCGAACGCCAAGTCCCCAATTCCCAATGGAACGACGGCTTGACCTTGGATTGCAGAACAAAACAAATGGATCGCCTAATTCTCTCTCAAAGTCCTCGCATGAACTCTGGTGTCGAAAGAACAAGCAATAGCTATGTTTCAATCTTATTCATAAACTGGTCTACCTCTATGGTGCGGCCATGGGGGGTTTATATAGCCTCCCACGCAAGCACAAAACTTGGATGAACAGTAACCGAGTGCTACAGTAATCCGAGACCGACACTGTTCACTGCTACAGTAATCCGAGTCCGATTACTGTTCACGGGAACAGTAATCCGATTCAAAAAAACGTCCTATTTTAATTTGGAAATTTAAACTAGTCTCCCTCTCGGTTTCCCTTGTATTGTGAGCTTTCCTTCTCTTAGCTTGCGCGAATTTGTTCGATGCACTTGATGCTTCTTTTTATGCCAATGTAACCCTTGTTGCCATGTCACTATATGTCTTTCTTGACCGCCCGCATGTGCTAGGGTTTTATCCTGAGAGCACGTTCCCACTCGTTGGCCACATGGGTTTCTTCTCCCTTGTTGGTGGCCGCATGTGTTTCTCCTCCATGAATTTGTTCCCGGCCTCCCTCTCCTCCCTCTCGGTTCCAAAGTCTTTAAATTTGTCAAACCTGAGAATGCACCAAGTATTGCTTTAGGTAGTAACCAATTCTCATTGGCAACAAAAGGAAATTCATTAAGAAACAAATGCACTGTTGTTTGAGAAGTTTAGCTCTGCTTCACGAATAACCTCATAAGTAGTAGGGATATCCTCATCATCCTCCCTTTCTTCAAAAGCCGTCCTCGGCTTTTGATAGCTGAAGATGTGCTAGACAAAAATACAACGTATATGCATGGTATATATATTTGTCATCCAAACTCCTTTCGCTTAGCACATGATGATTTCTTTGAAAGTGTAATAAACAAAAGAACAACGATATATCGTGGTATATGTATGCATCAATTGTTGTGACATTCTCGTTGTTGCGCAAAATAATTAGGATCATAGCAGCCATAGGATGTATTTGATATATACATTGCGATACTTTCAGTCACATCATTCTCCTCCCATGAGAAAAAATCGTCCTCGACTTTGGTAAGTACATGGACAAGATATAAGAGGGACCCACTAGATCAAGTTGTTCAAATATTGGAGAGAAAAATTTTAGTTTCTTCCATTCTTCAACACGACTACGTTGTTTACATGTATAGGAGAAACAAGTAGGCATCATATTGCGTTCTAAACAATAGGCACTTGTATTAAAATCCATCTCAAAATGATCATGATATTTCTCAATAGATGGTTTGCAAAACATGCAAGTTTAAATCAGCAAGATTATCACGGGTAATGCATATTCGATAAACATAGAACTTGTCATCTACACCATAATCTCCAATCAAATTGAATGTATATGTGTAGGCATAAGTACTAACGAGTGATTTTAAACATGAAACTTTAGCAAGATTCTCAATCACACTAGATAGCTCTCTATGAACATGGAACATGATATAGTATAAAAGATCATCAAAAGATATTTTAGTAAGAACGTCCTTATGGGTAATCAATTCCACATTATGTAAATTGAGCGTACAAATTTCAGAACATGGAATATTCAAAGGAATACTAGAGATCGAACTCGTACGTACCTCTTCTTGATGAGTATTCAATTCAACACCATTCTTACCTTTACCATCCTCCTCGGTTGTTGTAGGTGTTGTAGATATCAAATCATCATCATGAAACCATTGGATCGCAAGCACTCTATCCCCCACCGTGGTTATCTCCTCGTCTTTCACGTCCAACGGTGCCGGTTGTTTAACTTTCAACTCATTTTCTTTAATATCAACCTGCACAATGTGAGAAACAACACTAGAAGTAGAAAATAAATCGTGAATTTCAGTAGTAACCTCACTTTGACTATCATCTACTTCTCTCTTTTCTGTTGGTACATCTTTCTCACACTCAATAGAGATGCTCTCAACCTCACATATGGTGGAATCACACAGCTCACTCTTTTTATCATTCTCACTCAATTTGGCTATGTGGCACTTATTCTCATATGGGTTTGGATACATCCCAGTCCCAAAGATTGTGGGTCAACAATTGAGCAATTACCAGAACCACAAACTCTTCATGAAGCAATGGGCGATACTACACGAAACATGTACCGAAGGAATGTCCCATGCTCGATCGCCTTCACATGTGATATACTAGCGGCATTTAAACCTTTTCGTGGACAAGTCAACTTGTCAAGTAGAGAACGCTTGTAGTGGCGAGGTACAAAGCGTGCGGAAATGCCGCTTCATCCGCTCCCACGTGATAATCGGCAATTCATGGCGCTCCATACGCTACGAATAAACGCTCCCACCAATGTGTGGCATAATCGGCCAAGCCACTAAACGCAAGTAAGAGCTTCCTCTCATTGGTATAGTTGTGCATCCGAAATAGAGTATCAATTTCTAGCTCCCAAGTGAGATATTCTTGTACATCTGTACGACCAGAAAATATAGGGATAGAAAATTTGGGTTTATCGTGAAAATCCTTACGATGCACGTTTGGTTGATTGAACATGGCGTGCAGCTCCAAGAAGTTGTTGTTGATGTCCGTACGTAGTTGCGTAACCTCCTCTCCGAGGTTGTTCAATCTAGTCCAAACGGACCCGAGCTCATCGCGCACACCATTATCACGATCATGAAGTTGCTTTTGTAGCGTCCCACACAACCGTGTATACTCCGTCCACGTAACCGGTGGATTCTCCTGATGACCTGACATGGATACATACAACTCACAAATAGCAAACGAGATTATATTTGGGTTAGTAAAAAAAAAACTTGCTCTCTACGCTCGCAACTCACTGTCCTGAACACAAGACAAGCTTACCGTTCCAAAGTGAATCAAGGGCGGCAAATCGGCAGTTGTGACATCGGCGACCTTAACCCGTAATGTATGAGCGTAAACGGGAGCAAGGAGTACACAAGCGGGTGTAGGTGGAGCTCGGACGGTATGTGTATATCCTATGCAATCTGATATTCAAGGTATTGTAAAGCTAAGTAATGATCCAAGCTAGAGTATTTTGCCTATGTGCTGATCCAAAAGGTTTAAGCGAAGTGTATGAACGCACAAACAAAGATAAATGTGACTTAATGCAAACAAAGGAATGAGCTAGCGAGATACAAACTGAAATTGAGATGAAAACTAGCTCGTTTTTGCACCAAGTACTATGAGAGACGCTAGCCAATTGCAAAGATATCAATGTTAGGGCACAAGATTGCTCAAATAGATTAAATACACAATCTGAAATTGTGGACTATGGTTTACTCTTCCCAATTTCGGCCAGCCCCTTTTTGTTTGTTTTTTTTTTCAAAACCGCATGAACAAAGCTCTTCGCCCTTCGGCTATTAAGGAAACCGAAAGGAAAAAATTTGGTACTGGTATTTGCAGGTTTGATCTTTTTGTTTTTTTAATACCTTTTCAAGCCGTGGCTTTTTCTTGTAACAGTGCCTTTTCCTCTTTTCTTATTGCAATGGTCGAAATAGGTTTGCTCCTCTTGATTGCACAAGTCTCACAATTCAACAACGTGTAAATAAACCAAAGAACAGCCCTAGTGCAATGTACAAAAGCTAGTCTCAAGGATGAAAGGATATAAGTGAAGCTCAAGAAACCCAAAGTGTTTGATCGGCTATCTCTTTTTGGGTGCTAATTGAGGAGTTCAATCAGCAATTTGGTACGGTTTATGTGAACACAACGATTAAGCAACGCAAAAGGAACACATGGATCAGCACTAAAAACAAAAACTCTAATGGATGAAAACTTAACTAAACGCACAAGAAATAGCAGATTAAACTACGGTTTTGGTATTGCAATTTTCGGTTTATTGGGCGATAGGATAGAAAGCGAATCTAACTACGGTAAAGAAATTCTCACCGAGTAAACCTAGAATCGATCCGTATGATACGGGAGGACCGATCTTCGGTGAGGAACCGTGATAGTTGATGCGAAGTAGGCGATGTCGCTAGCTGAACACTCGCGCCAATGCACGAACCCTCAACTCTTGAATCGCCCAAAACACACCGGGTAGTTGTTCGTCGCGAGACCACGAACGACGAACGCCAAGTCCCCAATTCCCAATGGAGCGACGGCTTGACCTTGGATTGCGAGAACAAAACAAATGGATCGCCTAATTCTCTCTCAAAGTCCTCGCATGAACTCGTGTCGAAAGAACAAGCAATAGCTATGTTTCAATCTTATTCATAAACTGGTCTACCTCTATGGTGCGGCCATGGGGGTTTATATAGCCTCCCATGCAAGCACAAAACTGGATGAACAGTAACCGAGTGCTACGATAATCCGAGTCCGACACTTTTTCACTGCTACAAGATTCGAGTCCGATTCTCGTTCCCGAGAACGAATCCGATTCAAAAACGCCCTACTTTAATTTGGAAATTTAAACTAGTCCGCCTCTCGGTTTCCCTTGTATTGTGAGCTTTCCTTCTCTTAGCTTTGCGAATTTGTTCGATGCACTTGATGCTTCTTTTTATGCCAATGTAACCCTTGTTGCCACGTCACCATATGTCTTTCTTGACCGCCTGCATGTGCTAGGGTTTTATCCTGAGAGCACATTCCCACTCGTTGGCCACATGGGTTTCTTCTCCCTTGTTGGGGGCATGTGTTTCTCCTCCATGAATTTGTTCCGACCTCCCTCTCCTACTCTCGGTTCCAAAGTCTTTAAATTTGTCAAACTGAGAAGGCACCAAGTATTGCTTTAGGTAGTAACCAATTCTCATTGGCAACAAAAGGAAATTCATTAAGAAACAAATGCACCTGTTGTTTGAGAAGTTTAGCTCCTGCTTCACGAATAACCTCATAAGTAGTAGGGATATCCTCATCACAGGTAGTAGAGGAATATTATTTGCCTGCAGATTATGCAACTAATGGGCCCACTAACCATATTTAAACAAAAATAACAATGCATACATAAAAGTTGCAAACGAAATATTAGTTTGAATATAAAAGGATTAGCATGATCAAACGCTTGCACAGTTCTTTGTTGCTCAATATGTTCTTTGAGGCTCACTCTCGATAATACCAGAATAGCCGCAATCTATCGATCAAGCAAAACGAGCAAATAAGAACAAATAACACCCACAATAACCAAACTTCAAATTAATCCAAAGAGCACAAATTTCAGACAGCAGCTAGAGCATGATTTTACAAAATTTTAGAAACAGAGAACAATATTTTTGGAGTTATGAAGAATTTTCTAAGTTTAACAATACATAAAAGCATCATTTTAATTATTTATCAAAATTTATGAACAGAGACACATCTAAAACCTATTATGATAAATAGCACACTAAAAATGAAATTTTACAAAATTGGTTTCACTTGATTTGGACAAAAATTGAATTAGATAAGAATTTTCTAAGTTTAATTGAATTAACAGTGAAAAATAAAATCAATTCGGAAATTCTAAAAGTATTGAAACCTTTTCCTACCGACGCTTAGCGAGCCACGGTCACTGACCGATGGGGCCGAGTGAGGGCGCTGACTGAGTCAACTTTGACTCAGCATCGGCCGCGAGTGACGTCGAAGGTGGATTTGGAGAATACGCCTTCTCATCCACCAAGCGTACTGAACCTAAACAACATCGGGAAAATACGCCTGCTATCAATAGAAACGTATTTTGCTACTTTACGCAAAACCTTAACCGGCCGAGAGGGCCCACATGTCATGGACTCAGAAGATTATAAACGGCTGGATTAATACTTCTAAACACACTTAACCCAGAAGGGGGTCCACATGTCATAAGCACAGAAAGAAGCTGGGTTAAAACTAATGACGGGGTTAGACCTTAACCACCGGCGGCTCGCTGGAGTCCCCGCGCGCGGCCGCGACGGCGAGGTAGATGATCTGGAGAACGGCTGAAGCGCTGGGCTCGGGGATGACACCTCCAGGTGCGCAGCAACCTCACGAGAGTGATGGCGACGACGCGGAGTCCAGAGGACGTCACCGGCGAGCTGGCGGCGAACGGAGGCGGAGAAGAAGACACGGCTCACGCGGAGAAGACGCTACGCGCGCGAGAGGCCGGAAGGTGCGCCTAGCTCGCGCCGGCTCAGAGCAATATGCCCAAGACAACGACAATGAAGAAGGTCTGAGGCGGCCGGAATCGCTGCGGCGGCGAATCGCCGAGCTCGGGGAAGAACCGGTCGCACGCCCTCGGTGATGCACCAAAGAACAAAGTAAAGCCACCGTTAGATTCAGTGAAGGAATGCGATCCTAAGGGACCAAACGCCGAAGCATGATACTCACTAGAACGCCAAGAAGCTCGCGGGACCGAGATCACCGGAGGCGGAGACGACGACACCACCCTTGGCGATTCACTTGACGCCAAGGACCCGGGCTGGGCAAAATGGAGGCGGCGACGAGCGTGGATCACGGTGGTGCGGTCGCGGGCTAGAGGGCGGCGCTAACGCGGCGGCGCTGCTCTCGGCTTCTTCTTCGGCCGGAACCAAGAAATGGGCGGCGAGGGTGATAGAGTGAAGGAAACGAGGAATGGGTGGGTGCGGTGAGATGATGAAGACCTGGCGACACTTCAGAGAGGGACACGCGTCCACGAGGTGGCAGCGACGAGCTGCGTGGCACACATGCGATCGCCAGCGAGCTCCGGTGAGACGCGGAGAAGACGAGGGCGATACTGACAAGGGGGACCCACTCATCAGCGACGGTGACAAAGCGGCGCGAGTCGGGGTCAGGTGCGGTTCAAAGATTTGGTCTGACTCGATCAATAAGATGTCGATAGTTCGATCTAGAATGGACGGTCGAGATCCAAAGGTGCAATCGGACAGGTCGATTAGATGAGCGTGTGTGGACCGTGCGATTCACATCGGACGGCGGACAACGATCGGGCTCGGCGGTGCAGCTAGGCGGTGCGGCTGAGCCAAGCGATGCGGTCGGACTCGTGCCAGAGGTCAGGTCCGAGCCCGAGGAATAGTGATTTCAGATTTGATTTTCAAAAGGCTAAGAAGGTTTGGGGAATTTTTAGAGGTAGCTCCAAAGCTCCAAAAATTCCGAAATTTTTATGGGAACTTCCTGGGACAGAGAAAAACCTTGTATAAATTTTCCAGGAATTTTTATGTAATGCATTATTCCCAAGAAAATTCACAAGCTGCTGTCCCAAGGAGTTGACCAGAACTCAAACTAGTTTGACTTGCTCATTTGAAATAGCAAACAAAATCTAAAAATTCTGAGATTTTGCAGAGAGATGAATAGGAAGACTAGGAAGGTAGGAAAAATACTTCCAGAGGATGATCATGAGTTTTTGACTTCTTTTTCTCTTGGTGTTTATAATTTGGATTGTATGTTTTCAATTGTTTTCAATATTTTAAAGCCAACAATTTAAACAAAAATTCCAGGAAATCAATACATGCTCAAAAGTTTTAAATTATACTCATTTTCACACATTTGAAGAACAGGGTTAAATTACAGATGTTACAGGGGAGGCCCGATCTTCTCAGTGAGGAACCGTGGATAGTTGATGCGAAGTAGACGATGTCGCTAGCTGAACACTCGCGCCAATGCACGAACCCTCAACTCTTCGGAATAAGCCCAAAACACACCGGGTAGTTGTTCGTCGCGAGACCACGAACGACGAACGCCAAGTCCCCAATTCCCAATGGAACGACGGCTTGACCCTGGATTGCAGAACAAAACAATGGACCGCCTAATTCTCTCTCAAAGTCCTCGCATTAACTCTGGTGTCGAAAGAACAAGCAATAGCTATGTTTTAATCTTATGCATAAACTGGTCTGATGGATACAAAGGAGGGGCAAGGGTACTTAAGGCGCCCTCCACGACTCACGCACGGCCTAGGGCCGGCTACACACGCCGATTCAAACTCTAATTCGACTAAGACCCAAAAAAACACACAAAAAGAAAACCTAACTTAAATCCGTCACATTGTTTCGATCATAGCGTCGCGACCGTACGTCTTCTGAAGTTGGGGCCATACCCATTGTGTGGGCCTTGGAATAAGCTTTCAAACAATTCCAAGAACACCCCAATCGGACTCCGTATGCAAAAGTTATGACCTTTTTATTACAGCCCTGTTGGGCTGTCCCGAACCGAATCCGAATTGAATTCTGAGTTGATTTCGAGATGAATTTCGGTTGGGCTTGTAACACCCCAGCCCGTCATGAGCCTGGAATGCTACTGAACTAACATTAAATAACTCTAACCAAGGCAATTGCTAATAAATTTCGGCAGAACCTCCCTTGTAAAAACAGTTACACGGGGGAATCCAATAGACAAGTAAATCATAAATAAGTAAACCATCAACTCTAATCCACAATAGATAATCAAATCATGTTAGGTGACTAACAAAACTAGAGAAGTATAAAGTTCCACTACTCATCATTATTACGCATGAAACATAACGTAATAACCTTTGAGCAACTCGCCCAATAATAAGAGACATAGTCTGAAGCCTATTCATCTTTATTTGGTTCATGATGTGTGTGTGTGTCTATCATTCTACTTCCCCCCATGCATGTCGTTCTTGGATCGGGTACCTAAAAACACAATGAAAACAAGGGTGAGTTCAAGAACTCAGCAAGTACCGCATAAGAGACGCTACAACATGATTGAAACATCAACCTTCAATTCTACACATTACTGAAAACTTTAACACATGGAGCATGAATGCAGGCATGCAATGCAACCTTTCACTTTTCACTCTTTTGGCATTACACTGTAATGCGGGCAAGCAACCGTCGCTGCGAGCCCATGCTGTGCTCATAGCACGGGGACCAGTGCCCTATACTCCACAAGTATATGGGACCTCAAGCCCACACTCGCAAGTGTGGGGATCTTTGCCCATCGTTACACGATGGGGATCCCTCCTCAATTGCCCACATTCCACGAATGTGGGGATCTCAATCATGCATCTTTACGTATGCTCCAATTGTACATATAAACCATAACATGGTTGCAAGATGCATGAACAACACTAGTACTGTACATGAAGTGCAACCAATCATATCATAAGCTGGCACCACTTTTAACCATCATCTCACACTATCTGTTGCATGTATCAAAACATTCATCATCTTTAACAAACACATCATATTACCAATAGCATGTATCAAACACATTTATTATCTTTAACAAACATATCACTCTATCAATCAACCACTGCTAACAATTTCCAATTACTAGCAAACTTTGTCAACCCATCCATAGTTACTCTACTTGTTAGGGTACTTGCCTCAACCGCGTGAGAACGGTGGATGCAAAGTAGGTGCTGCCTCCGGAACCAGTCCCCCACCTAAGAATACATTTAAAAGCTTTCTAAGACAATGAAAATATACCAAATAAACCATAATAGCAAGCATGAGATTGCAAAAGCTTTTAACCATTATGTAAACAGTCATATTGTAAAATTCGTAACTTTTAGCACAGAGGTCCAAATGAGGTGATTTTGGACTTCGTTGAAAGGTTATCAAATTCCCCATCTAATCCTAGTTGGTGGGACTTCCTGATTCGGTCATTAACTGCCCCTAATTTGCCTTCTAACAGAACATCATTTTCGCGTTAGGTTCTCTGGACAGAACACTAAATCTATCATAACTTTCAGCTGGTTTATCTAAATTTTGTGTTCTTGTGCTTCCCTGAAAGCTACAACAATTATCTACAACTTTCGTTATACTGAGATCCTCTAATTCTCTCATTAACTGTTCGCAAAGGTTAGATTACTAAAACCTGTCCAAAAACTGACAGAGTTGCAGAACAGCTCACCATTAATTTCATAACTTTCGCTACAGAGGTCCAAAAATTATGATCTAGCACTTCATTGAAAGCTATGGACATCCTCTACAACTTTCTAGGAGATGCCCGAGACTGAAACCGCACTTAACTATAACAAATCGTCCCTATAACGCGACAGAATTGCCGGCAAAGAATAGTTAAGCGCTAAAACATCTAAACGAGGGGAAAACGAGGTTACCCTTGATGAACCGATTGCCGGGCACTGAGGGCACCCACCAGCGAGCTCTCCGCCAAAAGATGATCTCGTTCCCTTCCTCTTCTCCTTCCTCGAACAGCCAAACACCTCCAGCGATCACCTTCTCTCCCGAGTCAGCAAGCGAGGAAGATGGACGTGGCTTTGCCGGCAGCGAGGAGACGCAAGGAGGAGGAGTACAGCAGCCGGGAGACCACGGGCGGGGGTGGTGCGCAGGGGAGAGGGAGGGACGGTACGCCTAAGGGAGAGAGGAGGCGCACAGGTGGAGGGGCAAGGAGGCGGCTAGGGCTAGGAGGGGGAGGAAAGGGTGTTCCCCCCTTGGCCAGCCACACATGGGCCACATGGGCCAAAGCCCAGGCCCAAGTTGGGTTAAAACAACGGATACCCCCTCTCTAACCGATGAATTGAACATTTCCCAATTGGTCCTTCCATAAATCCATTTAATTCTCTTAGAATAATTAATCTCTCCCGACTAATTACTTAACACATTTTCGGGTATTACATTCTACCCCCTAATGAGATTCGACCCGAATCTAAACGCCAAACTTCCCGAGATAAATCAGAGATTGGAACTTATTAACAAGAATACACACCGATGTGAACAAGTCTAGATATAGCTCGCATATGCGAGACTCGGTTCACAAGTGGCCTCTCTCTCGATCTGCTGCGGCAAAAAAACACCTTGGCGTCTTGGCGTTTACGCCGTGCTACTTGTTCCAACCTTTCAAGAGTCACTCGACGGATCGTCTCGAAGGCACGGTCTTACCAGTGGATCAAGCTGTTCTAAGGAAACTTTACCCTCCATTTCTCCAATACTCCTCGACAATAGGTCATACAAAACATTCCATGCTACAAGCCAGGACTCCAAATGGTCCTAGTGATACGCTATCTCCTACATCTCCGCGACTTCCAGAAACAACCAATGTACCTTGGGCCAACACTTCCTTCGGTACCAAACCACAAAACCTGGGCATAACACATAGAACCGTTGTTCTTTGTATCTTTCGATCTCTTCACTTTGAAAATGAGCACCTCCTTTAACCCGAGACGCACAACAGAACTTGTTTTAAAACAATCTCGTTTAAAAAGAAAACTCAGCTGAAAGTAAAAGATTCTCATCGCAACATGCATTATCAACTCCTTACCAAAAGAGTTAAATCCAAAAACCAAAAGATTCAACATGTAATTCTTCCACTCTCCAAGTAAGCAGTTTGCCAATGAACACCACAAAGGCCAAAGCAAAAAATCACTCGTATGCCCAATACAACCATTTCCTTTCTTTGTCTTAACCGAAAAGAACCACACAAACCAGAAAGAAGAAACGACTCCATTTATAATTTGGCATCGGTCATAGAGTCAAGCTCAAATATAAACCAAGAGAATAATTCATCATTCGAGAATACAACTTTTTTCTCAAACTTTCTTTAAGAATTTAACTTTCTCTTAAACCATGAGATTCCAAATCATCGCATAAACACACCAATTCGTTTCTTGTAATTTGGCCATCTCAAAGCTATGCTCAAACCCATGACGCAAATCCACGCCTAGATAGAGATACTCCTCCAGATTCATAATAACATACTGTTCAATTTCTCTACTAAAGGAATTACTTTGACAAATAATTCCCAACACACCTCAAAATAGATTTCCTCCGCAATCACGTCACCTTCATCTGTTATGGATAAACAATGTGAAATTCACCACATCCACACTCATTTACTTTACCCAAGGTATTCTATCAAAGATCACACACTATTCAAAATTTGCTTCTGTTCATCCACCTCTACACATAATATGGGGTCTCTAGGGTCCTAGCATAACATGCAAAGCCCCAAAATTAACCTCCAAGTCTCCTACCATGAATTTCTAGCATGATTGATAGGAAATCCTCAAATTCGTTTACTAAAATTCACACAGCTCAATCAATAACCTCAGTTATTAATATCATCATTCCTCACCAATCAGATACCGCCTAAAGCGATTCATTTCACCAACCTTAGACCTTCTCTAACCCATATCCATCAAATTCAGCTACGCAACCACAATATACCCATTCACAATACTTTAACCGATTGATCAAGATTCAATCATACTCAGTCACTAACATCAATAAATGATTATGTTCTTGACCAAGCTATCTTTAGAGATAATCTAACTCCCATAGGGTTAATCACTGAGACCAAGTCATACTTGACAATTACTTAACAATCCCTGCTATCCCATCATTAACACGACGAATAGATTTTTCTACACTGCTACTCTCATTAATTTCACCATCAAAATTCTTCTACACAATATTACTAAGTATCCAATTGCGACACTCAATAAACTGATCCAGATTTCCATACTTGCTATTTGTAATGTTCGATAAAAAAGAACACCAAATCTTGGACTACTTCTCGCTATAGGTTCTACTAGTTGCGACAGCGAAATCTATTAGCTCCAAAGACAAATATTCTTTTTAACTCAAATCCTCTCCAAGGATTATTCTAATAAATCGATTTATTACTCCTGGCCTCTCAGACAACCTGACACCTAAAGGTTCACCAAACCACCTACTAGACCACCACTATCTAAATGCCAAAACACAACCGAAGAGACTTTGCAATACAGTTCGGTTAACCCTTTGCAATATAGATCATCAAATAAATTCCAGCACAAAGAAAAACGTTACCACTCACAATAGTTACAAGATCAAGAGAAACGATCAGATAAAACTGTTCTCGAAAACCAACAGTATGACCAAAGTTGAGTGCGCACGTCCCACAAGTAGAGAATATCAAACCTCAAACGAGAATAAAGCACTGCTTTTAAAATTTGGGAAAACACCTATGGGCAAGAACAAAAGTTTTAGACAAACTTCAATAATCTGCAAGTTACGAAACTTTACTTCAATCTCAAATACTTTTACTTCCCTCAACTTTCGTTGGTTACAGTATCACCATGCCAATTCCGACAAAGAGTATTTGAAGATCACAACACCTAATCCACTTAGGAACTAATAAAACCTCTCAACACGTCACTTTGCTCTAAACAAATTCAGCTATCACATCAACATGAGGTCTGAAAAGATCACAAACGCGAACTAGAAATATATTCAATTAATCAATATCTGGCGAGCGATCCAGTCCCTTTATACAAAACATTCAATATTATCAACATAATCCCTTACCGACAATCGCACTAGAAATGTAACAATACACTCTTAGCGAGACTCATCATAGCCTCTTATCCCATCATAAATTTTTCCAAAAGAAACACAAGCCACAAGGTTGAAACAAACCTATTTTATCTAGTTCATACTATCAAATAATAATATCGCAAAGCACACTATCAAAGGCCACTTACTCATTCATCCACTCAACCATTAGTGTTACTCACACCCGCTCCAACTATCATTAACAATTGTCAATTGTATGTATCATGTATGCAAGAAGGGTCCTACTTCTATTTGTAGTCACATAACCATCTATAAACACAAAGTCAACATTTAATAGTCTCATCTCACATATGTGAGGTTTCACAACATGCTACCTCCACATTCGTTTAATCCAATATACATATTTCAATCTAGCTATTATGTATGATCATCAAATAACCAGTTTATGAAAGTTTCCAAATTTGATATCCTCTAAGGCATCGTTCAAACACATTCTTCACATAACCATCACTAATGGGTAGGCTAATCCATTGAGATACATTACTCCGTGTTATCCAATAAATCTACCTGATTCCACAATCCTAACGATTAGACCAAGTCATCAATATACCACACCTCTTGATAACTCTATTGATTCTAACTAAATATTGTCATACTCATCGTCACAGCTCATTAAGAACTACTAGAGGACAACCTCCACTTATTCAACTTCCCTTGATAAGGACCTTAATTACAATCGATCATGCACACACTGCGAACTCAACTTGAAACTCATAACACAACCATTAATCTTCAACGCTCAAAATACCCAAGAGAGATACATTGAGTCAAAGCCTTCATGTACTAAAGGACTTGCAAAAGGAAACTTTCATTAACTAAAAACATCAAGCGAATAAATAGGTCAAGTTTTCCAATGAGAAAGGTACAACTCCAGTTTAAAGGTCAAACTTGACAATCAACCAAGTTCACCAGCCGCAAGAATAACTCATCGGTTGGGGGAAACAATGATTGCTTTACAGAACAAGTCAAGCCAATGGAAACATATCGACATGAATAAAACTACTAACCGAAGAAAGATTCGTCAAGCCCAACTGGACAAGTGTGACCAAATTAAATTCAAGGAAGAAAACAACCCTTCGAATGATAATCTTTATTATCAAACTACGAACGGGGGTGTAGCCTGGTAAAGCCCAGAGCCACAACACGACCTCAACCTCTCAACATGGGTTATCCCCACACATAATAATCATATAGTCACTTATTGAGCAGTCATACTCCGATCATATTAGCAATCAACAATAAGATAAAGCGGAAACGTAAATGCAATGCTTTGCCCATCCCCATCCTACTATGCACCAGTGTGTCAAATTTTTAAGTTGATTAGCCATAAGCAAAAAATTTTTAATTAATTTAGTCACCACGGACCTACAGCCCGCTCTGATATCAACTGTAACACCCCAGCCCGTCATGAGCCTGGAATGCTACTGAACTAACATTAAATAACTCTAACCAAGGCAATTGCTAATAAATTTCGGCAGAACCTCCCTTGTAAAAACAGTTACACGGGGGAATCCAATAGACAAGTAAATCATAAATAAGTAAACCATCAACTCTAATCCACAATAGATAATCAAATCATGTTAGGTGACTAACAAAACTAGAGAAGTATAAAGTTCCACTACTCATCATTATTACACTTAATCCATTGCATGAAACATAACGTAATAACCTTTGAGCAACTCGCCCAATAATAAGAGACATAGTCTGAAGCCTATTCATCTTTATTTGGTTCATGATGTGTGTGTATGTGTCTATCATTCTACTTCCCCCCATGCATATCGTTCTTGGATCGGGTACCTAAAAACACAATGAAAACAAGGGTGAGTTCAAGAACTCAGCAAGTACTACATAAGAGACGCTACAACATGATTGAAACATCAACCTTCAATTCTACACATTACTCAAAACTTTAACACATGGAGCATGAATGCAGGCATGCAATGCAACCTTTCACTTTTCACCCGTAATGGACTACTCCTATGCCCTACATGACTTCGGCATGCTTTCCGAATGCTTCCGAGCCGGTGTAAAACTATCCAGATCGATGGGTATCAGGAGCTCCAGTTTATGAAAATCGAGCCACGGAAAGAAAATTAGTACTAATCACCCGTAATGGACTTCTGGTGTGCCGTACCTCACTTCGGCCTGCATACACAATACTTCTAAGCCGGTGTTAAACTTTCTGAAATGACGTGTACCACAAGCTCCATTTTACGAAATCGACGCATGAAAAGAAACTGAGTACCAAACAAGCACAATGGACTTCTACAGTGCCCTACCTCATTTCGGCGTGCAATTGAAATGCTTCCGAGCCGGTGTTAAACTTTCGAGATCGACAGGTACCAGGAGATCCATTTTATGAAACCGAGGCAAGAAAAGAAACTGAGTACCGAACACCCAGAATGGACATCTACAGTGCCCTACCTCATTTCGACGTGTGTTTGGAATGTTTCTGAGCCGGTGTTAAACTTTCTAGAATGATAGGTACCAGAAGCTACACTTTACAGAATAGAGGCACAAAAAGAAACTGAGTACCAAACAGTAATGGACTACTCTTATGCCCTACATGACTTCGGCATGCATTCCAAATGCTTTTGAGCCAGTGTTAAACTTTCGAAATCGACGGGTACCAGAAGCTCCATTTTATGAAACCGAGGCAAGAAAAGAAACTGAGTACCGAACACCCAGAATGGACATCTGCAGTGCCCTACCTCATTTCGACGTGCGTTTGGAATGCCTCTGAGCCGGTATTAAACCTTCTAGAATGATAGGTACCAGAAGCTACACTTTACAAAATAGAGGCAATTGAAATACAAGCATAATGGATTTCTACAGTGCCCTACCTCATTTCGGCGTGCAATTGAAATGCTTCCGAGCCGGTGTTAAACTTTCTAGATCGACAGGTACTAGAAGATCCACTTTACGAAATCGAGGCACGAAAAGAAACAGGGTACCAAACACCCATAATGGACTACTCCTCTGCCCTACCACATTTCGGCATGCACAGGGAATGCTTCTGAGCTGGTGTTATACTTTCCAGATCGACGGGTACCAGAAGCTCTGTTTTATGAAACCGAGGCACGAAAAGAAACTGAGTACCAAACACCCAGAATGGACATCTATAGTGTCCTGCCTTATTTCGGCGTACGTTTGGAATGCTTCGGAGCCAGTGTTAAACTTTCCAAAATGATAGGTACCAAAAGCTCCACTTTACAAAATCGAGACACAAAAAGAAACTGAGTACCAAACTCCAGTGATGGACTTCTACAGTGTCCTACCTCATTTCGGCATGCATTTCGAACGCTTCCGAGCTGGTGTTAAACTTTCTAAATCGACGGGCACTAGAAGCTCCACTTTACAAAATCGAGGAACGAAAAGAAACTGAGTACCAAAAACCCACAATGGACTTCTACAATGCCCTACCTCATTTCGATGTGCAATTGAAATGTTTCCGTGACGGTGTTAAACTTTCTAGATCGACAGGTACAAGAAGATCCACTTTACGAAATCGAGGCACGAAAAGAAACTAGTACGAAACACCCATTTGTAATGAGGAATGCTCCTGTGCCCTACCTCATTTCGGCATGCACTGGGAATGCTTCCGAGCTGGTGTTAAACTTTCCAAATCGACGGGTACCAGAAGCTCCATTTTATGAAACCGAGGCACGAAAAGAAACTGAGTACCGAACACCCAGAATGAACATCTACAGTGCCCCTACCTCATTTCGACATGTGTTTGGAATGCTTCGGAGCCGGTGTTAAACTTTCTAGAACGATAGGTACCAGAAGCTCCACTTTACAAAATAGAGGCACAAAAAGAAACTGAGTACCAAACACTCATAATGGAATACTCCTATGCCCTACCTGACTTCGACATGCACTTGGAATACTTTCGAGCCGGTGTTAAACTTTCCAGATCGATGGGTACCAGAAGCTCCAGTTTATGAAATCGAGGCACGGAAAGAAAATTAGTACTAACCACCTGATGTGGGGACCGCCGCAGGGTTGTCCTGATCTTCACGACGTAGGATTATGGATAACTAGTCCGTGCAACCTAGCAATTGATGCAGCCAACCACTATCTCTATACGACAACCTGCAGCACTCAAATTACTCAACCAAACGCAATGGCCTTTGTCTACTCGCTGTCGTGGAGCAAACACGTTCAAGCAATCCCAAGGAATCACAAGAACAACGGAGTGGCAACTCAGAGATAACACCCAAAGAGAAAAATTGGTGGTGGAAATAGCTCACACACAAAGAGGAACAAGTGTTCACATCTATTTCTGAATTTCCAAATCTAAGTTAAGTAATAATCCAAACTAGAATCAACTACCTAGGAATGAGCTTTAACACCTGGTTTAAGTGAAGAACAAAATAGCTCGTGTTGCACAAGTTATAGAAAGACACTAGCTTAATTGCAATTGATGTAAATGGGCTACGAATTTGCACACTAGTATCACAAGCTATTCCTACTTTCTTGTAACAAAAACTGATATATAGAAATTATTATTGACCAAAGTTATCTTCTCTTTTTTTGCTCTTTTTGCTTTCTTTGCTTTTTCTTTTGATTTTTAGCTCCTTGTTTTTTTGGTAGTATGACCAAAAATAAAGATTAAAATAACATGCTAGAATTCGACAATATTCTAAGCCAATCTTTAGAGACGATAGCAAGTGTGCAAAGCCCAAGCAATACTTCAAAAGCTAGTCTTTAATTAGGACCAAAGTTTTCACAAAGGACAGATTGGGTTCTCAAAAGAATATAAAATGAAGCTCAGATTACCAAGTTGAGTAAATTCAGATTTGAGTGAAGTTCAATGCAATACAACAATAGCAACGCAAATATAAATTTTGGATCAACAAGTAAGCAAGGTTCTAATGGATCAAAACCTAGCAAAACTCACCAAAATTTTCAACTGAAACTATGGCAAAGAACAATATTTTATGTGGCTTTTTCTGGATAGGAAAAAAAACAACTATATAAGTACTAGGAATAAAATCCTACCATGTCAACCTTGAGCTCTGATACCAACTGATGTGGGGACCGCCGCAGGGTTGTTCCGAACGGAATCCGAATTGAATTCTGAGTTGATTCCGAGATGAATTTCGGTTTGGCTTGTGGAAGATCCGAATTGGGCTTGCATTCTTGGGCCTTTCTCCTCTTGCTTGACCCCGTGAGCTTCTCCTCCATTGCTTTGGCTCCGGCCTCCCTCTCCTCCCTCTCGGTTCCAAAGGCTTCACAATCTTCAAACCTGAGAATGCACAAAACATTTGCGTGAGGTAATACCCAATTCTCATCAATAACAATAGAAGATTCTTTAAGAAACAAAAACACATGTTGATTTAGAAGTTTAGCTCTTGCTCTAGTTAGTGGACCACCATGCACTTCTGCACTTGTATTATTTGTAGCTTCATTTATGGCGTCCATCTCAGTATGTGCTACCTCCAATAGGGAAAGATGTATAAGTGTTAGGGATGCCTCATCAAATCTTCTGTGGCTAGGATGACAGATGCTGATGCAGGGACCGCCGCGGGGTTGTCCCAATCTTCACGGCGTAGGATTAGGGATAACGAGCCCGTGCAACCTAGTAATTGATGCAGCCAATCACCGTCTCTATACGGCAACCTGCAGCACTCAAATTACTCAACCACACGCTACGGCCTTTGTCTACTCGCTATCGTGGAGCAAACACGTTTAAGCAATCCCAAAGAATCACAAGAACAACGGAGCAGCAACTCAGAAATAACACCCAATTCCCTTAAGGTGGAAACAGCTCACTCTCTAAAGGAACAAGTGTTCTTCTAATTTCTGGATTTCAAAGCTTGAGGTTACATGAAGGGGTACCCATCTATTTATACATGTCTTAGGTCGGTTTGCTATAGTACCTGATACGGGGGAGGCCCGATCTTCTCAGTGAGAAACCGTGGATAGTTGATGCGAAGTAGATGATGTCGCTAGCTGAACACTCGCGCCAATGCACGAACCTCAACTCTTGAATCGCCACAACACACCGGGTAGTTGTTCGTCGCGAGACCACGATTTACGACGCCAAGTCCCCGATTCCCAATGGAACGACGGCTTGACCTTGAATTGCAGAACGAACAATTGGATCGCCTAGTCCTCTCTCAAAGTCCTCGCATGAACTCTGGGGTCGAAAGAACAAGCAATAGCTATGTTTCAATCTTATGAATAAACTGGTCTAATGGATACAAGGGAGGGGCAAGGGTATTTAAGGCGCCCTCCACGACTCACCCACGGCCTAGGGCCGGCCACACATGCCGAATCAAACTCTAACTCGGCTAAGACCTAAAAACACACAAAAAGGAAAACCTAACTTAAGTCCATCACATTGTTTCGGCCATAGCGGCGCGACCGTAAGTCTTCTGAAGCTGGGGCCAAAACCATTGTGTGGGCCATGGAATAAGCTTTCAAACAAGTCCAAGAACACCCCAATCGGACTCAGTATGCAAAAGTTATGGCCTTTTATTACAGCCCTGTTGGGCTGTCCTGAACCGAATCCGAATTGAATTCTGAGTTGATTCCGAGATGAATTTCGGTTGCACTTGTGGAAGATCCGAATTGGGCTTGAATTCTTGGGCTTTTCTCCCCTTGGTTGACCCACGTGAGCTTCTCCTCCATTGCTTTGACTCCGGCCTCCCTCTTGGTTCCAAAGGCTTCACAATGTTCAAACCTGAGAATGCACAAAACATTTGCATGAGGTAATACCCAATTCTCATCAATGACAATAGAAGATTCATTAAGAAACAAAAGCACCTGTTGATTTAGAAGTTTAGCTCTTGCTCTCGTCAGTGGACCAATATGCACTTCTGTACTTGAATTATTTGTAGTGTCACGTATGGCGTCCACCTCAGTATGTGTATGACCACCAATAGGGAAAGATGTATAAGTGTTAGGGATGCCCTCATCAGTACCTGCTACAGTAGGTCGGTGCTATAGTACACGTGATGACATACGCGCTTACGTCACCTTCATGATGATCTTCTGTGGTCACACGATCTTCCATGGCTATGATGACGTATGCGCTTACATCATGTCATGATGATCTTCTGTGGTTATATGATCTTATGTGGCTGTGATGACATATGCGATGACATCATTATCTTCATCTTCTGTGGCTACATGATCTTCTGTTGTTATGCTTCCCAAGTTTCCAACGCTTCCTTTTCATCCATTGCATTATCTTCCTTGAATCTAAGGACACATAAAATGGAAGCATTAGGTAGCGACCAATTCTCATGAGGACAACAGTAATTGCTAAGGAAAAGATTCACCTGTTGTTGCGTTAGTCTTGCTCTAGCCCTTGTCATTGGTCCAGTTGGTTCAGAATTTGAAGTAGATGATGTAGTGTGCTTGCTAGTGATGTCCTCATCATCCTCCCTCTCAAGGAGATAAGTCTGAAACATTAAAAAGTAGAGCTTACCCCATAGTCATCTCCTCGAGTTCAATTTTGTAGGCATTGTCATTGATCTTCTCAAGCACCCTAAATGGGCCATCTCCTCTAGGCAACAGTTTTTATTTACGCTTTTCAGGAAACCACTCTTTGCGAAGATGCAACCAAACCAAGTCACTGGGTTGAAATGTCATCTTCTTCTTGTGTTTGTTTGCTTTGGCAGCATAATATTGTGCCTTTTTGTCAATTTCTTCTTTTGTTTTTGCATGGATCTTCTTAACATATATAGCACGCTTGGATGCTCCCATATTGGCACGTTCTTGATGTGGTAAAGGTAGTAAATCAAGTGGTGTGATTGGTTTGAAACCATACACCACCTCAAATGGACTAAATTGAGTTGTAGAGTGTACCGCTCTATTGTATGCAAACTCTACATGTGGCAGACACTCTTCCCACACTTTGAGGTTTTTCTTGATCATAGTTCTTAACAATGCTGAAAGGGTGCGGTTCACCACTTCTGTTTGTCCATCAGTTTGTGGGTGACAAGTTGTGGAAAATAGCAAACTTGTCCCAAGCTTGGCCCACAATGTCTTCCAAAAATAACTCACGAATTTGACGTCACGATCGGAGACGATGGTTCTTGGTACTCCATGAAGCCTCACAATTTTCCTGAAAAATAAATCAGCTACGTGGGAGGCATCATCGCTTTTATGACATGGTATAAAATGTGCCATCTTTGAAAATCTATAAACTACCACAAATACAGAATCAATCCCCCCCTCTTAGTTTTTGGCAATCCTAAAACAAAATCCATGCTAATATCTTCCCAAGGGACATTTGGAATTGGAAGAGGAGTATATAAACCATGAGGGTTAAGTTTAGACTTAGCTTTGTGGCACGTGATGCATCTTTACACGAATCGTTCGACGTCTCTTCGCATCTTTGGCCAATAGAAATGGTCGGCCAACATCATGTATGTCTTTTCTCTACCGAAGTGTCCTATCAATCCACCTGTATGTGATTCCTGTAACAGAAGCAAGCAGACAGACGACTCGGGAATGCAAAGTTTGTTAGTATAAAATAGAAATCCATCATGCACATGGTATTTGTCCTATCCTTTTCCATCTTTGCAATGAGTGTATGGTACTAAAAATTCTCTATCATTGGCATACATTTCTTTTAAAGTTTCTAAGCGAGGGACTTTCACTTCTAATTGAGTTATAAGTGCATGCTTACGTGACAATGCATCAGCCACAACATTATCCTTTCCTTTCTTGTATTTGACTACATATGGGAATGTTTCTATGAATTCTACCTATCTTGCATGCCTACGATTCAATTTTGATTGTATCTTTAAGAATTTTAAGGCCTCATGATCGGAATGTATAACAAATTTCTTTGGGCCAAAGATAGTGTTGCCATGTTTCAAGTACACGAACCAATGCATATAATTCTTTGTCATAAATAGGATAGTTTAATTGTGCACTTCCTAATTCTTCACTAAAGTAGGCAATTGGTTTTGCTTCTTGCATTAATACACCACCAATACCAACTCCACTAGCATCACATTCAATTTCAAAAGTTTTAGTGAAGTCAGGTAATGCAAGTAATGGTGCTTTAGTCAAGTGCTTCTTTAATTCTTGAAAAGCCTTTTCTTGTGATTCAGCCCATTTAAAAGGAACTCCTTTCTTAGTTAATTCGTTTAGTGGGGCAGCAATAGTGCTAAAATCCTTAACAAAGCGACTATAAAATCCAGCTAATCCATAAAAACTTCTAATTTGGCTAACATTCAAAGGAGTAGGACAATTTTTAATTGCTTCTATTTTTGATTCATCTACCTCAACTCCTTGACTTGAAATTACAAAGCCTAGAAAGATAACTTTGTTTGTACAAAAAGTGCATTTCTCAATATTTGCATACAATTGTTCTCTTCTTAGCACTTCTAGTACTTGCCTTATATGATCAACATGTTCTTCCATGGATTTACTATATATGAGAATGTCATCAACATATACAACAACAATTTTTCCAATAAATGATCTTAAGACATGATTCATTAACCTCATGAATGTACTAGGGGCATTAGTCAAGCCAAATGGTATAACTAACCATTCATACAAACCAAATTTAGTCTTAAATGCAGTTTTCCATTCATCTCCTTCTTTCACTCTTATTTGATGATATCCACTTTTCAAATCAATTTTAGATAATATTGTAGAGCCACTAAGTTCGTCTAACATATCGTCAAGCCTAGGGATGGGATGACAATATCTAACAGTTATATTTTTAATGCACAACAATCAACACACATTCTCCATGATCCATCCTTTTTTAGAACTAAAATGACAGGAACAGCACAAGGACTAAGGACGCACATACCCTTTGTCAAGAAGTCCTTGTACTTGGCGTTGAATTTCCTTTGTTTCTTCGGGATTGGTACGGTAAGGTGGACGGTTGGGTAATGATGCACCAGGAATGAGATCAATTTGGTGCTCAATACCTCTTGTGGGAGGCAATCCTGCAGGGGTTTCTTCAGAAAACACATCCTCAAATGCCTACAAAACTTTGGAAATAACACTAGGAAAGGATGTTATATCATTAGTTGAAATCAAAGTATCCTTGTAAATGAGAACAATATGCATTAAATCAAAATTTTGACTCATTTCTTTTATGTCAATTTTGTTTGTGATCATGACCAACTTCTTTTCTTCATTTTTCACTTTCAAGTTTAGCTTTTCATTTTCTACCTTAACTTCCACCTTCTTTTGCATGTTTTGAGCTAGTATTTGATTAGGTGTCATGGGGAACAATTTCTTAATTCGACCTTCAATTTTAAATATATAGGTATTAGTGCGTCCGTCATGCATAACACTACGGTCATATTGCCAAGGTCTCCCTAAAAGCAAATGGCATATAGTCATAGGTACAACATGACAAGTAACATTATCAATGTAATCATGAATTTTGAATGTAACATTGACCATATGTTGTACTTTGACACTACCACAATCACTAAGCCATTGCACATGATATGGGTGAAGATGTTTTAGTAATTTCAAACCAAGCTTATCACATAATTCCATGCTAGCAAGATTATGACAACTACCACCATCAATGATTAATTTAATTACCTTGACATTTACCTTTGCTTGTATTTGGAAAAGGTTGAATCTTTGTGGATGCTCATCTTCCTTAACTTGCACACTAAGAACCTTGGTGACAACAAGTGCGGTGCCGGTTTCATATGAACATCCATCATATTCTTCCTCATCTTTAGGGGCATCTTCCTTTTTTGTTAGATCTTCATTAAGCTCTTGAATTTCTTCTTCATTAGTAGACTCATATCCACCATCTTTTGTGATGATCATTGCTCGGTTGTTTGGACATTCCCTAGAGATGTGTCCACGACCCAAGCATTTGAAGCATTGGATGGCGCTACTTTTGGCTGTGGAGCCTGTCGAAGAAGTTGTTGACACTGTGGGCTTCTTTTCACTTGATGAAGGGGCTGTTTTGGCATGGATGGAAGAGGGAGCATTAGTAGTAAAGGAATTACTAGATGAAGATGTACCTCTTCCCAAGCTAAAGCAAGCGTTGGGAGCACTTGATGGAGCCCTCAAGCTGAAGGATGGTGATCTTGTGGGCTTGGCATCTTCAAGTAGTTGCTTCTCTGCCTTTTCAGCATGATGCACCAACTCCACCATGTTCCTATATGGTTGGTAAACCACGATACGCTTGATGTTTTTGTTGAGACCAAACAAAAAGCGTGCTATAGTTTGCTCTTCGTCTTCATGAACACGTGCCTGAATCATGGTTTTCTTCATCTCTTTGTAGTTCTCCTCCACAGTGCTTGTACCCTGTCTCAAACATTGCAATTTATCGAATAATTCACGTTTATAATGAGTAGGTACAAACCTCACTCTCATTTCTCTTTTCATCTCCGCCCATGTGGCAATGGGTGGTTCACCATGTTCTTCTCGTTGATTTTGTACTTGTTCCCACCAAATGAGAGCATAGCCATCAAATTCCAAGGCAGCCATGGCGAGCTTCTTCTCCTCAGAATAGTTGTGTATCCGGAAGATCTTCTCAACCTTCAATTCCCAAGTTAAGTATTCATCGGGATCACAATTACCGTCAAATTTGGGGATGGTGAACTTGAGTTTGCCGAATTTCTCCTCTTGAGCTGATCATCACCACGGCGTCCTCAGCGATAGGCCTCATCGTGGTGTAGTTGAAAGGGGGCATCAAAGTTGCCTCCTTGTGGTGTGCCTTCGGCTGGAAGGGCTCCTCCTCGCCCACGACTTGTCCGAAGGGCGTCTCCTCCTTGACCGGGTGGTGGTGGTTGGATTGCGACTGCAGCAGCACGGGCTCTTCGGGATTGAGTCTCCCGTGCCAACCATGCAGCGATCTCCTCGTCAGTCTCATCAAGCTCCTCTCCACCATGCACACTAGGATCACTTTGTGTGCCATGATGAAGGTCAGCCAATTGCTTTCGCAATTCCGAACCTACCTCTGAAATGATTTGTTTTCGGAGTATGCTCATGTTTTCATTCAACTATTCATTGAAATCATTTGTGAGCCTTTCTAGGTCCGTATGCGTGACATAGGCCGACTGTCCTCCAGTTCCTGACATGGTTAGTGCAAAGCAAGAACAACACAAATGATATTTTTTATGTGGAATCACTCCCTCACTCGTTGCTTACCGAAGTTCTTATGAATGCTTGATGGATTGGTGATGTGTATGTACTCCAGTAGTGGTAGACGGATGTAGGTGATGAGTTGAGTAATTCAAGGCCCAAGTGCTGTAATTTGACAATGGCTATATGTGGAGCTTAGAGGGTTAGTATAAAACCTACGCAATTGAAATTCTAGATATTGTCAAGTTAAGTAATAATCCAAACTAGAATCTAATACCTAGTTGCTGATCTTTTGGTATAAGTGGAGATTATAGCAACTCAGACGCAAAGATATTGTAACTTGAATGCAACCAAAGGAGTGAGCTATATTACAAGATGTAAGTGAAGAATAAAATAGCTCGTGTTGCACAAGTTATAGAAAGACGCTAGCTTGATTGCAATTGATGTAAAGGGCTAAGGATTTGCACACTATACCGAACTTTGGAAGATAAAAGTATTGACCACGGTACTTCTTGATAAAAGTATTGACCACGGTACTTCTTTATTTCTTCTTTTCTATTCTATTCAATTTTATTTTCTTTCTTTTTTTTGTACTTTCTTTTCTTTTTTTTTTCTTTTGTACAAAGGTTAGCACATATATCAAGAGCTCACAAAATATCCAATAATTCGGTTTGAAAGATTAATGAATGATATCAAGTGTGCAAAGCCTAGCAATACTCAAAAGCAAGTCTTTAATTAGGATCAAAGTTTTCACAAAGGACAGATTGGGCTCTCCAAAGAATATAAGTGAAGCTCAGATTACCAAGTTGAGCAAATTCAGATTTGAGTGAAGTTCTATGCAATACAACAACAACAACGCAAATAAAGAGTTTGGATCAGCAAGTAAGCAAGGGCTCACCAAAATTTTCAATTGAAACTACAGCAAAAAACAATATTTTTGTATTGCTTTTTCTGAATAGGAAAGAAAACAACAACTATATAAATACTAGGAATACAAATCCTACCGTGTCAACCTTGAGCTCTGATACCAACTGATGCGGGACCGCCGCGGGGTTGTCCCGATCTTCACAGCGTAGGATTAGGGATAACAAGCCGTGCAACCTAGTAATTGATGCAGCCAACCACCGTCTCTATACGGCAACCTGCAGCACTCAAATTGCTCAACCACACACTACGGCCTTTGTCTACTCACTATCGTGGAGCAAACACGTTCAAGCAATCCCAAGGAATCACAAGAACAACGGAGCATCAACTCAGAAATAACACCCAAATCCCTTGAGGTGGAAACAACTCACTCTCTAAAGGAACAAGTGTTCTTCTAATTTCTGGATTTCAAAGCTTGAGGTTACATGAAGGGGTATGATGAGGGCATCCCTAACACTGATACATCATTCCCTACTGGTGGTCACGCACATACTGAGATGGACGCCATAAGTGAAGCTACAAATAATACAAGTGCAGAAGTGCATGTTGGTCCACTGACTAGAGCAAGAGCTAAACTTCTAAATCAACAGGTGCTTTTGTTTCTTAATGAATCTTCTATTTTCATTGATGAGAATTGGGTACTACCTCATGCAAATGTTTTGTACATTATCAGGTTTGAACATTGTGAAGCCTTTGGAACCGAGAGGGAGGAGAGGGAGGCTGGAGCCAAAGCAATGGAGGAGAAGCTCACGTGGGTCAACCAAGAGGAGAAAGGCCCAAGAATTCAAGCCCAATTCTGATCCTCCACAAGCCCAACCGAAATTCATCTCGGAATCAACTCAGAATTCAATTCGGATTCGGTTCGGGACAGCCCAACAGGGCTGTAATAAAAAGGCCATAACTTTTGCATACGGAGTTCGATTGGGGTGTTCTTCGACTTCTTTGAAAGCTTATTCCAAGGCCCACACAATGGGTATGGCCCCAACTTCAGAAGATGTACGGTCGCGCCGCTATGACCGAAATAATGTGACGGATTTAAGTTAGGTTTTCCTTTTTATGTGTTGTTTTGGGTCTTAGCCGGATTAGAGTTTGATTCGGCGTGTGTAGCCGGCCCTAGGCCGTGCGTGAGTCGTGGAGGGCGCCTTAAGTACCCTTGCCCCTCCTTTGTATCAATCAGACCAGTTTATGCATAAGATTGAAACATAGCTATTGCTTGTTCTTTCGACACCAGAGTTCATGCGAGGACTTTGAGAGAGAATTAGGCGATCCATTGTTTTGTTCTGCAATCCAGGGTCAAGCCATCGTTCCATTGGGAATTGGGGACTTGGCGTTCGTAATTGTGGTCTCGCGACGAACAACTACCCGGTGTGTTTTGGCGTATTCGAAGAGTTGAGGTTCATACATTGGCGCAAGTGTTCGACTCGACATCGTCTACTTCCATCAACTATCCACGGTTCCTCTCGAGAAGATCGGGCCTCCCCGTATCATGTGGTATCAGACTCGAGGTTTACTCGGTGAGAACTTCTTTACGTAGTTAGATTCGTTTTCTTTCCTATCGTCCAATAAACCGAAAAACCGCAATACTAAAATCGTAGTTTAATCTGTTATTTCTTGTGCGTTTAGTTAAGTTTTCATCCATTAGAGTTTTGTTTTAGTGCTGATCCTTGTGTTTCCATTGCGTAGCTTAATCTTTGTCGAAAATTGCTGATTGAACTCCCTCAATTAGCACCGAAAAACTGTAATCCGAAACGGTGTTGTTTCCTTATCCGAACTCCTTGGTGGGACTAGCGTCAGTATCAACCTCTAGCTCAAACACAATCCGAGTCAATTGCTCCATCTTGTGTTTCGACCACGACATCATCACGGCTGAACCACATTTGGTATCTTTATATATCCTTTCATCTTGAGACTAGCTATTGATATTGCTATGGGCTGCTCATTGAACCTTGTTTCACTTTGCTGAATTGTGGACATTACGCAAACACGAGAGTAGCACAAAATACATTCGACCTTTGAAAGAAGAGAGAACAGAAGAGCAAAAGGCAGCCGCATATAGAAAGAGCCGCGGCATAAAAAAAAAGCTAACTTTTGCATACGACCTCCGATCGGAGCGTTTCTTGTCCGTTGGAAAGGAAACGGGAAAATAGAGCCAAAAAAGAAGAAGTCTGGGAAATCTGGGGATTTTAGATCCGCGTAAGCCATCGGGCACACGCGCAACAACTTCGACCCCAAAAAAGGTCGTTTAGGGCCTCAAAACGAGCCCGCAAACCGAGAACAATTCAAGTTTCTCAGAATTCGCTCAAAATTGACACAGGCCATCTACAAGTGATTCTAAGGTTTCCCGTGAAGACGGCATCCTTTTCCGAGTTGATCCGCGCCTAATTTGTGCTGCTACAGTACCGGGTCATAGTTTCAGTTTGTGTTTTTCAATTTTCTTTGAGCAATCTTGTGCCCTAGTATATTTTGTTGCAATTGGCTAGCGTCTATCCTTGTACTTGGTGCAAAATGAGGTTGTTTTATCTCTATTTCCGTTTGAGCTCATTCCTTTATTTGCATTAAGTCTCATTTATCTTTGCGTGTGCGTTCATACACTTTCGCTTAAACCTTTTGGATCAGCACATAGGCAAAATACTCTAGCTTGGATCATTCATGAGCTTTACAATACCTTGAATATCAGTTGCATAGGATATACACATACTGTCCAAGCTCCACCTACACCGTTTGTGTACTCCCTTGCTCTTGGTTACGCTCATACATTACAGTTAAGGTCGTTCATTTGTCTGGCTGTTGATTTACCGTCCTTGATTCACTTTGGAACGGTAAGCTTGCCTTGTTTTCAGGACAGTGAGTTGCGAGCGTAGTAGAGAGAGATTTTGTTTTACTAACCCAGATATAACCTCGTTTCTTGTTTATGAGTTGTTGCCATGTCAGGTCACGAGGAGGATCCACCTAATCCAGAGGCGTCGGTTACGTGGACAATGGCGTGCGCGATGAGCTCGGGGAAGTTCAGACTGGACTGAACACTCTCGGGGAGGAGGTCACACAATTACGTACGGCCATCAACAATAACTTCCTAGAGCTATGCGCCATGTTCGCACAACACAATCTGCGTGGGGCTGCGCAAGCTGATGACACAAGTGTGCACGGCCCCCCGGCCGTTTTGCACAATGAGACCTAGGAGGAGCATGCTATTCGTGTGGATGAGGAGCGATGCCAGTGGCAGGTGCGGCGCATGGCGGTGCCGCCAAACGTCGGGATGGCAGCTGCGGCACGCCCTCAGGCACATGGGCGTGGCCGAGGCAAAGACGGCCAGGGTGTCCACGGAGGAGGTGTGCATCGTGTACCTCGTAGCTGGGTTGATGAGGTCGAGCAATGGGATGACGATTTCCGTCGATGGCGATGACCGACAGCGCCACTACGCAACAAGCGTGCGGCGTCCTCGACACGGCGACGCCGAGGATTTTGTCACTAAGCCCAAATTTACTCTCCTATATTTTGGTGATGCGGATGTCAAACAATACCTCACTTGGGAGCTGAAAGTTGATAAGTTGTTTCGGATGAACAACTATTCCAATGAGAAGAAGCTGTTGCTTGCGTCCAATGGCTTGGATGATTATGCCACACGTTGGTGGGAGCAGTTCATCCGTAAGCTCATGGAGCGTCATGAGTTGCCGATTATCACCTGGGAGCAGATGAAGCAGCATTTGCGGGCACGCTTTGTACCTCGCCACGACAAGCGTTCACTATTTGAGAAGTTGACAGGGCTGCGACAAGGTATGAGATCAATTGATGAATATCATAAGGACATGGAGACTATCTGATGAGGACATGACCCCTATGGATATAACCATATTTACTATGCTTACTATTCCAAGTATAAGAGCTCGTACGCTTCACTTAAATTATCAGGTCAGCTTGTTTTTAGGAGTGTATTTATATTATATGAACTATATGATGCTACCTAATGATGAAATATATATATGTGCAGCACCATGTCACTTTTGGTCTAAGACAAGCAAGCAATTCAAGCTGGACCTGTTTTGGAATCCAGTTCGGCCTCCGGAATCAGCCTGACAACACCAACTTAAAACAGGCATAACTTTCACATACGGAATCCGTTGGAGGTCCACGAGTACTTGATTGAAAGCTTATTTCGTCCTCTTTCAAACGGATCTAGCCTTACCTTCAAATTCCTTCTGGACTGATCGCAATCATCTAAAGAAGGTGTCATATCACCTGTTTGGGCCAATCTGGGCTTTGTAATCAAACTCAACTTGGCCTATATGCCGGCGGCCCACCTAGAGGCGTGGTTACTATTCACATGAACAGTATCCCACAAGTTTAGTCCCTCCCCGCTATTTCTTTTAGATTTGTGGCTCTTCCTCCCCTATATAAGGAGGCCACACCCCCTCTAGTTTTCTTGGATTTCGTTGAGTTAAGGTTTAGCCATTGTGCAAACTTCTGTTCTTCAGTTGTGTCGGATGACCACCTGTCAAGACAGCTTTCGGAATCCCAATTTATAAATATTTCAATCCATATTTGCAATTTCAGATTGCGTTTTATCTTGTTCTTGCGTGTTCTTCGATTGCATGCAGGAATAGGTCTTTGTGGTCAGGTTAATCGCGTTTCCAGCACAGTCAATAACGTCGCAGAGTTGGTTCAACGACTACTAAGGCACAAGCGTCGTCGTACGGTTGTAGTCGGATCGCGAGAGTCACCTCCACCAAAAAAATCGATATTTATCAATCTCATCGAAAGATCGGGAACCCCACCTCCATCAGGTGGTATCAGAGCTTCAGTTGATCGGTGAGATTTTCCAGTTTTCTAGTAGTAGATTTGTTTTTCATACCTAGAGTCCAGAAAATTGCCCAAAAAATTATTGCATCTATCATCTGTACCGAACCTGATACGGGGGAGGCCCGATCTTCTCAGTGAGGAACCGTGGATAGTTGATGCGAAGTAGGCGATGTCGCTAGCTGAACACTCGCGCCAATGCACGAACCCTCAACTCTTGGAATACGCCCAAAACACACGGGTAGTTGTTCGTCGCGAGACCACGAGCGATTTAACGCCATGTCCCCAATTCCCAATGGAGCAGCGGCTTGACCTTGGATTGCGAACAAAACAAATGGATCGCCTAATTCTCTCTCAAAGTCCTCGCATGAACTCGTATCGAAAGAACAAGCAATAGCTATGTTTCAATCTTATGCATAAACTGGTCTACCTCTATGGTGCGGCCATGGGGGTTTATATAGCCTCCCACGCAAGCACAAAGCTCGGATGAACAGTGGCGAGTGTTACGATGAATCCGAGTCCGACACATTCATCGCTACGATATCGAGTCCGATTACTGTTCACGTGAACAGTAATCCGATTCAAAAAACGTCCTACTTTAATTTGGAAATTTAAACTAGTCTCCCTCTCGGTTTCCCTTGTATTGTGAGCTTTCCTTCTCTTAGCTTGCGAATTTGTTCGATGCACTTGATGCTTCTTTTATGCCAATGTAACCCTTGTTGCCATGTCACCATATGTCTTTCTTGACGCTGCGCGTGTGCTAGGGTTTTATCCACGAGAGCACGTTCCTCTCGTTAGCCACATGGGTTTCTTCTCCCTTGTTGGCCGCATGTGTTTCTCCTCCATGAATTTGTTCCGGCCTCCTCTCCTCCTCTCGGTTCCAAAGTCTTTAAATTTGTCAAACCTGAGAATGCACCAAGTATTGCTTTAGGTAGTAACCAATTCTCATTGGCAACAAAAGGAAATTCATTAAGAAACAAATGCACCTTTGTTTGAGAAGTTTAGCTCCTGCTTCACGAATAACCTCATAAGTAGTAGGGATATCCTCATCATCCTCCCATTCTTCAAAAAAAGCCGTCCTCGGCTTTTGATAGCCTGAAGATGTGGTAGACAAAAAATACAACGTATATGCATGGTATATATATTTGTCATCCAAACTCCTTTCGCTTAGCACATGATGATTTCTTTGAAAGTGTAATAAACAAAAGAACAACGTATATACGTGGTATATGTATGCATCAATTGTTGTGACATTCTCGTTGTTGCGCACAAAATAATTAGGATCATAGCAGCCATAGGATGTATTTGATATATACATTGCGATACTTTCAGTCACATCATTCTCCCTCCCATGAGAAAAAATCGTTCTCGACTTTGGTAAGTACATGGACAAGATATAAGAGGGACCCACTAGATCAATTTGTTCAAATATTGGAGAGAAAAATTTTAGTTTCTTCCATGCTTCAACTCGACTACGTTGTTTACATGTATAGGAGAAACAAGTAGGCATCATATTGCGTTCTAAACAATAGGCACTTGTATTAAAATCCATCTCAAAATGATCATGATATTTCTCAATAGATGGTTTGCGCAAAACATGCAAGTTTAAATCAGCAAGATTATCACAGGTAATGCATATTCGATAAACATAGAACTTGTCATCTACACCATAATCTCCAATCAAATTGAATGTATATGTGTAGGCATAAGTACTAACGAGTGATTTTAAACATGAAACTTTCGCAAGATTCTCAATCACACTAGATAGCTCTCTATGAACATCGAACATGATATAGTATAAAAGATCATCAAAAGATATTTTAGTAAGAACGTCCTTATGGTAATCAATTCCACATTATGTAAATTGAGCATACAAATTTCAGAACATGGAATATTCAAAGGAACACTAGAGATCGAACTCGTACGTACCTCTTCTTGATGAGTATGCAATTCAACACCATTCTCAAGTACCTTTACCATCCTCCTCAGTTGTTGTAGGTGTTGTAGATATCAAATCATCATCATGAAACCATTGGATCGCAAGCACTCTATCCCCCACCGTGGTTATCTCCTCGTCTTTTACGTCCAACGGTGCCGGTTGTTCAACTTTCAACTCATTTTTTTGACTATCATCTACTTCTCTCTTTTCTGTTGGTGCATCTTTCTCACACTCAATAGAGATGCTCTCAACCTCACATATGGTGGAATCACACAGCTCACTCTCTTTATCATTCTCACTCAATTTGGCTATGTGGCACTCATTCTCATATGGGTTTGGATACATCCCGTCCCCAAAGATTGTGGGTCACAATTGAGCAATTACGAGAACCACAAACTCTTCATGAAGCAATGGGGCAGCACTACGAAACATGTACCGAAGGGAATGTCCCATGCTCGGTCGCTTCACATGTGATATACTAGCGGCATTTAAACCTTTTCGTGGACAAGTCAACTTGTCAAGTAGAGAGCGCTTGTAGTGGCGAGGTACAAAGCGTGCTGGAAATGTCGCTTCATCGCTCCCACGTGATAATCGGCAATTCATGGCGCTCCATACGCTACGAATAAATCGCTCCCACCAATGTGTGGCATAATCACCAAGCCACTAGACGCAAGTAAGAGCTTCTCTCATTGGTATAGTTGTGTATCCGAAATAGAGTATCAATTTCTAGCTCCCAAGTGAGATATTCTTGTACATCATGCGACCGGAAAATATAGGGATAGAAAATTTGGGCTTATCATGAAAATCCTTACGATGCACGTTTGGTTGATTGAACATGGCGTGCAGCTCAAGAAGTTGTTGTTGATGTCCGTGCGTAGTTGCGTAACCTCCTCTCGAGGTTGTTCAATCCGATCCGAACGGACCCGAGCTCATCGCGCACACCATTATCACGATCATGAAGTTGCTTTTGTAGCGTCCCACACAACTGTATACTCCGTCCACGTAAGGTGGATTTCTCGATGACGACATGGATACAACTCACAAATAGCAAACGAAATTATATCAGGTTAGTAAAAAAACTTGCTCTCTACGCCGCAACTCACCATCACGAACACAAGACAAGCTTACCGTTCCAAAGTGAATCAAGGACGGCAAATCGCGATTGTGACAATGAACGACCTTAACCGGTAATGTAGGAGCGTAACCAAGAGCAAGGAGTACACAAGCGGGTGTAGGTGGAGCTCGGACAGGTATGTGTATATCCTATGCAATCTGATATTCAAGGTATTGTAAAGCTAAGTAATGATCCAAGCTAGAGTATTTTGCCTATGTGCTGATCCAAAAGGTTTAAGCGAAGTGTATGAGCGCACAAACAAAGATAAATGTGACTTAATGCAAACAAAGGAATGAGCTAGTGAGAGAAAAACTGAAACGAGATGAAAACTAGCTCGTTTTTGCACCAAGTACTATGAGAGACGCTAGCCAATTGCAAAGATATCAATGTTAGGGCACAAGATTGCTCAAATAGATTAAATACACAATCTGAAATTGTGGACTAAGGTTTACTCTTCCCAATTTTGCCAGCCCTTTTTTTTTTTTTTTCAAAACCGCATGAACAAAGCTCTTCGCCTTGGCTATTAAGGAAACCGAAAGGAAAAAATTGGTCTGGTATTTGCGGGTTTGATCTTTTGTTTTTAATACCTTTTCAAGCCGTGGCTTTTTCTTGTAACCATTGCCTTTTCCTCTTTTCTTATTGCAATGGCCGAAATAGGGTTTGCTCCCCTCTTGATTGCACAAGTCTCACAATTCAACAACGTGTAAATAAACCAAAGAACAGCCCTAGTGCAATGTACAAAAGCTAGTCTCAAGGATGAAAGGATATAAGTGAAGCTCAAGAAACCAAAAGTGTTTGGTCACTATCTCTTTTGGGTGCTAATTGAGGAGTTCAATCAGCAATTTGGTACGGTTTATGTGAACACAATGATTAAGCAACGCAAAAAGGAACACATGGATCAGCACTAAAAACAAAAACTCTAATGGATGAAAACTTAACTAAACGCACAAGAAATAACAGATTAAACTATGGTTTTGGTATTGCAATTTTCGGTTTATTGGACGATAGGATAGAAAACGAATCTAACTACAGGTAAAGAAATTCTCACCGAGTAAACCTAGAATCGATACCATATGATACGGGAGGCCCGATCTTCTCGATGACGAACCGTGGATAGTTGATGCGAAGTAGACGATGTCGCTATTTGAACACTCGCCAATGCACGAACCCTCAACTCTTCGGAATCGCCCAAAACACACGGGTAGTTGTTCGTCGCGAGACCACGAACGACGAACGCCAAGTCCCCAATTCCCAATGGAACGACGGCTTGACCTTGGATTGCAGAACAAAACAAATGGATCGCCTAATTCTCTCTGAAAGTCCTCGCATGAACTCTGGTATCGAAAGAACAAGCAATAGCTATGTTTCAATCTTATGCATAAACTGGTCTACCTCTATGGTGCGGCCATGGGGGGTTTATATAGCCTCCCACGCAAGCACAAAACTCGGATGAACAGTAACCGAGTGCTACAGTAATCTGAGTCCGACACTGTTCACTGCTACAGTATCCGAGTCCGATTACTGTTCACGTGAACAGTAATCCGATTCAAAAAAACGTCCTACTTTAATTTGGAAATTTAAACTAGTCTCCCTCTCGGTTTCCCTTGTATTGTGAGCTTTCCTTCTCTTAGCTTGCGCGAATTTGTTCGATGCACTTGATGCTTCTTTTTATGCCAATGTAACCCTTGTTGCCATGTCACCATATGTCTTTCTTGACCGCCCGCGTGTGCTAGGGTTTTATCCACGAGAGCACGTTCCTCTCGTTGGCCACATGGGTTTCTTCTCCCTTGTTGGCCGCATGTGTTTCTCCTCCATGAATTTGTTCCGGCCTCCCTCTCCTCCTCTCGGTTCCAAAGTCTTTAAATTTGTCAAACACGAGAATGCACCAAGTATTGCTTTAGGTAGTAACCAATTCTCATTGGCAACAAAAGGAAATTCATTAAGAAACAAATGCACCTGTTGTTTGAGAAGTTTAGCTCCTGCTTCACGAATAACCTCATAAGTAGTAGGGATATCCTCATCAGAACCCCTTTGAGCCATTGCAATTTTATTTTCGGTATTTTACTTGTTGAATTATTGGTTGCATCGTCGTATCTAGTTGCTGATTTCTAGTTCTAGTTATTGTCTAGTTAGTCTTTTTCTAGTTGCATCTCGTGTTTCCTTTGCGTCGCTTGATCGTTCTTTTAGGGTTCTTAGTTTTTGCATCTAAAAAAAAGAAAATTCGTGGGTTAGAACTCCTCTAATCCGCACAAAAAATAGAAAATTCGTATGGTCGTTAATCCAAAAAAAAAGAGAGAATTGTTGTGATCTTTTGGGAGAGTTGATGTTATTTGCGACTTGTGGCAAATCCTAGGGTCGGCCAAATAGTAGAAGGAGAAAGAGGCAACCGCAAAAACAAAAGCCGTGGTAGAAAAAAAAAGAAGAAAAAGAAAAGTGCATAAAAATTAGTGGAGACCTTCTACATATAGCCACAAGCTTCCATAAAAAAATTCAGCAAGTTTGGCCTACGGAATTAAAAGATATAGTCTTTTCAAGATTGAACACGAGACGGTTTTGAGTCCGAGTAGGATTCCGTTTCCAAGACACCTTCAGTAAAACGGGCATAATTTTTGCATACGGCGTCCGTTTTTGACGTTCTTGTGCTCGTTTCGAAGCTAATACTAGGCACATCTTTTCTACCTAAGCCACTAGTTGCCCTCCAGGTGCCCCAAAATCGGCCATCTTCGGCCTCGAATTCGCGTTGCAAGTTTTTGGTTTCTGTTTTTGCCGTTTCCTTCGATCTTCCTTTCGGAATTTGGAGTTCGCCTCAACTGCAAAGTTGTAGATCTCGTCGAAACCTTTCAAAAGAGTATATATAAGCCATATAAAACTTTGAGTTTTCATCTCTTGAGACTAGTTATTGTTTCTGCTCAATCTAGAGGGCTGTTTACATTGCACGTTATTGCATCTTTGTGCTCTACATCGTGTGAACAATCTTGTGCCCCTACACAGAGGTTTGAGTAGTTGGCTAGCGTCTCTCCTAGCATTTGGTGTGAGAATTTCCTTTGCTTGCATCAAGTCACATTAATCTTTGCGTGTGCGTGCATACACTTCTCTTGATAGGCTTTGATTAGCTAACTTTGATTAGGCTAGGATCAGCAATATTGACTAGTACTTTGAACATTTATTCAACTTGCATTTGCTGAATTGATTGTTGCTAATCCTTGCTACCATACTTGAGCCTTCCCAGCTACACCTCTTCTACACCGTACAGGCTGAGCTTCTCCTAGCAATCGCTCCATCCAATCTTCGAAAATACGTTGACACCGTTGGATGTCGATCACCCCTGTTTGCTTCGTAAGAATTGGTAAGAACTCGATAAAAGGCTTGAGTGTGAGTGACTTTTGAACCACCACATCCTAGTAGTTGCTAGAGACATATGCTTGTTTTCTGCTAACCATGACAGGTTGAAGATCACATAGTAGAGAGTTTCGGGAGATCAACAACACCATTAACTCATCTCCTGTGCCTTAACGTGGTAAATTTAAGTATGCATTTCCATCCTTTGCTGGTAACTTTGATCCTGATACCTATGTTGACTGGGAAATAGCATTAGAAAAAGAATTTGAATTTTATGATTGGTCTGATAGGCAAAAGATTAGAGCTGCCACTAGTGTTTTTGTTGAGGACGCAATACTTTGGTGGAAGTATTTAAATAGACATGGAAGAGTGCCTCAAACTTGGAATGCATTAAAGAAGCTTTTGAGAGATGAATTCGTTCCTAAATATCATGTTGATTATTTACTAGCTAGATTGCAACGTGTAAATCAAGGTAGTAGAACTGTAAGGGAATACTATCATGAATTGAAAACTCGTTTGTTGCGTTGTGGTTTAGAGGAACATGTTGAAGCTACAGAAAATAGATTCTTAAGTGGACTTAATCAGGGAATTCAGGACCTTCTTGTTCATAAAGAATATAATTCTCTCTCTCATTTGTTTATACTTGCCTGTAAGGTTGAAAGTAAGATTGAGGAGAAATTAAGAATACATGATGATAGAAAACATCAGAACAAGCATACGTTTGTGTCTTTTTCTGTGACTAACGACTTGCAGGAAGTTGAGATCCATGCCGAAGAGGAGAATGAGTTGATTGCACCACCTACTCCATTGGTTGAGAAGGAAGATGAGGAGATGGAAGCGCCTACATCATCTGAGGAGAGCCAAAAAGGTAAAGATCATGGTGCTATCATCACTCAAGGTGAGTATGATTTTGAAGAACTACATTTGTCCACTGTTCATGCTATTTTAGAGCAAAAATTAGTAGAAAACAATTCTGATATGCACATATTTCAAGTAGAGAATACAGACTGCATTGATTTGATTGCACCATGTGATGAAATAATTGAATTGCCTGCTGTTTTGAGTGATTTATGTGATGCATTAATCGCATATAATGATCATGTGAAATTGGTTAGACATAAAGAAGTTTTGACTAGAATTTCTCCTGCTGATTCTTTGTGTTACATTATGTTGGATTCACCTATGGAATTGTCACATGCTATGGAGAAAGTTTCTGAAATTGTATGTTCAAAATGCTTGTCTAGTGCTGATGAGGGCATCCCTAACACTTATACATCTTTCCCTATTGGTGGTCATACACATACTGAGGTGGACGCCATACGTGACGCTACAAATAATTCAAGTCTGAAGTGCATATTGGTCCACCGACGAGCAAGAGCTAAACTTCTAAATCAACAGGTGCTTTTGTTTCTTAATGAATCTTCTATTGTCATTGATGAGAATTGGGTATTACCTCATGCAAATGTTTTGTGCATTCTCAGGTTTGAACATTGTGAAGCCTTTGGAACCAAGAGGAGGTCGGAGTCAAAGCAATGGAGGAGAAGCTCACGTGGGTCAACCAAGGAGAAAAGCCCAAGAATTCAAGCCCAATTCGGATCTTCCACAAGTGCAACCGAAATTCATCTCGGAATCAACTCAGAATTCAATTCGGATTCGGTTCGGGACAGCCCAACAGGGCTGTAATAAAAGGCCATAACTTTTGCATACGGAGTCCGATTGGGGTGTTCTTGGACTTGTTTGAAAGCTTATTCCAAGGCCCACACAATGGTTTTGGCCCCAGCTTCAGAAGACTTACGGTCGCGCCGCTATGGCCGAAACAATGTGACGGACTTAAGTTAGGTTTTCCTTTTGTGTGTTTTTAGGTCTTAGCCGAGTTAGAGTTTGATTCGGCATGTGTGGCGGCCCTAGGCGTGCGTGAGTCATGGAGGGCGCCTTAAATACCCTTGCCCTCCCTTGTATCCATTAGACCAGTTTATGCATAAGATTGAAACATAGCTATTGCTTGTTCTTTCGACACCGAGTTCATGCGAGGACTTTGAGAGAGAATTAGGCGATCCATTTGTTTTGTTCTCGCAATCCAAGGTCAAGCCATCGTTCCATTGGGAATTGGGGACTTGGCGTTCGTCGTTCGTGGTCTCGCGACGAACAACTACCCGGTGTATTGTGGGCGTATTCGAAGAGTTGAGGTTCGTGCATTGGCGCGAGTGTTCACTAGCGACATCGTCTCTGCGCATCAACTATCCACGGTTTCTCATCGAGAAGATCGGGCTTCCCCGTATCATGTGGTATCGATTCTAGGTTTACTCGGTGAGAACTTCTTTACCCGTAGTTAGATTCGTTTTGTTTCCTATCGTACAATAAACCAAAATTGCGATACCAAAACCGTAGTTTAATCTGTTATTTCTTGTGCGTTTAGTTAAGTTTTCATCCATTAGAGTTTTGTTTTAGTGCTGATCCTTGTGTTTCCATTGCGTAGCTTAATCTTTATCAAAAAATTTTTGCTGATTGAACTCCTCAATTAGCACCCAAAACCATCATCCGATCTGTCAGTCTATTTGTCTTGCTAGCACAATCCGAGACGGTGTTGTTTCCTTATCCGAACTCCTTGGTGGGACTAGAGTCCTAATCAACCTCTAGCTCAAACACAATCCGAGTCCAATTGCTCCATCTTGAGTTTCGCCACTACATCATAGCCGGCGAACCACATTTGGTGTCCTTTATATCCTTTCATCTTGAGACTAGCTATTGATATTGCACCTAGGGCTGCTCATTCAAGTTGATTACACGTTCTTTGTTTTGTGAGGGTTGCGCAGATTCCACGGGAGCAAAGCAGAGGAAAAGAAGGAAAAGGCAACCGCATATAGAAAGAGCGCGGCATAAAAAAACGCTAACTTTTGCATACGACCTCCGATTGGAGCGTTTCTTGATCCGTTGGAAAGGAAACGGGAAAATAGAGCCAAAAAAGAAGTCTGGGAAATCTGGGGGTTTTACATCCGCGTAAGCCACCAGGCATACGTGTGCGGAAAACTTCGACCCCAAAAAAGGTCGTTTAGGGCCTCAAAACGGGCCCGCAAACCGAGAAAAATTCAGTTTCTCGATTTCGCTCAAAATTGTGAGCCCTCTGCGGTGATTCTAAGGTACCCGTGACGACGACATCCCTTTTCGAGTTGATCGCGCATACTTTTAGCTACTACGATGCGGGTCATCTTTTTAGCTTGTGTTTTTTCAATTTTGATTGAGCAATCTTGTGCCCTAGTATATTCCTTTGCAATTGGCTAGCGTCTATCCCGTACTTGGTGCAAAAGAGCTGGTTTCATCTCTTTTCGCTCGCTAGCTCAGTCCTTTGTTTGCATTAAGTCTCATTTATCCTTGCGTGTGCGTTCATACACTTCGCTTAAACACATTGGATCAGCACATAGGCAAAATACTCTAGCTTGGATCATTACTTAGCTTTACAATACCTTGAATATCAGATTGCATAGGATATACACATACCTGTCCAAGCTCCACCTACACCCGCTTGTGTACTCCTTGCTCTTGGTTACGCTCCTACATTACGGGTTAAGGTCGTTATTTGTCACTGGCTGTCGTTTTGCCGTCCTTGATTCACTTTGGAGCGGTAAGCTTGTCTTGTTTTCGTGACGGTGAGTTGCGAGCGTAGTAGCGAGAGCTTTTGTTTTACTAACCCGATATAACCTCGTTTCTTGTTTGTGAGTTGTTGCTATGTCGTCACGAGGAGGATCCACCTAATCCGAGGCGCCGGTTACGTGGGCCAGTACACTCGGTTGCGCGAGATGCTACAAAACAACTTCAAGATGGTGACAATGGCGTGCGCGATGAACTCGGGAAGTTCGGTGGGATGAACACCCTCGGGAGGTCACACAATTGCGCACGCCATCAACAATAACTTCACGGAGCTACGCGCCATGTTCGCTCAACACAATCACGTGGGGTGCGCAAGCCGATGACACGCAGTGTGCCGCGCCCTCCGCCGTTTTGCACAATGAGACCGAGGATGGCGTGCTATTCGTGTGGATGAGGAGCGGCGGCGGCAGCGCGTCGCATGGCGGTGCCGCCAAACGTCGGGATGGCAGCCGCGGCACACCCTCAGGCTCATGGGCGTGGCCGAGGCAACGGCGGCCAGGGTGGAGGCGCACCACAGGGTGTCCACGGAGGAGGTGTGCATCGTGCACCTCGTAGCATGGCGGATGAGGCCGAGCAATGGGATGACGATTTCCCCGTCGACGACTACGATGACCGACAGCGCCACCATCGCAACAACGTGCAGCGTCGACACGACGACGCCGACGATTTTGTCGCTAAGCCCAAATTTACTCTTCCTATATTTTCAGGTGGTACAGATGTGGAGCAATACCTCACTTGGGAGCTGAAGGTGGATAAGTTGTTTCGAATGAACAACTATTCCAATGAGAAGAAGTTGTTGCTTGCTTCCAATGGCTTGGATGATTATGCTACACATTGGTGGGAGCAGTTCATTCGTAAGCGCATGGAGCGCCATGAGTTGCCGATTACCACCGGGAGCGGATGAAGCGACATTTGCGGGCACGCTTTGTACCTCGCCACTACAAGCGCTCACTATTTGAGAAGTTGACAGGGCTGCGACAAGGTATGAGGTCAATTGACGAATATCATAAGGAGATGGAAACTATCATGATACATGCAGATGTCCGCGAGAATGAAGAACAGACCATGGCGAGATTTCTAGCTGGCATGAATCATCTTATCAGCGCATTGTCAATCACCATCCCTATAATGATATGATTGAGTTGTTGCACCAAGCACGCCGGCCGGCGACAAGTGATTGAAGATGCACGGTTCGCTACCCGTTCCGTCCTTCACCCATCCCAGACAGCCATATAACAACGGCCACCAAACAAGAGCACTCGTAGGAAGCAATTGGCAATGCGCGATTCCGCAAGTAAGAAGTCGAGAGTACACCAAGACGGTGCGTCGACTGCGGCGCCCACGCTAGTGCGACCTCGTCTATGGGGTCAACGGGGCGTTCACGTGACATCATTTGCCACAAGTGCAAGGGTGTTGGCCATTTGGAGGGATCGCCCAAATGTCGAACTATGCTTATCACCGAGGATGGCGGTTATGTTTGACTAGTGATGACGAGTCGCCGATGCGCAACCGGATCTTGCACACCGATGACATAGAACAATGTGAGTGCGATCACGAGTTTCCTAACACCGGCGGTATTCCATTGTTTGCACGCCCAAGGTGCTTAGTGTGATGCCATCGCCGTCACTCGAGCAATGGTGCAATTTGTTTCAGACTTGGGCGAAGCTTGATAAGGGTAAGGTCTGCAAAGTGATCATTGATGGCGGAAGTTGTCACAATTTGGCTAGCAAGGATATGTGTCATAAGTTGGGTTTGAAGTACTTGCCGCATCCACGTCCTTATCATGTGCAATGGTTGAGCGACAAAGAGGAAGTGAAGGTGAACTATATAGTGCGAGTGGCGTTTTTATTGGGAAGTACACCGACACTGTGGACTGCGATGTTGTGCCTATGACGGTGTGTCACTTGCTCTTGGGACGGCCATGGCAATATGACCGTTCTGCTGTTCATGATGGGCGTACAAATCGCTACACATTTCGATGGAATAATATGGATATCATCTTGAAGCCCCTTACACCGCAACAGATTGTGAATTCTTCAATGCAGAAAATTGAGATGCACGTTGAGACTGCCAAGAGCGAGAGAAGAATTTAGTGATGTTAGCCACCAAATCAGAAATGAGAGAATTCAGCGAAGATCCCAATTTGGTGCACTTTGTACTATTGTACAAAGACGCCTTGCTTTCGACTAACGACTTGTCTTCTCTTCCTAGTGGTGTTGCTTGTGTTTTGCAGGACTTCAGCGACGTCTTTCCAAACGAGGTACCAGCTGGGCTACCACCAATTCGTGGGATAGAACATAAGATCGACTTGATTCGGGAGCGTCATTGCCGAACCGACCACCGTACCGCACCAATCCCGACGAAACAAAGGAAATTCAGAAACAAGTACAAGAGCTTCTCTCCAAAGGGTATGTACGTGAAAGCTTAAGCCCTTGTGCTGTTCCTGTTATTTTAGTTCCTAAGAAAGATGGTTCATGGCGTATATGCGTAGATTGTCGAGCGATTAATAATATCACAATTCGATATCGTCATCCTATACCTCGCTTAGATGATATGCTAGACGAATTGAGTGGTGCTGTTATTTTTCTAAGATAGATTTTGCGATGGTTACCATCAAATTAGGATGCATGAAGGGGATGAGTGGAAAACAGCATTTAAAACAAAATTTGGGTTGTATGAGTGGTTAGTCATGCCTTTTGGTTTAACTAATGCACCTAGTACATTCATGCGCTTTAATGAATCATGTTTTAAGGCATTTGATTGGTAAATTTGTGGTTGTGTACTTTGATGATATTCTGATTTACACATGCAATGAATCTGAACACATAGACCATCTTAGACAAGTTCTACAAGTTTTGCGTGAGGCTAGGTTATTCGGTAACTTAGAGAAGTGTACCTTTGCAAAGATCGTGTCATCTTTTGGGCTATGTTGTTTCGCACAGGAGTTGAAGTAGATGAGTCTAAAATTGAAGCGATTAAAAATTGGCCAACTCCTGTGAATGTAAGTCAGATTAGGAGCTTTCATGGTCTCGCTGGTTTTTATCGGCGCTTTGTGAAGGATTTTAGCACCATAGCTGCCCCTTTGAATGAACTTACTAAAAGGGTGTTGAATTTGTGTGGGGGTAGCGCAAGACAATGCTTTTGCTGAACTTAAGAAACGCTTGATGAAGCACCGTTGCTTGTTTTACTGATTTCACTAAAAATTTTGAAATTGAGTGTGATGCTAGTGGATTGGGTATTGGCGGTGTTTTAATGCAAGAGGAAGACCGGTAGCTTATTTTAGTGAGAAACTGAATGGTGCTCAATTGAATTATCCGGTCTATGACAAAGAGCTTTATGCTTTAGTGCGTGCATTAGAAACTTGGCAACACTATTTATGGCCTAAAGAGTTTATTATTCATTCGATCATGAGGCATTAAAGTATTTAAAGGGCCAAGCAAAACTGAACCGTAGACATGCCAAATGGGTCGAATTCATTGAGTCGTTTCCTTACATTGTAAAATATAAGAAGGGAAGGAAAATGTGGTAGTGATGCTCTCTCTAGGAAAAGTGTGCTTTTAACTCAATTAGGAGTGCAAGTTCCTGGTTTAGAGAGTTTGCGTGATTTATATGCTCATGACCATGATTTTTCCGTTCCTTATGCACATTGCAAAGAGGGAAAAGGCTGGGATAAATTTCACATCCATGATGGGTTTTTGTTTCGCACTAACAAATTATGCGTTCCAGACTCCTCCGTGCGTTTGCTATTCTGCAGAATCACATGCGGTGGGTTGATGGGACATTTTGGACGTGAGAAGGCGTTATCTATCTTTGGCGATCACTTTTATTGGCCTAAGATGAGGCGAGATGTAGAGAGGTATGTGCAACGATGCATTACTTGCCACAAAGCGAAATCAAAATTGAATCCACACGGTTTGTATACCCTCTACCTGTTCCCAATGCACCATGGGAGGATATTAGTATGGATTTTGTTTTAGGATTACCTAGAACTAAGAGGGAGTGATTCTGTTTTTGTCGTTGTGGATCGTTTTCAAAGATGGCACACTTTATTCCGTGCCACAAGAGCGACGATGCGTCGCATATTGCTAACTTGTTTTTCAGGAGATCGTGAGGCTACATGGCGTGCCACGCACTATTGTGTCGATCGTGGCGTGAAGTTCATGAGCTACTTTTGGAAGACACTTTGGGGTAAAGCGGGACGAAGTTGTTATTCAAAGACGACTTGTCATCCCCAAAGCGATGGTCAAGCGGAGGTGGTGAACCGCACACTTCGATGCTACTTCGGACCATGATCAAGAAGAATCGCGCGAGTGGGAGGATTGTTTGCGCGACGTGGAATTCGCTTATAATCGGGCGTGCACTCCACTACGCAGTTGTGTCCTTTGAAGTGGTGTATGGTTTCAAACCGTTTACGCCGCTTGATTTCTTGCCACTTCAAGTCAACACCGTGTTCATATGGAGGCATCCAAGCGAGTGAGTATGTGAAGAAATTGCATCTCAAAACAAAAGAGGAGATAGAGCGCAAGGTCAAGTCATATCTTGAGAAGGCGAATAAGAAACGGAAGAAGATGATTTTTCAACCGGGTGATTTGGTTTGGGTGCACTACCGCAAGGATCGTTTTCGAGCGCCGCAAGTCTAAATTGCTGCCACGAGGTGATGGACCTTTCAAGGTGCTTGCGAAGATCAACGACAATGCCTACAAGATAGAGCTTTCGGCGATGACTATGGCGTGAGCTCTACTTTCAATGTCGCTGATTTATCACCTTTCTTTGGTGGTGATGATCCAGCGTCGAGGACGACGCCTTTTCAAGAGGGGAGGATGATGAGGGCATCCTAACACTTATACATCTTTCCTATTGGTGGTCATACACATACTGAGGTGGACGCCATACGTGACGCTACAAATAATTCAAGTACTGAAGTGCATATTGGTCCACTGACGAGAGCAAGAGCTAAACTTCTAAATCAACAGGTGCTTTTGTTTCTTAATGAATCTTCTATTGTCATTGATGAGAATTGGGTATTACCTCATGCAAATGTTTTGTGCATTCTCAGGTTTGAACATTGTGAAGCCTTTGGAACCAAGAGGAGGTCGGAGTCAAAGCAATGGAGGAGAAGCTCACGTGGGTCAACCAAGGAGAAAAGCCCAAGAATTCAAGCCCAATTCGGATCTTCCACAAGTGCAACCGAAATTCATCTCGGAATCAACTCAGAATTCAATTCGGATTCGGTTCAGGACAGCCCAACAGGGCTGTAATAAAAGGCCATAACTTTTGCATACGAGTCCGATTGGGGTGTTCTTGGACTTGTTTGAAAGCTTATTCCAAGGCCTACACAATGGTTTTGGCCCCAGCTTCAGAAGACTTACGGTCGCGCCGCTATGGCCGAAACAATGTGACGGACTTAAGTTAGGTTTTCCTTTTGTGTGTTTTTAGGTCTTAGCCGAGTTAGAGTTTGATTCGGCATGTGTGGCGGCCCTAGGCGTGCGTGAGTCATGGAGGGCGCCTTAAATACCCTTGCCCTCCCTTGTATCCATTAGACCAGTTTATGCATAAGATTGAAACATAGCTATTGCTTGTTCTTTCGACACGAGTTCATGCGAGGACTTTGAGAGAGAATTAGGCGATCCATTTGTTTTGTTCTGCAATCCAAGGTCAAGCCGTCGTTCCATTGGGAATTGGGGACTTGGCGTTAAATGCGTTCGTGGTCTCGCGACGAACAACTACCGGTGTATTGTGGGCGTATTCGAAGAGTTGAGGTTCGTGCATTGGCGCGAGTGTTCAGCTAGCGACATCGTCTACTTCGCATCAACTATCCACGGTTTCTCACTGAGAAGATCGGGCTTCCCCCGTATCAAGTGCCTACACCACTGGGTATAAGTTTAATTTGATTGGAGATTATGGTGTAGAGAATCAATTTATTGTTTATCGAATATGCATAACTTGTGATTACATGGATAAATTAAAGCTTGCTGTTTTGAACAACAATTCTTGTGTGCTGAATCTTGTTTAATATGAGAGTAAAATAAAATTTAGTGCTCATCCTATGCCTATGTGTTCACCTTTTATTACACCATCTAGTGTGGACAATCTGAATGAAGATGTTGAATTATGGAAGAAATTACAAATCTTTTCACCTTTGCTAGATGAATTTGCTATTGCTCGATTGAAATCTGATTATATGGATGAATTTTGTTTGATTCCAAAAGTTGTAGATTTGCCCATATGTGCTACCCCTGCAAGTTTACAACTTCAGAGATTTGAATTGCATAAACGCTTCACTTATGTTTGCAAAACAAGTTGCAATAATTGTTGTGTGACAACTTTTGTTTTGATCATTCACATATATGATTACTCTTGGGTTAATAATACAATGATTTTTTATGGTCGCTTTTGTCTTCTAACATTAATTGTGCAACAACGAAGAACCGTTAAAACAGATGACATACATATACCATGCATACAATTTGGCTTCTTTGTTACCCTATTTTCAGCTTATCAAAAGCCGAGGACGGCTTTGTTTTCAAGAAAGGGAGGATGATGAGGACATGACCCCTATGGATATAACCATATTTACTATGCTTACTGTTCCAAGTACAAGAGCTCGTACGCTTCACTTAAATTATGAGGTGAGCTTGTTTTTAGGAGTGTATTTATATTATATGAACTATATGATGCTACCTAATGATAAAATATATATATGTGCAGCACCATGTCACTTTTGGTCAAAGACAAGCAAGCAATTCGAGCTAGACCTATTTTGGAATCCAGTTCGGCATTCGGAATCAGCCTGACAACACCAACTTAAAACAGGCATAACTTTCACATACGGAGTCCGTTGGAGGTCCACGAGTACTTGATTGAAAGCTTATTTCGTCCTCTTTCAAACGGATCTAGCCTCACCTTCAAATTCCTTCTGGACTGATCGCAATCATCCTAAGAAGGCGTCATATCACCTGTTTGGGCCAATCTGGGCTTTGTGGCCCACCTAGAGGTGTGGTTACTGTTCACGTGAACAGTACCCGCGAGTTTAGTCCCTCCCCGCTATTTCTTTTAGATTTGTGGCTCTTCCTCCCCTATATAAGGAGGCCACACCCCCTCTAGTTTTCTTGGATTTCGTTGAGTTAAGTTTTAGCCATTGTGCAAACTTCTGTTCTTCAGTTGTGTCGGATGACCACCTGTCAAGACAGCTTTCGGAATCCCAATTTATAAATATTTCAATCCATATTTGTAATTTCAGATTGCGTTTTATCTTGTTCTTACGTGTTCTTCGATTGGATGCAGGAATAGGCCTTCGTGGTCAGGTTGATCGCGTTTCCAGCACGGTCAATAACGTCGCGGAGTTGGTTCAACGATTGCTAAGGCGCAAGCGTCGTCGTATGGTTGTAGTCGGATCGCGAGAGTCACCTCCACCAAAAAAATCGATATTTATTAATCTCATCGAAAGATCGGGAACCCCGCCTCCATCACTATCATGATACATGCAGATGTCCGCGAGAATGAAGAACAGACCATGGCGAGATTTCTAGCTGGCATGAATCATGCTGTCAAGCGCATTGTCAATCACCATCCCTACAATGATATGATTGAGTTGCTGCACCAAGCACGCGAAGCCGAGCGACAAGTGATTGAAGACGCACGATTCGCTGCTCGTTCACGTTCTTCAGCCAATCCGGGACAGCCATATAACAATAGCCAGCCAAACAGGAGCACTCCTCCGGCCGGAAGCAATTCGGCAATGCGTAGTTCCGCAAGTAAGAAGCTGGAGAGTACACCATCACTGGTGCATCGACCTGCGGCGCCCGCTGCTAGTGCGACCTCGTCTATGGGGCAAGGGTGTTAGCCATTTTCAGAGGGACTACCCAAATGTCAGAACTATGCTTATCACCGAAGATGACGGTTATGTTTCAGCTAGTGATGATGAGTCGCCTGATGCACAGCCAGTCTTACACACCGATGACATAGAGCAATGTGAGTGCGATCCTGAGTTCCTTAACACTGAGCAGTATTCTATTGTTTGCACACCCAAGGTGCTTAGTGTGATGCCATCACCGTCACTCGAGCAGCGATGCAATTTATTTCAGACTTGGGCAAAACTTGATAAGGGTAAGGTGTGAGTGGGAGTTGTCACAATTTGGCCAGTAAGGATATGTGTCATAAGTTGGGTTTGAAGTACTTGCCGCATCCACGTCCTTATCATGTGCAATGGTTGAGCGCAAAGAGGAACTGAAGGTGAACTATATGGTGCGTGTGACGTTTTCTATTAGGAAGTACACCGACACTGTGGACTGCGATGTAGTGCCTATGACAATGTGTCACTTGCTCTTGGGACGACCATGGAAATATGACTGTTCTACTGTTCACGATGGGCGTACAAATCGCTACACATTTCGATGGAACAATATGGATATCATCTTGAAGCCGCTTACACCGCAACATATTGTGAATTCTTCAATGCCAGAAAATTGAGATGCACGTTGAGACTACCAAAGAGCGAGAGAAGAATTTAGTGATGTTAGCCACCAAATCGAGATGAGAGAATTCAGCGAAGATCCCAATTTGGTGCACTTTGTACTGTTGTACAAAGACGACGCCTTGCTTTCGACTAACGACTTGTCTTCTCTTCCTAGTGGTGTTGCTTGTGTTTTGCAGGACTTCAGCGACGTCTTTCCAAACGAGGTACCAGCTGGGCTACTACCAATCCGTGGGATAGAACATAAGATCGACTTGATTCCAGGAGCGTTGCTGCCGAACCGACCACCGTACCGCACCAATCCCGAGGAAACAAAGGAAATTCAGAAACAAGTACAAGAGCTTCTCTCCAAAGGGTATGTACGTGAAAGCTTAAGCCCTTGTGCTGTTCCTGTTATTTTAGTTCCTAAGAAAGATGATTCATGGCGTATGTGCGTAGATTGTCGAGCGATTAATAATATCACAATTCGATATCGTCATCCTATACCTCGCTTAGATGATATGCTAGACAAATTGAGTGGTGCTGTTATTTTCTCTAAGATAGATTTGCGCAGTGTTTACCATCAAATTAGGATGCATGAAGGGGATGAGTGCAAAACAACATTTAAAACAAAATTTGGGTTGTATGAGTGGTTAGGCATGCCTTTTGGTTTAACTAATGCACCTAGTACTTTTATGCGCTTAATGAATCATGTTTTAAGGCATTTGATTGGTAAATTTGTGGTTGTGTACTTTGATGGTATTCTGATTCTGATCATGTGAATCGAACACATAGACCATCTTAGAAAAGTTCGCAAGTTTTGCGTGAGGCTAGGTTATTTGGGAACTTAGAGAAGTGCACTTTTTGCAAAGATCGTGTCATCTTTTTGGGCTATGTTGTTTCTGCACAGGGAGTTGAAGTAGATGAGTCTAAAATTGAAGCGATTAAAAATTGGCAAACTCCTGTGAACATAAGTCAGATTAGAAGCTTTCATGGTCTCGCTGGTTTTTATCGGCGCTTTGTGAAGGATTTTAGCACCGTCGCTGCCCCTTTGAATGAACTTACTAAAAAGGGTGTTGAATTTGTGTGGGGGTAGCACAAGACAATGCTTTTGCTGAACTTAAGAAACGCTTGACTGAAGCACCGTTGCTTGTTTTACCTGATTTCACTAAAAATTTTGAAATTGAGTGTGATGCTAGTGGATTGGGTTTTGGCGGTGTTTTAATGCAAGAGGGTAGACCGGTAGCTTATTTTAGTGAGAAACTGAATGGTGCTCAATTGAATTATCCGGTCTATGACAAAGAGCTTTATGCGTTAGTGCGTGCGTTAGAAACTTGGCAACACTATTTATGGCCTAAATAGTTTATTATTCATTCTGATCATGAGGCATTGAAGTATTTAAAAGGCCAAGCAAATTTGAACAGTAGACATGCCAAATGGGTCGAATTCATTGAGTCGTTTCCTTACATTGTGAAATACAAGAAGGGAAAGGAAAATGTGGTTTAGAGAGTTTGCGTGATTTATATGCTCATGACCATGATTTTTCCGTTCCTTACGCACATTGCAAAGAGGGAAAAGGCTGGGATAAATTTCACATCCATGATGGGTTTTTGTTTCGCACTAACAAATTATGCGTTCCAGAATCCTCCGTGCGTTTGTTATTACTGCAGGAATCACATGCAGGTGGATTGATGAGACATTTTGGACGTGAGAAGACGTTGTCTATGCTGAGTGATCACTTTTATTGGCCTAAGATGAGGCGAGATGTGGAGAGGTATGTGCAGCGATGCATTACTTGCCACAAAGCGAAATCGAAGTTGAATCCACACGGTTTGTATACCCCTCTACCTGTTCCCAATGCACCATGGGAGGATATTAGTATGGATTTTGTTTTAGGACTGCCTAGGACTAAGAGGGGGAGCGATTCTGTTTTTGTCGTTGTGGATCATTTTTCGAAGATAGCACACTTTATTCCGTGCCACAAGAGTGACGATGCGTCGCATATTGCTAACTTGTTTTTCAGGGAGATTGTGAGGCTACATGGCGTGCCACGCACTATTGTGTCAGATCGCGACGTGAAGTTCATGAGCTACTTCTGGAAGACGCTTTGGGGTAAACTGGGGACGAAGTTGTTATTCAGCACAACTTGTCATCCCCAAACTGATGGTCAAACGGAGGTGGTGAACCGCACACTTTCGATGCTACTCCGGACTATGATCAAGAAGAACCTGCGCGAGTGGGAGGATTGTTTGCCGCACGTGGAATTCGCTTATAATCGGGCCGTGCACTCCACTACGCAGTTGTGTCCTTTTGAGGTGGTGTATGGCTTCAAACCCTTTACGCCGCTTGATTTGCTGCCACTTCCAAGTCAGCACCGTGTTCATATGGAGGCGTCCAAGCGAGCTGAATATGTGAAGAAATTGCATCTAAAAACAAAAGAAGAGATAGAGCGCAAGGTCAAGTCCTATGCTGAGAAGGCGAACAATAAGAGGAAGAAGATGATTTTTCAACCAGGTGATTTGGTTTGGGTACACTATCGCAAGGATCATTTTCCAGAACGTCGCAAGTCCAAATTGCTGCCGTGAGGTGACGCACCTTTCAAGGTGCTTGCGAAGATCAACGACAATGCCTATAAGATAGAGCTTTCCGGCGATGACTATGCTGTGAGCTCTACGTTCAATGTCGCTGATTGATCACCTTTCTTTGGTGGTGACGATCCAGCGTCGAGGATGACGCCTTTTCAAGAGGGGGACGATGATAAGGGCATCCCTAACACTGATACATCTTTCCCTATTGGTGGTCACGCACATACTGAGATGGACGCCATAAGTGAAGCTACAAATAATACAAGTGCGGAAGTGCATGTTGGTGCACTGACTAGAGCAAGGGCTAAACTTCTAAATCAACAGGTGTTTTGTTTCATAATGAATCTTCTATTTTCATTGATGAGAATTGGGTACTACCTCATGCAAATGTTTTGTACATTCTCAGGTTTGAACATTGTGAAGCCATGGAACCGAGAGGGAGGAGAGGGAGGCCGGAGCCAAAGCAATGGAGGAGAAACTCACGTGGGTCAACCAAGAGGAGAAAGGCCCAAGAATTCAAGCCCAATTCTGATCCTCCACAAGCCCAACTGAAATTCATCTCGGAATCAACTCAGAATTCAATTTGGATTCGGTTCGGGACAGCCCAACAGGGCTGTAATAAAAAGGCCATAACTTTTGCATACGGAGTCCGATTGGGGTGTTCTTGGACTTGTTTGAAAGCTTATTACAAGGCCCACACAATAGGTATGGCCCCAACTTCAGAAGAAGTACGGTCGCGCCGCTATGACCGAAACAATGTGAAGGATTTAAGTTAGGTTTTCCTTTTTGTGTGTTTTTTTGGGTCTTAGCCGAATTAGAGTTTGATTCGGCGTGTGTAGCCGGTCCTAGGCCGTGCGTGAGTCGTGGAGGGCACCTTAAGTACCCTTGCCCCTCCTTTGTATCCATCAGACCAGTTTATGCATAAGATTGAAACATAGCTATTGCTTGTTCTTTCGACACCAGAGTTCATGCGAGGACTTTTAGAGAGAATTAGGCGATCCATTGTTTTGTTCTGCAATCCAGGGTCAAGCCGTCGTTCCATTGGGAATTGGGGACTTGGCGTTAAATGCGTTCGTGGTCTCGCGACGAACAACTACCCGGTGTGTTTTGGGCGTATTCCGAAGAGTTGAGGGTTCGTGCATTGGCGCGAGTGTTCAGCTAGCGACATCGTCTACTTCGCATCAACTATCCACGGTTCCTCACTGAGAAGATCGGGCCTCCCGTATCACGCTAGTTATCATTACCTCGCATTTTCTCCTCCGTGAAGATCGGGCATCCCCCGCATCATCTTGGTATCAGAGCAATGGTTGACACGGTAGGATCTATTTTCCCCTAGATTAGTTCATATTGTTCTTATTCCTATAGTCCAGAAAATTGCCCCATAAAAATATTTATCTTTACCTAGCTATTTGTTGTTTCTAATCTGAGATTTGGTGAGTTTTATCAAGTTTTAATCCCTTGGATCGATTGTCTTAGGTTGCTGAATGATTTCTGACCTTTGTGCTTCCTTTCTATCAATTTTCACCCACAAATTTCAGATTTGCACACCCTATACAAAATCGTGCATATCTTTCACATCTGGAGTTTGTTTTTGATGTTCTTATGCTTGTTGGAAAAGTCGTTTTGAGGCCTATCCATATATCCTTACTAGACCAAAGTGTGATTTCCAGATCTTGGTCCCTTGTTCAAAAAAAAAAAAAAAGAAATAAAGAAAGAGCTGAAAAAAAATCGGATTGTTATTCACTTATATCTTAAAGAAGTCCTCTATTGGTATGTTCTGAGATGAAACATTCCTCAAAGTTGTGCAACTTCCAAAATCTTTGCTTGCAGCAAATCTGATTCCTTCGTGTGAGTTTTTACTTGTTCTTCGCTTATATCTAATTCAGCAACTAAGGCATTTGAATCTTGTGTGGATGATTACTTGATTTAACAATAACTGAATTGCAGCTTAGTTATTCCCTTGCTACAAATATATTCTGACCAAGCTCCACAAAATAGCCACTGGTTGTGCAATTCTCGACTTGTATTCGTCTGATTATCACCCTTTTGTAAACCAACCACCGACACCACAGTGGAGCACCATTTTGCAATGCACTCACTTGGAAATTACATGAGCTTCGGTTGGTAAGAGAAGGTGAAATCGAGTCGTCCACATACATATATCTATAATATAGAGATTTGTACAACTAATCATGGCAGGTGACAGAGATGACTACGATGTTGAGGGTGTTGGGCAACCAAATCAACCCATCACAAGGTTCCACCTCAACGCCTTGCGTGATCATCTTCGCCGAGAATTCAGAGAAAGTCTTTGTAACACCCCAGCCAAACATGAGCCCGGAATGCTACTGAACTAACCTTAAATAACTCTAACCAAGGCAATTTTAATAAATTTCGGCAGAACCTCCCCTGTAAAATCAATTACACGGGGGATTCCAACAGACAAGTAAATCACAAATAATCAAGCCATCAACTCCTCAATAGATAATCAAATCATGCTAAGTGTCTAACATAACTAGAGAAGTATAAAGTTCCACTACTCATCATTATTACACTTAACCCACTACATGAGATAAAACATAATAAATCTTTGAGCAACTCGCCCAGTAATAGGAAACACAGTCTGAAGTTTATTCATTTTTATTTGGTTCATGATGTGAGTGTGTCACTATCAATCTATTCTCCCCCCCATGCATGTCGTTCTTGGATCGAGTACCTAAAACAACAATAAAAGCAAAAGTGAGCCCACAGACTCAGCAAGTACATATTAACAATTATAACATCAGCATCCAAAGCTAGAAATGCAACAATAGAACATCTCATATGCAAATACAATGCTCAAGGATCCTTTCTCTTTATCTCTTTTTTGCATTTTACCGGTAATGCAAAGTATGCAACCGTCACCGCATACCCATGCCTGTGCTCGCAAGCACAGGGACCAATTGCCCATTACTCCGCAAGTAATGGGGACCTCAAGCCCACACTCCACGAGTGTGGGGATCTCGGGCCCGTCACATTCATGACGGGGATCTCAAAGGTAAACATACTTGGTCACCACGTGACCAAGCCTCAACATGATCTCAATATGCACGTGCACATCATTTAATCATCATCAAATTACCACAAGACGATAACATCATACGACAATAGAGCATAAACATATTTGGAGCATCCACCACTCTTAAACCAACATCATGCCAACAATCTCACTATGCCTCCGGTACCAATCCCCCACCTAATACATTAAGAATATAAACTAAGACCACAGCAACGAAAAACATGAATTATATAAGTGAACACATCAAGTAGCGGATTGCAACGCGATCCCGACCCCACTTTCCTAAGTACTGTGCTGCCCTTTGTGAACAGTCAAGTTCTAAAATTTATATCTTTCCGTACAGTGGTCCAAATTAGGTGTTCTTGGACTTCATTGAAAGGTAATCAAATTTCCCAACTAAACCTAGTTGGTGAGCCTCCCTGATGCGGCCATCTAAAATCACTTTTAAGCTAATTAATAAAACATCGATTTCACGTCAGACTTTCTGGACAGACCACAAAAACTATCATAACTTTGAGCTCGTTCATCCAAATTTCACGTTCTTGTGCTTCCCTGAAAGCTACGACAATTATCTACAACTTTCGTTATACTGAGATCCTCTAATGCACTCTTTAACTGATCGCAAATGTCATATTACTAAAACCTGTCCAGAAACAAACAGGGTTGCAGAACAGCCGCACTATTAAATTCATAACTTTTGCTACAGAGGTCCAAAAATTACGTTCTAGCACTTCATTGAAAGCTATTGACGTCCTCTACAACTTCCTAGGAGACATCCGAGACTGAATCCACACTTAACTATATCAAAACGTCCCTCTAACACGATCTGCCCTTAGGCAACAGAATTACCGACACAGAACAATTAAGCGCTAAAACAACTAAACAAGGGGAAAACGAGGTTACCCTTGAAGAACCGATTGTCGGGCACGATGAGCACCCACCAGCGAACTCTCCCCCCAAAGATGGTCCTGTTCCCCTCACCTTCTTCCTCCTCCAACAGCTGGGCACCTCCAGCGATCTCCTTCTTCTTGGCCAATCGATCTCCCGGGTGATCGCCTTCTTCCTCCAATTGGGGCGGCTACTGTTCACGGTACTGTAGCGGTGGTAAGTACTGTAGCACGCCATGCTATAGTACCACTTCTAGGGTTTCCTTCATCTTTTTATTGGTAGCTAGCCCCTCATGGGCCTAAATGCTGTGGGCTGGAAGCCCATAGCCCAAGTTGTCGAAATTATGCGTAAATCACTCTCTAAACTCCTGTTAAAACACTTTTCTAATTGGTCTTTGTCTCTAATTTATTTCTTCTGTCTCGAATACATTTGGGGTATTACATTCTACCCCCCTTAAATGGAATTCGGCCCCGAATTCTGCTCACACTTAACGCCGAAGAATAACCACAGCTAAGAACATACTGACATTACCACATACCTGGAGTGAATAATTTTGTATTCTGATCGCGCATGTGAGACTTCAATTCCCAAGTCGTCTTCCTCTCAGAATTATGGAACCCCCGTACCTTGATGCAACTGACGTGTTACGCCTTATTACTTGCCCCATCCTTTCAAGAGTCACTCAACGGATATGACTCGAGGGCACAGTCTTACTCGTGGGTCACCGGCTTCGACGAATCTTCACACTCAGAATGGCTCTAACATTCTCGTAACACCAGTTCACCCAACACGTTATATTCCCTGCTCCATGACTCGAGACGGTCCTAGTGAATGGCTTTCTTCCGAAGTCCCCGTAACTTCTAGAACAACCAAATATACGTTAGGCTATCTATCTCTTCGGGTCAAAACCACCAAACTTGCATGTAACATATAGAACTCTTATTCCATCTCTCAGTCGACCTCTTTATCTTAACAAAGAGTACCTCCTTTAACTAGGGACACACAACAGAACTCGACTAAAAATAAAGGATTCTCATTGCAAACACGCATTACCAACTCCCCACCAAAGAGAGTTAAATCCAAAACCAAAATATTCATCATGAAACTTCTCCACTTTCCAAGTAGGCAGTTTGCCAACAAACACCACATAAGCTAGAGGCGAAATCACTCAAATACCCAAAATAGCCATTTCCTTTCTTTTCTTAACCAAAAAGAATCACGTATATCAAGAAGAATCAACATAGTTTATAATTGGCATATGTCTTGGAGACAAAGCTCAAATAAAACCAAGAGAACTTCTCATTAACCGAGAATACCACCTTTTTCCCAAACTTTCTGTTAAGAATTCAACTTCCTCTTAAATCATGAAGTCTCAAACCATCGCATAACCAATAATTCATTTCTTTAAACTTGGCAACCTCAAAGTTATGCTCAAACTGAACACAAAATCTACACCTATGTAGTGAGACTCTTTCAATCCAACATAACATACTCTAATCAACTTCCCTACCATAAGAATTACTTTGATAAATAATTCCCAGAACACCTCAATATAGATTTCAGCCACAATCACGTTACCTCAATCTTGTAAGGATAATCAACTTGAAATTCACCGCATACACACTCATTTACTATATTCAAGGCATTCTATCAAAGATCAACATAACTCTTGGAACCTAATCATGGGAAACCAAGGTGCTAGCATAAAAATACAAGCCCGAATTTAATCTCTAAGACTCCTACACTGAACTTCTGGTAAATTTGATAGGTAACCCTCAGGTCTGATGACTAAAATTTCACACAGCCCAACAATAACCTCAGTCCTTAGTATCAACATTCATCACTAGTCAAGTAACCGCCCAAGGCTATTCGTTTCATCAATCTTAGCCCTTCTCTAACCCACACCAATCAAATGCAGTTACTCAACCACAATAAACACATATTGTCACAACACCCTAACTGATTGACCAAGATTCAAACATACTCAATCACTAACGTCAATAAATAAATATATTCTTTATCAAGTTACCCTTAGAGATAATCTAACTCCGATAGGGTTACTCACTGAGGCCGAGTCATACTTGACAATAACTCAACAATATCTGCTATCTCATTAATTAACACGACTATTAGATTTCTCTACACTGTTTGATGAGGACATCACTCCTTCGTATACACACACTACACAAAATCCTACGGATCCAGTTGCGAAACTACAAGGCCCTATGACAAGAGCTCGTGCACGTCACTTAAATTATGAGGTGAGCTCGTTTCTAGGTGCTAATAATTTATCTATGCAGAATGGTATACTACCTAATAATTGTGATCTGTTGTTGCTTAGGAATAATGGATCCCAAGGTCTACGACCAGTCTACAAGCCCTACGACCGATCCGCGCGGCGCTACGACCAAGTCTCAAGATCTCGACTAGGTTCGCGGCGCACGACCGCACTCGACGGCGCTACGACCACATCTCAAGCTCCTCGACAAGGAATAATGGATCCCCAAGGTCTATGACCGGTCTACAAGCCCTACGACCGATCCCCGCGGCGCACGACCAAGTCTCGGATCCTCGACTAGGTTCGCGGTACGCAACCACATCTCAAGCTCCTCGACAAGGTTCGCGACTACGACTGGACGATCGGCGCTACAACTAGGTCTCACGCTCTCGACCGGTCATTAGGTGCTGCGACACCGCTTTGGGCCTAATAGGGCCTTGTAAGCGTGTCGGGGTCAATGCCTAGGTTGTGTCGCCTCTCCCCATGGTCGCACAACCTAGGTCAACCCCTCACGTTACCCCCTATATATACAGACGCCACGGTTTAGGGTTGGGTTTTCTTAGATTATTCGCCACTTTGCGGTTTCACCGTTTATCGGTTTGAGAACCCCACATTGTGAACTTCATTCATATTCGCAATACAATTCAGATTGCATTTTCCTTGTTCTTGTGAGTTGCTTCGATTGCTTGCAGGAACAATAACCCTCGTGGTAAGGTCGATCGCGTGCGAGCATGGTTGATAACAACAGTCGTGCCGGTGTAGCGAATTGCGAGGTGACGATCTGCTAGTCGAAAGCCTCAAAGCGTCAACGTCCTCACGACGAAACCAATCGAACCTATCGGAAGATCGGGACACTGTGACTCATCATTTGGTATCAGAGCAAAGGTTGCCCGTTACGTAATCTCGTTTATCCTCTTTTGTTAGTTGTTTTCCATCACCTATAGTCCAGAAAACTGCCCTACAAAAGTTTTAGATCTTAGTCTTTCCATTGTCCAAACCACGTTGTGCCTTTCGCAATTTTGTTTTCGATATTCGCGTTGTTGAGTTCGAGTCCATCGTCGGTGTCTTTGTTGCTGGTCTAGTCATCGTGATCTAGTTTCTAGTGTCGAGTCTTTCTTTGTTTTGGTCATCGTGTATCTCGGCTTGTCCTTTGTTGCATCCGTTGCAATTAGGGTTTGTCCGCTATAGCCGAGAATTGAGTCACCCCCATCGACCACTTACTCGTGACACCACCCCATCCGACCACTTACTCGAGCCAACATTCCCATCCGACCACCTACTCGGATTCGACCACCCAGTCGGATTCGACCACCTACATCGAGTTCGACCACCTCGTCGGATTCGACCACCTACTCGAGTTTGACCACCTTCTCGGGTTCGACCACCTGCTCGAGTATTCGCCCCCGGCAAGTCTATCTGTTTCTGGTTGCTCTCAGACACCCACACACTCATCATATCGTGTTCGACCCAACAAGGACCGAGAAGAAATCCCATAGCCGAAACAGAGATAGCCAAAGTTCAGAGAGAGAGAGAGAGAGTACCTTTTTATTACCTTATTACCCCTGCTCTCCGGAAAAAGTTTGTGACCTATATCTCTCCTTAGGCCTGAAAAAGGGTTTTGAAGAGTTGTGAGTCAAGGTCATTTGCGCAAAAAAATAAAAAAATAAAGGAATCCTAGGTTGGGTTTCGTCAGTCAAAAAAAAAAAAAAAGAGAATCAAAAAGAAAAAGAGACCACCTCAGTTGGCTCACGACCACCCTCAGTTGGTCTACGACAACCCACCAGAGCTCCACGACCACCCACAGAGATAACGGTTGCTTTGCAACTTTGTTCTTTTGAGCTTGTATCTACCCGATCTTTCGGCTTGCTTGACCTAGTGCTAGGAGCGCGTTTGGACCAGCAAGCGTGGCAATCTTGTGGACTTTGATTTAACATTGCTAATCTGATTTCATTATTGCTGCTCCTTGCTACTAAACATTGCTGTCCGAGCTCCACGTACTTTGGCCTCGATTTGGATCCTCGCATTCGCCTCACGTGATCATACATCCCACCCTCTCCGATCGGACCACTGCGCAATTTGGTAAGAAATTCATAAGAGCTTGGTAAGAGCTAGAGAGTGTGTGATTCCACCTTCCACCACCTAGTAGTTGGCGGGGATAATACATTTGTGTTGTCTTTTGTCTCCTACTAACAATGGCGGTGAGGAGTTGAATGCGTAAGATTGTGTTGTGAGGAAGAGCTTACAAGGGTGTTGGATGAGCACCGTCATGGTATTAATGGCGACATCGAAAGGAAGTTTGCAGAGACAAATGCTACACTACAACACTCAATGCTAGCATTGCAACACTCAATGCACGTATTGATGGTATGGCCAATCAACCGCGAACAATGGTCGTGTGGATCCTCAAGGTGCGATCCACGACCATGAGATCGACAACGATAATGAGATGCGCAACCGCGATGCCCTTGATGCACGACAATGGAACTGATTGAACTTCAACCGTCAAGGTATGAGAGGTAATAACTTTCCGCAACATAATGCACGTGATAATGATGATCCATATGCTAAAGTCAAGTTCACTATACCATCTTTTGCGGGTGCTTATGATGCTGAAGTATATTTAGATTGGGAGATGACGGTAGAACAGAAATTTAATGCTCACTTAGTTCCCGAAGTGCATAGAGTTAGGCAAGCTACAAGTGAATTTAAAAATTTTGCCATTATTTGGTGGAGTAGAGTATGCAATGATGGATTAGCGTCTACTACCTGGGATGCTTTAAAGGTTGCTATGCGTAACAGATTTATTCCACCCTCTTTTAAAAGGGACTTGCGTAAGAAATTGCAGCGCTTAAACTAAGGCAATAGATCTGTAGAAGAATATTATCAGGAGCTACAAATTAGTATGTTGCATTGTGATATTATTGAGGATGAAGAGGCTGCTATGGCACGTTTTTATGGAGGACTAATACGTGAAATTCAGGACATAGTTGACTACAAAGAATATGATAGTGTTCCTAGATTGTTCCACCTTGCTTGTTTGGCAGAAAAAGAATTGCAGGATCGACAACAGAGGCCAAGGAACCATTTTGGAAGCACGTCTACACCACGATCAACATCAGGGCACGTTAAAACAGTCCAACCTTCAGCTACGTGGTCTGCTGCCCCCTCCTCGAGTAGGGCGCGTTCAGCAGCACCTTCGACACCAACACATGCACCCGAGGTAAACAAATCTACTAGTGTGCAGGCCCCAGCCAAGAGTTCTTCTTCGGTTGCTTCCACAGGTCGTATGACTGGGATTATTTGCCATCGTTGCAAGGGAATGGGCCATGTCATGAGGGACTGCCCAAGTCAGCGAGCCTACCTTGCCACCGAAGACGGAGGTTATGTAAGTGCTAGTGATATTGAGGATGAGTATGTGCTTGCAGCTAACATTGCAGGTGGAGGAGATGAGACAGATAGTGATGCTGATGATGTGGAAGAACAAGTAGCTGCTGTTGACACAGGGACTCATGTGAGCCTTGTTGCGCAGCGAGTGCTGAGCGCACAACTGGAGAGAGCGGAGCAAAATCAGCGGCACAACTTGTTCCAATCCATTCCTCGTGAAGGAGAGAGCTGCGAGTCATCATTGATGGAGGGAGTTGCAACAACCTTGCAAGCTCCGAGATGGTCGAAGCTTGGTTTGACCACACAACCACACCCACGTCCCTACTACATCCAATGGTTCAATTCGTGTGGTAAGTTAAAGGTAAACAAAGTTGTGAGAGTACAATTTTCAGCTGGTAATTACAAAGATAGTACCGACTTTGATGTAGTGCCTATGCAAGCATGCTCGTTGTTGCTCGGTAGGCCTTGGATATATGATAATGATGTTTTGCACCATAGTAGAGCTAATACCTACTCATTCTCACATAGGGGTAAGAAGATTAAGTTGTTGCCTTTGACACCTGCTGAAATTGTGAAAGATGAAGTAGAGCGTGCTAGCAATGAAAGAAACACCAATGAACATAATTCTGAAAATCAGCAAGTAGCGAAACATGTTTCTTGGTTATGTTGTGACACCACAGGGAATTGAGGTGGATGGGGCAAAGCGCACCATCCAAAGCGGCCGACGCCACTCTGTGTCACAGTGCGGAGCTTCCATGGACTTGCTGGATTCTATCGACGTTTTGTGCGGGATTTCAGCACCATTGCTGCACCATTGAATGAATTAACAAAGAAAGGAGTGCCATTCCAATGGGGACCTGCGCAAGAGAAGGCATTCCACTTATTGAAAGAGAAGCTCACCCAAGCACCCCTACTCCATCTCCCTGATTTTGGAGGCGCATGGAGGAGGTTTGATGACGCATTTTGGAGCAAAGAAGACAGAAGATGTGCTGGCCGCCCACTTCTTTTGGCCAAAGATGAGGCGCGATGTTGAGCGCTACGTGGCTCGCTGCACTACATGCAACAAAGCTAAGTCCCGTCTCAATCCACATGGACTTTATATGCCTCTCCCTATACCTAGCGCCCCTTGGGAGGATATTTCTATAGATTTTGTTTTAGGATTGCCAAGGACAAAGAGGGGGAGAGACAGTATATTTGTAGTAGTGGATCGATTTTCTAAAATGGCACATTTTATACCTTGTCACAAGAGCGATGATGCAAACATAGCTGATTTATTTTTTCGAGAAATCATTCGCTTACATGGACTACCCAATACTATTGTCTCGGATCGCGACACAAAATTTTTGAGCCACTTTTGGAGATCACTTTGGAACAAATTGGGGACAAAGCTGTTGTTTTCTACTCGTGCCATCCCCAAGCGATGGACAAGCGGAGGTTGTCAACCGCACGTTATCCACCATGTTGCGGGCTGTTTTAAAGAAGAATTTGAAGATGTGGGAAGAGTGTTTACCGCACATTGAGTTTACTTACAATAGGTCGGTACACTCCACCACCAAGGTAAGTCCGTTCGGGTAGTGTATGGTTTTAACCCCGTGCTCCTATTGATTTACTACATTTGCCTACCTCTGAACACATTAATTTAGATGCTAAGAAGCGTGCTGAATTTGTTTTTAAGTTGCATGAAACAACTAAAGGAAATATAGAGCGTATGGTGAAAAGTATAGGGTTCTTTGGAAGTAAAGGTAGGAAAGAAATAAAATTTGCCTGAGGTGATTTAGTTTGGTGCATTTGAGGAAACACAGGTTTCGAGTTAAGAAAATCAAAATTGATGCCTAGAGTGATGGACCATTTAAGATAATTAAGAAGATAAATGACAATGCCTATCAATTGGAGCTACTGCAGATTTTGGGGTTAGCCCCACATTTAACATTTGATTTGAAGCCATACGTGGGAGAAGCGGATGAGTTTGAGTCGAGGGCGACTCCAATTCAAGAGGGGAGGATGATGAGGACATCACTCCTTCGGATACACACACTACACAAAATCCTACGGATCCGATCATGAAACTACAAGGCCCTATGATAAGAGCTCGTGCACGTCACTTAAATTATGAGGTGAGCTCGTTTCTAGGTGCTAATAATTTATCTATGCAGAATGGTATACTACCTAATAATTGTGATCTGTTGTTACTTAGGAATAATGGATCCCCAAAGTCTCGACAGTCTACAAGCCCTACGACCGGTCCCTGCGGCGCTACGACCAAGTCTCAAGATCCTCGACTAGGTTCGCCAGCGCTACGACCAGACCAGCCAGCGCTACGACCACATCTCAAGCTCCTCGACAAGGAATAATGGATCCCCAAGGTCTACGACCAGGTCTACAAGCCCTACGACCAGTCCTGCCAGCGCTACGACCAAGTCTCAAGATCCTCGACTAGGTTCGCCAGCGCTACGACCAGACCAGCCAGCGCTACGACCACATCTCAAGCTCCTCGACAAGGTTCGCCAGCACTACGACCAGACCAGTCAGCGCTACGACTAGGTCTCACGCTCTACGACCAGTCATTAGGTGCTGCGACACTGTTTTGGGCCTAATAGGGCCTTGTAAGCGTGTCGGGGTCAATGCCTAGGTTGTGTACACCTCTCCCCATGGTCGCACAACCCTAGGTCAACCCCCTCACGTTACCCCCCCTATATATATACAACAGAGTCGCCACAGTTTAGGGTTGGGTTTTTCTTAGATTATTCTGCCACTTTGCAGTTTCACCGTTTATCGGTTTGAGGAACCCCACATTGTGAACTTCATTCATATTCGCAATACAATTCAGATTGCATTTTCCTTGTTCTTGTGAGTTGCTTCGATTGCTTGCAGGAACAATAACCCTCGTGGTAAGGTCGATCGCGTGCGAGCGTGGTTGATAACGACAGTCGTGCGGGTGTAGCGAATTGCGAGGTGACGATCTGCTGGTCGAAAGCCTCAAAGCGTCAACGTCCTCACGACGAAACCAATCGAACCTATCGGAAGATCGGGACACCGTGACTCATCACTGCTACTCTCCTTGAACTACTCCATCATACTTCTTCTACACAATCTTATCGAGTACCCAAATGCGATACTCTAATAAACCGGTCAAGATTTTCATACTTGTTAATTCTAATGTTCTGTCAAAATGAACACAAAATCTTAAACCACATCTCGCTATAGGTCCTACTAGTTGCAGTAACGAAACCTGTTAGCTCCAAAGACAAGCATTCTTTTTAAATCAAATCCTCTGCAAGGATTATTCTAATAAATTGATTTATTACTCAATGCCCCTCAGACAACCTGACACCTAAAGGTTCACCAGACCATCTACTAGACCACCACTATCTAGTTGCCAATTCACATCCGACGAGACATTGCAATACAGTTCAGTTAACCCATTATTAGAAGAAGAGGCAAATAGAAGTAAATTTCAGCACAAAGGGAAACGTTACCACTTACAGTCGTTACAAGATCAAGAGAACAATTAAATAACAATGATCTTGGAAAACAAAAGATGAGATCATAATTGAGGGCACACGTTCCACAAGCAGAGAATATCAAGCCTCAAACGAGAATAAAACATTGCTTTGGAAATTCGAAAAAAAAACCTCTTGTGGGCAAGAACAACAGTTTTAGATAAACTTCAATAACCTGCAAATTACAGAACTTGACTTCAATCTCAAATACTTCTACTTCACTCTTTCCTTTTACAAAGAAAATGACTTCGTTGGTTACAACATCACCATACCAACTCCAACAAAAAGGGATTTGAAGACCACAACACATAAACCACCTAGGAACTTATAAAACCTCTCAACACTTCACTTTGCTCAAAACAATTTCAGCTACCACACCAACCTGAGGTCTGAAAGATCACAAACACGAAAGTAGAAACATTTTCATTTAATCAATATTAGGTGAGCAATCCAATTCCTTTACATAAAATATTCAATATTATGATCATAATCCCTTACTGACCATCGCCATAACAATGACATAATACACTCTTAGCGAGACTCATCATAGCCTCTTATCCCCTCATAAACCTACCCAAAAGAAACACAAGCCACAAGGTTGAAACAAACCTCTTCTAATCAGATCATGCTATCAAATAATAATTTCGCTAGGCACACTATCAGAAACCACATAATCATTCATCCTCTAATCCATAAATGGTGCTCAACACCCACCTCATCTATCATCAACAATTGACAATTGTAACTATCACGTATGCAAATAGGATCATACGTCTATTTGTAATCACCTGAACCATCTATATACACCGTGTCAATATTCCACTTTATGCTCAGAGTTTAATTAAGGATTTAATAACATCATCTCCTTAAATCAACGGGTTTCACAAGGTACTACCTCAACATTCATCCAATCCGGTATACATGTTTCAATCTAGCAATTAAGTATAATCATCAAGTAGTCAGCTTATGAAAAATTCTGGATTAAAATCCTCTAAGGCAACATCAGACATATCCTTAACATAATCATCACTATTGATAGATTAATCCATTGGGACCCATTACACCGAATTATCCAATAAATTTAACAAATTCCACAATCTTAATGCTCAGACCAAATCACCAATATCTCACAATTATTAATAAATCCTTTAACCTCAATTAGGTACAACCATAACCTTAAACACAGTTCGACAAGAACTACTACAAGACACCATCAAATTAAATAACTTCCCTTCCAAAGATCTTAGTTAAGATCCAATATGCACCACACTACAGACTCAACTTGATAACCCATATCACAACCATTAATTTCTTCGGTTATAACCTCTAGTTTAACCATGACAAGACATCGCTAAAGGTTTAACGTTTCCTTTCATAAAAGAGAAACATTCAACTTCCACACTCAAAATACCTAAAAGAGATACCTTACGTCAAAGCCTCCACGTACTAAAGGACTTGCAAAAGGAAACTTTCATTAGCTAAAAAAAAACATCAAGCGAATAAATGGGTCAAGGTGTTCCAATGAGAAAGACAAAACTCCATTATAAAGGTCAAGCTTGACATTCAACCAAGTTCACCAGCCGCAAAAAAAAATAACTCAACGATTGGGAAAACAATGATTGCTTTACAGGACACAATTAAACCAATGGAAACAAATCAATCCTTTTCAAAGCAACCCATCAATCGTAATAAACTAATAATCCAAGAGAAGCTCATCAACCCCAACTAGACAAGAGTTGACCAAATTCAAATTTCAAAGAAGAGAACAACTCTTCTAAATATACTTACTATTAAAGCCTGAACTACGATATCCAATGTGGGCACTTCACTATTGCTATACCACGAACAGTGGTTTAACCTGGTACAGCACAGGGCCACAACCTCGATCGCAACCTCTCAATATGGGTTATCCCCACACATATTACCTATAGCATTATAATATATATATGTATATATATGTATATGTGTGTATGTATATCATAACATGAATCATCAATACAACATGCGAAAACGTAAATGCAATGCAATAACCCAATCCCACCTACTGTGTTTAGTGTGTCAAAATTAATGTTTTATTAACCACGGACCTCTGACCCTCTCGATACCAATGTAACACCCAACCAAACATGAGCCCGGAATGCTACTGAACTAACCTTAAATAACTCTAACCAAGGCAATTTTAATAAATTTCGGCAGAACCTCCCCTGTAAAATCAATTACACGGGGGATTCCAATAGACCAGTAAATCACAAATAATCAAGCCATCAACTCTAATCCTCAATAGATAATCAAATCATGCTAAGTGTCTAACATAACTAGAGAAGTATAAAGTTCCACTACTCATCATTATTACACTTAACCCACTACATGAGATAAAACATAATAAATCTTTGAGCAACTCGCCCAGTAATAGGAAACACAGTCTGAAGTTTATTCATCTTTATTTGGTTCATGATGTGAGTGTGTGACTATCAATCTATTCCCCCCATGCATGTCGTTCTTAGATCGAGTTCCTAAAACAACAATAAAAGCAAAAGTGAGCCCACAGACTCAGCAAGTACATATTAACAATTATAACATCAACATCCAAAGCTAGAAATGTAACAATAGAACATCTCACATGCAAATGCAATGCTCAAGGATCCTTTCTCTTTATCTCTTTTTTGCATTTTACCGGTAATGCAAAGTATGCAACCGTCGCCGCATACCCATGTCTGTGCTCGCAAGCATAGGGACCAATTGCCCATTACTCCGCAAGTAATGGGGACCTCAAGCCCGCACTCCACGAGTGTGGGGATCTCGGGCCCGTCACATTCACGACGAGGATCTCAAAGGTAAACATACTTGGTCACAATATGCACATGCTCATCATTTAATCATCATCAAATTACCACAAGACGATAACATCATACGACACTAGAGCATAAACATATTTGGAGCATCCACCACTCTTAAACCAACATCATGCCAACAATCTCACTATGCCTCCGGTACCAATCCCCCACCTAATACATTAAGAATATAAACTAAGACCACAGCAATGAAAAACATGAATTATATAAGCGAACACATCAAGTAGAGGATTGCAACGCGATCCCGACCCCACTTTCCTAAGTACTGAGCTGCCCTTTGTGAACAGTCAAGTTCTAAAATTCATATCTTTCCGTACAGTGGTCCAAATTAGGTGTTCTTGGACTTCATTGAAAGGTAATCAAATTTCCCAACTAAACCTAGTTGGTGAGCCTCCCTGATTCGGCCATCTAAAATCACTTTTAAGCTGATTAACAAAACATCGATTTCACGTCAGACTTTCTGGACAGAGCACTAAAACTATCATAACTTTGAGCTCGTTCATCCAAATTTCGCATTCTTGTGCTTCCCTGAAAGCTACGACAATTATCTACAACTTTCGTTATATTTAGATCCTCTAATTCTCTCTTTAACTGATCGCAAAGGTCATATTACTAAAACCTATCCAGAAACTAACAGGGTTGCAGAACAGCCGCACCATTAAATTCATAACTTTTGCTACAGAGGTCCAAAAATTACGTTCTAGCACTTCATTGAAAGCAATTGACGTCCTCTACAACTTCCTAGGAGACATCCGAGACTGAATCCGCACTTAACTATATCAAAATGTCCCTCAAACACGATATGCGCTTAGGCGACAGAATTACCGACATAGAACAATTAAGCGCTAAAACATCTAAACAAGGGGAAAACGAGGTTACCCTTGAAGAACCCATTGCCGGGCACGATGAGCACCCACCAGCGAACTCTCCCCCCAAAGATGGTCCTGTTCCCCTCACCTTCTTCCTCCTCCAACAGCTGGGCACCTCCAGTGATCTCCTTCTTCTTGGCCAATCGATCTCCCGGGTGATCGCCTTCTTCCTCCAATTGGGGTGGCTACTGTTCACGGTACTGTAGCGGTAGTGGGTACTGTAGCATGTCATGCTACAGTACCACTTCTAGGGTTTCCTTCCTCTTTTTATTGGTAGCCAGCCCCTCATGGGCCTAAATGCTGTGGGCTGGAAGCCCATAGCCCAAGTTGTCGAAATTATATGTAAATCCCCCTCTAATCTCCTGTTAAAACACTTTTCTAATTGGTCCTTGTCTCTAATTTATTTCTTCTCTCTCGAATACATTTGGGGTATTACAGTCTTGAACCAGTTGAAGAAAAGCAAGACAAGCTGTCCGAAGACCTCCAACAACTTATGGGCAATGTCAATCAGCAGCTGACCCAAAACCTCACGGTAATGCGAACTGATCTTGTAGCTGAAATTGTCCGAGAGTTACGTCAAGCCTCTGGAGATGCAAGTGTACAAGATGAAGAGCTCGATGAAACGGATGAGGAAGTTGCTGCTCGTATTGCTCAAGAACGAAGAAACCGAGCTGCTGCCTATGCCGCTCGACCTCCCGCTCCTGGTCGTGGGAATGGCGGTGATGCTGCTGGTCGTGGGAATGATGATGGCGCCACTGCTGGTCGTGGTCACGGAAGAGGCCGTGGAAGAGAAAATATCAACCATGCTGATATTAATGAAGGATATGATGAAGAAGAACATGGGCTGCACAGAAATGATGGGTTTCGTCGACGAGAAAACTATGGTCGTGAGCGGCACGAGGAGGAGAGGTTTGGTAGGTTAAAATTTACCATGCCAAAGTTTGATGGTGGATCTGATCCAGAAGCTTATCTCATGTGGGAGTTAAAGGTTGACAAGATATTTCGCATACACAACTACTCTGAAGAAAAGAAGTTAGCAATGGCATCTCTTGAGTTTGAAGATTATGCTCTAATCTGGTGGGAACAAGTTCAGAATCAGCGAGAAGAAGAAGGAGAACCTATTATTGCTACTTGGGCTGAAATGAAAAGAGAAATGAGAGCAAGATTCATCCCAAAGCATTATAAAAGAGATCTCTTTGATAAGCTCCAGAATTTGAGGCAAGGTAAACAGTCCGTGGAGGAGTATCACAAGGAGATGGAGAAGGCAATGATCAGAGCCAACATACATGAAGATGAGGAGCAATCCATGGCACAGTTTTTGTATGGATTAAATCCTAATGTAAAGCGAATTGTTGATTTGCAACCTTACCGTAATGTTGTAGAGTTGGTGCATTTATCTTCCAAGGCTGAACGCCAAGTGCAAGAAGACTCCAAGCAAAACAGGTCTACCACTTTCAGTACTCGAGCTACAGCAAGTGGAGGCAAGTTTGTCCCCCAATTCAATGTTGGCCGAGGCATCACAACCAATTCTAGTGGTGGCAGCCGTTCCAATGCTCGTGCAGCCACAAGTGGAAATGAGTTTTCAGCTTCTAGAGAGAAGAGTAAACCTGCAGCATCTGCAACTTCTTCCATCGGATCTACATGCAAGAGTAGTGATATTGTGTGCTTTAAGTGTAAGGGACGTGGTCACATGATGAAGGAGTGCCCCAACAACCGTACCATGCTGGTCACGGAAGAAGGAGAGTACGAATCAGCTAGTGATCTAGAAGAAAATGCAGATGATAATGCTTTAGAACGAGAAGAGCAAACATATTGCGACTTTGAACAAGGTGCTTCACTTGTTCTCACCAAGGTACTAAGCGTGCAGATCAAGGAAGCTGAGAATAGTCAGCGGCACAATCTTTTCCAAACAAGAGCTAGAGTCCAAGAAAAGGTATGCAAAGTCATAGTTGATGGAGGAAGCTGCCATAATCGTGCAAGTAGAGAGATGTGTGAAAAACTTGCGCTCAAGCTGCTGCAACATCCCCACCCATATCACGTACAATGGTTGAGTGATTGTGGTGAAATGAAAATTACACACATGGTGAAGGTTCAGTTCAAGATTGGTGATTACACCGACACAGTTGAGTGTGATGTTGTGCCCATGAAGGTGTGTCACTTGTTGTTGGGAAGACCATGGCAATATGATCTTTCAGCTCAACATTGTGGCAGAACCAACCAATACACCATCAAGTGGAAAGGAAAAGATTTGGTGCTTAGACCCATGACACCGCAACAAATCATGGTTGAGCACATGCAAAAGGTTTCTGAAGTAAAAATAGGAAGTGAGAAAGAGAGAGAGAAAAAGAATTTGAGTGACATCCACAAATCAGTGAATGAGCGCCACAAGCCAAACATGCGAGATTAAAATAAAAGAGAGGGAGAGAATTTAGTCATGTTAGCCACAAAATCAGAATTGAGAGATGTGAGGCAAAACCCAGATCAAGTGATCTTTGTGCTCATGTATAAGGATGATATGGTTTTAACTAATGACTTAACTTGTCTTCCTATTGCTATTTCTCATGTCTTGCAGGAATACAAGGATGTCTTTCTGGAGGAGGTTTCAGCTGGTCTACCTCCGTTGCGTGGCATTGAACATCAAATTGACCTCATTCCAGGAGCTTCACTTCCAAACCGGCCACCCTACCGCACCAACCCTAAAGAAACAAAGGAGATACAAAGGCAGGTACAAGAGCTTTAAGATAAAGGTTATGTTCGTGAAAGCTTAAGTCCTTGCGCAGTACCTGTGATTTTAGTACCTAAGAAAGATGGAACTTGGCGAATGTGTGTTGATTGTAGAGCCATTAATAATATAACTATTAGATATCGTCATCCTATTCCTAGGTTAGATGATATGCTAGATGAGCTGAGTGGCTCTGTTGTTTTCTCTAAAATTGATTTAAAAAGTGGATATCATCAAATTAGAATGAAAGAAGGTGATGAATGGAAAACTGCTTTCAAAACAAAATTTGGGTTGTATGAATGGTTAGTCATGCCTTTTGGGTTAACTAACGCACCTAGTACTTTCATGAGATTAATGAACCATGTTTTGAGTGCATACATCGGCAAATTCGTTGTTGTGTATTTTGATGACATCCTAATCAATAGCAGATCCATAGCAGAGCATATTGATCATATCAAACAAGTGTTGAATGTTCTTAGGAAGGAAAAACTATATGCTAACATTGAAAAGTGCTCATTCTGCACAAACAAGGTTGTTTTTCTTGGTTATGTTGTTTCAGGGCAAGGCATTGAAGTTGATGAATCAAAGGTAGAAGCAATCCAGAAATGGCCGACTCCTATCAATGTAAGTCAGGTGAGAAGCTTTCATGGACTTGCTGGTTTCTATAGAAGATTTGTAAAGGATTTCAGTACCATTGCTGCCCCATTAAATGAATTGACAAAGAAAGGAGTTGTTTTTAAATGGGATGTGCCACAAGAAAAAGCTTTCCTTGAACTCAAGAAACGATTAACTAAAGCCCCTTTGTTGGTCTTACCTGATTTCACCAAAACTTTTGAGATAGAATGTGATGCTAGTGGAATAGGTATTGGTGGTGTCTTAATGCAAGAAACTAAACTAGTAGCATATTTCAGTGAAAAATTAAGTGGTGCACAATTGAATTATTCTTTTTATGATAAAGAATTTTATGCTTTAGTTCAAGTGCTTCAAACATGGCAACATTACTTATGGCCTAAAGAATTTGTTGTACGTTCGATCATGAAGCTTTGAAACATCCAAAGGCCAAGCTAAACTGAATAGAAGGCATGCTAAATGGGTAGAATTCATTGAAACTTTTCCATATGTTGTGAAATATAAGAAAGGAAAAGAAAATATGGTTGCTGATGCTTTGTCCCGTAGACATGCTTTATTGAATCAATTAGAAGTAAAAGTGCCAGGACTTGAGAGTTTAAAAGATTTGTATGGAGCTGATCATAACTTTTCAGAACCATATGAGAAATGCCGCGATGGGAAAGGATGGGAGAAGTATCATGTGCATGATGGTTTTCTTTTTAGAGCTAACAAACTGTGTGTTCCAGATTCTTCGGTTAGGCCCTTGTTATTGCAGGAATCACATGCAGGAGGCTTGATGGGCCACTTTGGCCGTGAGAAGACTTTTGAGATGTTGGTCAACCATTTCTATTGGCCAAAGATGAGGAAGGACGTTGAGAGATTTGTGCAGCGATGCGTCACATGTCACAAAGCTAAGTCAAAACTGAACCCCCATGGTTTGAATACTCCCCTACCTATTCCAAATGCTCCTTGGGAAGACATTAGCATGGATTTTGTTTTAGGGCTACCTAGGACAAAAAGGGGAAGGGATTCAGTGTTTGTTGTTGATAGGTTCTAAAAAATGGCACATTTCATTCCATGCCATAAGAACGATGATGCTTCACACGTTGCTGGTTTGTTTTTCATGGAGATTGTGCGTCTGCATGGAATGCCAAGGACAATTGATGAGGATATCCCTACTACTTATGAGGTTATTCGTGAAGTAGAAGCTAAACTTCTCAAACAACAGGTGCATTTGTTTCTTAATGAATTTCCTTTTGCTGCCAATGAGAATTGGTTACTACCTAAAGCAATACTTGGTGCATTCTCAGGTTTGACAAATTTAAAGACTTTGGAACCGAGAGGGAGGAGAGGGAGGCCGGGAACAAATTCATGGAGGAGAAACACATGCGGCCAACAAGGGAGAAGAAACCCATGTGGCCAACGAGAGGGAACGTGCTCTCAGGATAAAACCCTAGCACATGCGGGCGGTCAAGAAAGACATATGGTGACATGGCAACAAGGGTTATATTGGCATAAAAAGAAACATCAAGTGCATCGAACAAATTCGCGCAAGCTAAGAGAAGGAAAGCTCACAATACAAGGGAAACGGAGAGGGAGACTAGTTTAAATTTCCAAATTAAAGTAGGGCGTTTTTTTGAATCGGATACTGTTCACGTGAACAGTAACCGGACTCGGATACTGTAGCAGTGAACAGTGTCAGACTCGGATTACTGTAGCACTCGGTTACTGTTCATCCGAGTTTTGTGCTGCGTGGGAGGCTATATAAACCCCTATGGCCGCACAGAGGTAGACCAGTTTATGCATAAGATTGAAACATAGCTATTGCTTGTTCTTTCGACACCGCAGTTCATGCGAGGACTTTGAGAGAGAATTAGGCGATCCATTTTTATTGTTCGCAATCCAAGGTCAAGCCGTCGCTCCATTGGGAATTGGGGACTTGGCGTTCGTTGTTTGTGGTCTCGCGACGAACAATTACCCGTGTGTTTTGGGCGATTCCAAGAGTTGAGGGTTCGTGCATTGGCGCGAGTGTTCACTAGCGACATCGCCTACTTCGCATCAACTATCCACGGTTCCTCATCGAGAAGATCGGGCCTTCCCCGTATCATATGGTATCGATTCTAGGTTTACTCGGTGAGAATTTCTTTACCAGTAGTTAGATTCGCTTTCATCCTATCGCCTAATAAACCGAAAATTGCAATACCAAAACCGTAGTTTAATCTGTTATTTCTTGTGCGCTTAGTTAAGTTTTCATCCATTAGAGTTTTTGTTTTTAGTGCTGATCCATGTGTTCCTTTTGCGTTGCTTAATCGTTGTGTTCACATAAACCGCACTAAATTGCTGATTGAACTCCTCAATTAGCACCCAAAAAGAGATAGCCGACCAAACACTTTGGGTTTCTTGAGCTTCACTTATATCCTTTCATCCTGAGACTAGCTTTGTACATTGCACTAGGGCTGTTCTTTGGTTTATTTACACGTTGTTGAATTGTGAGACTTGTGCAATCAAGAGGGGAGCAAACCCTATTTCGCCATTGCAATAAGAAAAGAGGAAAAGGCACTGTTACAAGAAAAAGCCACGGCTTGAAAAGGTATTAAAAAAACAAAAGATCAAACCCGCAAATACCAGTACCAAATTTTTTCCTTTCGGTTTCCTTAATAGCCGAAGGGCTAAGAGCTTTGTTCATGCGGTTTTGAGAAAAAAACAAACAAAAGGGCTGGCTAAATTGGGAAGAGTAAACCTTAGTCCACAATTTCAGATTGTGTATTTAATCTATTTGAGCAATCTTGTGCCCTAACATTGATATCTTTGCAATTGGCTAGCGCTCTCATAGTATTTGGTGCAAAACGAGCTAGTTTTCATCTCAATTTCAGTTTGTCTCTCACTAGCTCATTCCTTTGTTTGCATTAAGTCACATTTATCTTTGTTTGTGCGTTCATACACTTCGCTAAACCTTTGGATCAGCACATAGGCAAAATACTCTAGCTTGGATCATTACTTAGCTTTACAATATCTTGAATATCGATTGCATAGGATATACACATACCGTCCGAGCTCCACCTACACCCGCTTGTGTACTCCCTGCTCTTGGTTACGCCATACATTGCGCGTTAAGGTCGCCGCTGTCACAACTGCCGATTTGCCGCCCTTGATTCACTTTGGAACGGTAAGCTTGTCTTGTGTTCGTGATGTTGAGTTGCAGTGTAGAGAGCAAGTTTTTTTTACTAACCCAGATATAATTTCGTTTACTATTTGTGAGTTGTATCCATGTTAGGTCATCAGAGAATCCACCTTACGTGGACGGAGTATACACGGTTGTGTGGGACGCTACAAAAGCAACTTCATGATCGTGATAATGGTGTGCGCGAGAGCTCAGTCCGCTCGGACTGGATTGAACAACCTCGGAGAGGAGGTTACGCAACTCACGCACGGACATCAACAACAACTTCTTGAGCTGCACGCCATGTTCAATCAACCAAACGTGCATCGTAAGGATTTTCACGATAAGCCCAAATTTTCTATCCCTATATTTTCCGGTCGCATGTGATGTACAAGAATATCTCACTTTGGAGCTAGAAATTGATACTCTATTTCGGATGCACAACTATACCAATGAGAGGAAGCTTTTACTTGCGTCTAGTGGCTTGGTGATTATGCCACACATTGGTGGGAGCAGTTTATTCAGAAGCGCATGGAGCGCCATGAATTGCCGCCGATTATCACGTGGGAGCAGATGAAGCAGCATTTCCGCACGCGTTTGTACCGCCACTACAAGCGTTCTCTACTTGACAAGTTGACTTGTCCACTTAAAAGGTTTAAATGCCGCTAGTATATCACATGTGAAGGCGATCGAGCATGGGACATTCCTTCGGTACATGTTTCGTGTAGTGCTGCCCCATTGCTTCATGAAGAGTTTGTGGTTACTGGTAATTGCTCAATTGCTGACCCACAATCTTTGGGGGACGGGATGTATCCAAACCCATATGAGAATGAGTGCCACATAGCCAAATTGAGTGAATGATAAAGAGAGTGAGCTGTGTGATTCCACCATATGTGAGGTTGAGAGCATTTCTATTGAGTGTGAGAAAGATGCACCAACAGAAAAGAGAGAAGTAGATGATAGTCAAAGTGAGGTTACTACTGAAATTCACGATTTATTTTCTACTTCTAGTGTTGTTTCTCACATTGTGCAAAGTTGATATTAAAGAAAATGAGTTGAAAGTTGAACAACCGCACCTGTTGGACGTGAAAGACGAGGAGATAACCACGGTGGGGATAGAGTGCTTTGCATCCAATGGTTTCATGATGATGATTTGATATCTACAACACCTACAATAACCGAGGAGGATGGTAAAGGTAACAAGAATGGTGTTGAATTGCATACTCATCAAGAAGAGGTACGTACGAGTTCGATCTCTAGTGTTCCTTTCAATATTCCATGTTCTGAAATTTGTACGCTCAATTTACATAATGTGGAATTGATTACCCATAAGGACGTTCTTACTAAAATATCTTTTGATGATCTTTTATACTATATCATGTTCGATGTTCATAGAGAGCTATCTAGTATGATTGAGAATCTTGCTAAAGTTTCATGTTTAAAATCACTCGTTAGTACTTATGCCTACACATATACATTCAATTTGATTGGAGATTATGGTGTAGATGACAAGTTCTATGTTTATCGAATATGCATTACCTGTGATAATCTTGCTGATTTAAACTTGCATGTTTTGCGCACACCATCTATTGAGAAATATCATGATCATTTTGAGATGGATTTTAATACAAGTGCCTATTGCTTGTTCTTTCGACACCAGAGTTCATGCGAGGACTTTGAGAGAGAATTAGGCGATCCATTTGTTTTGTTCTGCAATCCAAGGTCAAGCCGTCGTTCCATTGGGAATTGGGACTTGGCGTTCATTGCTCGTGGTCTCGCGACGAACAACTACCCGTGTGTTTTGGGTGTATTCAAGAGTTGAGGGTTCGTGCATTGGCGCGAGTGTTCAGCTAGCGACATCGTCTACTTCGCATCAACTATCCACGGTTCCTTACTGAGAAGATCGGGCCTCCCCCCGTATCAACAATAGTATCAGATCGTGATGTGAAATTCATGAGCTATTTTTGGAAGACGCTGTGGGCAAAGCTGGGAACCAAGTTATTGTTTTCAACAACATGTCACCCACAAACTGATGGCCAGACCGAGGTAGTAAACCGCACACTTTTAGCGTTACTGCGAACAATGATCAAGAAGAATTTGAAGGAATGGGAAGAGTGTTTACCACACGTTGAGTTTGCTTACAATAGGGCGGTTCACTCTACTACCAGCATGTGTCCATTTGAGGTGGTCTATGGATTCAAACCAATTACACCAATCGACATGCTGCCACTTCCAATGCAAGAAAGAAGTAATATGAAGGCTTCCGAACGTGCTCCATATGTGAAGAAAATTCATGAGAAGACAAGAGAAGAAATTGAAAAGAAGGGCAAGTCCTATGCAGCGAAAGCCAACAAGAATCGCAAGAAAGTGACTTTTGAACTAGGTGATCTGGTTTGGGTACATCTGCGTAAAGATCGCTTTCCGGACAAGTGCAAGTCCAAGCTAATGCCTCGAGGAGATGGACCATTCAAAGTATTGTCCAAGATAAATGACAATGCTTACAAGATCGAGCTTCTAGAAGATTATGTTGTGAGTCCAACGTTCAATGTAGCTGATCTTTCACCATGTTTTTTGATACGGGGGAGACCCGATCTTCTCAGTGAGAAACCGTGGATAGTTGATGCGAAGTAGACGATGTCGCTAGCTGAACACTCGCGCCAATGCACGAACCTCAACTCTTCGAATACGCCACAACACACCGGTAGTTGTTCGTCGCGAGACCACGAACGATTTAACGCCAAGTCCCCGATTCCCAATGGAACGACGGCTTGACCTTGAATTGCGAACGAACAATTGATCGCCTAGTCCTCTCAAAGTCCTCGCATGAACTCGGGTCGAAAGAACAAGCAATAGCTATGTTTCAATCTTATGAATAAACTGGTCTAATGGATACAAGGGAGGGGCAAGGGTATTTAAGGCGCCCTCCACGACTCACGCACGGCCTAGAGCCGGCCACACATGCCGAATCAAACTCTAACTCGGCTAAGACCTAAAAACACACAAAAAGGAAAACCTAACTTAAGTCCGTCACATTGTTTCGGCCATAGTGGCGCGACCGTAAGTCTTCTGAAGCTGGGGCCAAAACCATTGTGTGGGCCTTGTAATAAGCTTTCAAACAAGTCCAAGAACACCCCAATCGGACTCCGTATGCAAAAGTTATGACCTTTTTATTACAGCCCTGTTGGGCTGTCCCGAACCGAATCCGAATTGAATTCTGAGTTGATTCCGAGATGAATTTCGGTTGCACTTGTGGAAGATCCGAATTGGGCTTGAATTCTTGGGCTTTTCTCCACTTGGTTGACCCACGTGAGCTTCTCCTCCATTGCTTTGACTCCGGCCTCCCTCTTGGTTCCAAAGGCTTCACAATGTTCAAATCTGAGAATGCACAAAACATTTGCATGAGGTAATACCCAATTCTCATCAATGACAATAGAAGATTCATTAAGAAACAAAAGCACCTGTTGATTTAGAAGTTTAGCTCTTGCTCTCGTTACTTCTGTACTTGAATTATTTGTAGCGTCATGTATGGCGTCCACCTCAGTATGTGTATGACCACCAATAGGGAAAGATGTATAAGTGTTAGGGATGCCCTCATCATCCTCCCCCTCTTGAAAAGGCGTCGTCCTCGACGCTGGATCATCACCACCAAAGAAAGGTGATAAATCAGCGACATTGAAAGTAGAGCTCACGCCATAGTCATCGCCGGAAAGCTCTATCTTGTAGGCATTGTCGTTGATCTTTGCAAGCACCTTGAAAGGTCCATCACCTCGTGGCAGCAATTTAGACTTGCGGCGTTCGAAAACGATCCTTGCGTAGTGCACCCAAACCAAATCACCGTTGAAAAATCATCTTCTTCCGTTTCTTATTCGCCTTCTCAAGATAGGACTTGACCTTGCGCTCTATCTCCTCTTTTGTTTTGAGATGCAATTTATTCACATACTCCGCCGCTTGGATGCCTCCATATGAACACGGTGTTGACTTGGAAGTGGCAGCAAATCAAGCGCGTAAAGGGTTTGAAACCATACACCACATCAAAAGGACACAACTGCGAGTGGAGTGCACGCCCGATTATAAGCGAATTCCACGCGGCGGCAAACAATCCTCCCACTCGCAGATTCTTCTTGATCATGGTCCGGTAGCATCGAAGTGTGCGGTTCACCACCTCCGCTTGACCATCGGTTTGGGGATGACAAGTCGTCTTGAATAACAACCGTCCCCGTTTACTCCCAAAGTGTCTTCCAAAAGTAGCTCATGAACTTCACGCCACGATCGACACAATAGTGCGTGGCACGCCATGTAGCCTCACGATCTCCGAAAAACAAGTTAGCAATATGCGACGATCGCCGCTCTTGTGGCACGGAATAAAGTGTGCCATCTTTGAAAAACGATCCACAACGACAAAAACAGAATCACTCCCCTCTTAGTTCTAGGTAATCCTAAAACAAAATCCATACTAATATCCTCCCATGGTGCATTGGGAATGTAGAGGGTATACAAACCGTGTGGATTCAATTTTGATTTCGCTTGTGGCAAGTAATGCATCGTTGCACATACCTCTCTACATCTCGCCTCATCTTAGGCCAATAAAAGTGATCGCCAGCATAGATAACGCCTTCTCACGCCCAAAATGTCCCATCAACCCGCCGCATGTGATTCTGCAGAATAGCAAACGCACGGAGGAGTCCTGGAACACATAATTTGTTAGTGCGAAACAAAAACCCATCATGGATGTGAAATTTATCCCAACCTTTTCCTCTTTGCAATGTGCATAAGGAACGGAAAAATCATGGTCATGAGCATATAAATCACGCAAACTCAGAAACCAGGAACTTGCACTCCTAATTGAGTTAAAAGCACACTTTTCCTAAAGAGAGCATCAGCTACCACATTTTCCTTTCCTTCTTATATTTTACAATGTAAGGAAACGACTCAATGAATTCACCCATTTGGCATGTCTACGGTTCAGGTTTGCTTGGCCCTTTAAATACTTTAATGCCTCATGATCAGAATGAATAATAAACTCTTTAGGCCATAAATAGTGTTGCCAAGTTTCTAATGCACGCACTAAAGCATAAAGCTCTTTGTCATAGACCGGATAATTCAATTGAGCACCATTCAGTTTCTCACTAAAATAAGCTACCGGTCTTCCCTCTTGCATTAAAACACCGCCAATACCCAATCCACTAGCATCACACTCAATTTCAAAATTTTTAGTGAAATCAGGTAAAACAAGCAACGGTGCTTCAGTCAAGCGTTTCTTAAGTTCAAGAAAAGCATTGTCTTGCGCTACCCCCACACAAATTCAACACCCTTTTAGTAAGTTCATTCAAAGGGGCAGCTATGGTGCTAAAATCCTTCACAAAGCTACGATAAAAACCAGCGAGACCATGAAAGCTCCTAATCGACTTACATTCACGTGGAGTTGGCCAATTTTAATCGCTTCAATTTTAGACTCATCTACTTCAACTCCTGTGCGTAAAACAACATAGCCCAAAAAGATGACACGATCTTTGCAAAAGGTACACTCTCTAAGTTACCGAATAACCTAGCCTCACGCAAAACTTGTAGAACTTGTCTAAGATGGTCTATGTGTTCAGATTCAGTGCGACTGTAAATCAGAATATCATCAAAGTACACAACCACAAATTTACCAATCAAATGCCTTAAAACATGATTCATTAAGCGCATGAATGTACTAGGTGCATTAGTTAAACCAAAAGGCATGACTAACCACTCATACAACCCAAATTTTGTTTTAAATGCTGTTTTCCACTCATCCCCTTCATGCATCCTAATTTGATGGTAACCATCACAGAAATCTATCTTAGAAAAATAACAGCACCACTCAATTCGCTCAGCATATCATCTAAGCGAGGTATAGGATGACGATATCGAATTGTGATATTATTAATCGCCGACAATCTACGCACATACGCCATGAACCATCTTTCTTAGGAACTAAAATAACAGAAGAAGCACAAGGGCTTAAGCTTTCACGTACATACCCTTTGGAGAGAAGCTCTTGTACTTGTTTCTAATTTCCTTTGTTTCTCGGATTGGTGCGGACGGTGGTCGGTTCGGCAGCGACGCCCCGAATCAAGTCGATCTTATGTTCTATCCCACGAATTGGTGGTAGCCCACCTGGTACCTCGCTTGGAAAGACGTCAAGTCCCGCAAAACACAAGCAACACCACTAGGAAGAGAAGACAAGTCGTTAGTCGAAGCAAGGCGTCTTTGTACAATAGTACAAAGTGCACCAAATTGGGATCTTCGCTAAATTCTCTCATTTCTGATTTGGTGGCTAACATCACTAAATTCTTCTCTCGCTCTTTGGCGTCTCAACGCATCTCAATTTTCGCATTGAAGAATTCACAATGCATTGCGGTGTAAGGGGCTTCAAGATGATATCCATATTATTCCATCGAAATGTGTAGCGATTTGTACGCCCATCATGAACAGCCAGAACGGTCATATTGCCATGGCCGCCCCAAGAGCAAGTGACACACCGTCATAGGCACAACATCGCAGTCCACAGTGTCGGTGTACTTCCCAATAGAAAACGTCACTCGCACCATATAGTTCACCTTCACTTCCTCTTTGTCGCTCAACCATTGCACATGATAAGGACGTGGATGCGGCAAGTACTTCAAACCCAACTTATGACACATATCCTTGCTAGCCAAATTGTGACAACTTCCGCCATCAATGATCACTTTGCACACCTTACCCTTATCAAGCTTCGCCCAAGTCTGAAACAAATTGCACCGTTGTTCGAGTGACGGCGATGGCATCACACTAAGCACCTTGGGCGTGCAAACAATGGAATACTGCTCAGTGTTAGGAAACTCAGGATCGCACTCACATTGTTCTATGTCATCAGTGTGCAAGACTGGTTGCGCATCAGGCAACTCCTCATCACTAGTCAAACATAACCGCCATCCCGGTGATAAGCATAGTTCGACATTTGGGCGCCCTCCAAATGGCCAACACCCTTGCACTTGTGGCAAATGATGTCACGTGAACGACACTGTTGACCCCATAGACGCAGGTCGCACTAGCAGCGGGCGCCGCAGTCGACGCACTGCCGTGCCGTGTACTCTCCTTCTTACTTGCGGAATCGCGCATTGCCGAATTGCTTCCTACGAGTGCTCTTGTTTGGCCGGCTGTTGCTATATGGTTGTCTGGATCGGGCCAAGGACGGAACAGGCAAATAACCGTGCATCTTCAATCACTTGTCGCCGGCCGTGCTTGGTGCAAGAACTCAATCATATCATTATAGGGATGGTGATTGACAATGCGCTTGACAAAGATGATTCATGCCCTAGAAATCTCGCCATGGTCCGCTTCTTCATTCTCGCGACATCCGCATGTATCATGATAGTTTCCATCTCCTTATGATATTCATCAATTGACCTCATACCTTGTCGCAGCCCTCACAACTTCTCAAATAGTGAGCGCTTGTAGTGGCGTAGGTACAAAGCGTGCCCGCAAATGCCGCTTCATCCGCTCTCGGTGATAATCAAGAACTCATGGCGCTCCATGCGCTATTTAATGAATCGCTCCCACCAATGTAGCATAATCATCCAAGCCATTGGAAGCAAGCAATGCTTCTTCTCATTGGAATAGTTGTTCATTCAAACAACTTATCCACCTTCGCTCCCAAGTGAGGTATTGCTCCACATCCGTACCACCGAAAATATAGGAAGAGTAAATTTGGGCTTAGCGACAAAATCGTGGCGCGCCGTGTCGACGCCTGCACGTTGTTGCGATGGTGGATGCCGCGGTCATCGTAGTCGCCGACGGGAAATCGCCATCCCATTGCTCGCCTCATCCGCCATGCTACGAGGTGCACGATGCACACCTCCTCCGTGGACACCCCGTGGTGCGCCCACCGCCGCCGCTGCCTCGCCATGCCCATGAGCTCGGAGGCGTGCCGCGGCTGCCATCCCGACGCTTGGCGCACCGCCATGCGACGCCGCCGCCGCCGCTCCTCATCCACACGAATAGCACGCTCATCCTCGGCCTCATTGTGCAAAACGGCCGAGGGCCGCACACTCGTGTCATCAGCTTGCGCGCACGTCACGATTGTGTTGAGCTTAACATGGCGCGTAGCTCCGTGAGTTATTGTTGATGGTCAGACGCATGTGTGTGACCTCCTCCCGAGGGTGTTCACCCATCCAACTTCCCGAAGTTCATCGCGCACGCCATTGTCACCATCTTGAAGTTGTTTTTGTAGCATCTCGCGCAACCGAGTGTACTGGCCCACGTGAATCGCGCCCGGATTAGGTGGATCCTCCTCGTGACTTGACATAGCAACAACTCACAACAAGAAACGAGGTTATATCCGGTTAGTAAAACAAAAGCTCGCACTACGCCGCAACTCACTGTCCCGAAACAAGACAAGCTACTGCTCCAAAGTGAATCAAGGACGGCAAAACGACAGCCAGACAATAACAACCTTAACCCGGAATGTAGGAGCGTAACCAAGAGCAAGGGAGTACACAAACGGTGTAGGTGGAGCTTGGACAGTATGTGTATATCCTATGCAATCTGATATTCAAGGTATTGTAAAGCTAAGTAATGATCCAAGCTAGAGTATTTTGCCTATGTGCTGATCCAACAGAGTTTGCGAAGTGTATGAACGCACACGCAAGGATAAATGAGACTTAATGCAAACAAAGGATCGAGCTAGCGAGCGTAAACAGAGATGAAACCAGCTCGCTTTGCACCAAGTACGGGATAGACGCTAACCAATTGCAAAGGAATATACTAGGGCACAAGATTGCTCAATCAAAATTGAAAAACACAAGCTAAAAAGATGACCCGCATCTGTAGTAGCTAAAAGTATGCGCGGATCAACTCGAAAAGGGATGTCGTCGTCACGGGTACCTTAGAATCACTGCGCAGAGGGGCTCTCACAATTTTGAGCGAAATCTGGGAAATCGAATTTTTTCGGTTTGCGGGCCCGTTTGAGGCCCTAAACGACCTTTTTGGGGTCGAAGTTTTCCGCACACGTATGCCTGGTGGCTTACGCGGATGTAAAACCCCCAGATTTCTTTCTATATGCGGCTGCCTTTTCCTTCTTTTCCCTTTGCTTTGCTCCCGTGGAACTGCGCAAACCTCACAAAACAAAGAACGTGTAATCAACTTGAAAGAGCAGCCCTAGGTGCAATATCAATAGCTAGTCTCAAGATGAAAGGATATAAAGGACACCAAATGTGGTTCGTGGCTATGATGTAGTGGCCGAAACTCAAGATGGAGCAATTGGACTCGGATTGTGTTTGGGCTAGAGGATGATTAGGACTCTAGTCCCACCAAGGAGTTCGGATAAGGAAACAACACTGTCTCGGATTGTCCGGCAAGACAAGCACTGACAGATCGGATGATGGTTTTGGGTGCTAATTGAGGAGTTCAATCAGCAATTTTTTTTTGATAAAGATTAAGCTACGCAATGGAAACACAAGGATCAGCACTAAAACAAAACTCTAATGGATGAAAACTTAACTAAACGCACAAGAAATAACAGATTAAACTACGGTTTTGGTACGCAATTTTGGTTTATTGTACGATAGGAAAGAAAACGAATCTAACTACGGGTAAAGAAGTTCTCACCGAGTAAACCTAGAATCTGATACCACATGATACGGGAGACCCGATCTTCTCGTGAGAAACCGTGGATAGTTGATGCGCAGTAGACGATGTCGCTTAGTGAACACTCGCGCCAATGCACTAACCTCAACTCTTCTGAATACGCCCACAACACACCGGTAGTTGTTCGTCGCGAGACCACGAACGCATTTAACGCCAAGTCCCCGATTCCCAATGGAACGACGGCTTGACCTTGAATTGCAGAACTAACAATTGATCGCCTAGTCCTCTCTCAAAGTCCTCGCATGAACTCGGGTCGAAAGAACAAGCAATAGCTATGTTTCAATCTTATGAATAAACTGGTCTAATGGATACAAGGGAGGGGCAAGGGTATTTAAGGCGCCTCCACGACTCACGCACGGCCTAGAGCCGCCACACATGCCGAATCAAATCAGAACTCGGCTAAGACCTAAAACACACAAAAAGGAAAACCTAACTTAAGTCCGTCACATTGTTTCGGCCATAGTGGCGCGACCGTAAGTCTTCTGAAGCTGGGGCCAAAACCATTGTGTGGGCCTTGGAATAAGCTTTCAAACAAGTCCAAGAACACCCCAATCGGACTCCGTATGCAAAAGTTATGACCTTTTTATTACAGCCCTGTTGGGCTGTCCCGAACCGAATCCGAATTGAATTCTGAGTTGATTCCGAGATGAATTTCGGTTGCACTTGTGGAAGATCCGAATTGGGCTTGAATTATTGGGCTTTTCTCCACTTGGTTGACCCACGTGAGCTTCTCCTCCATTGCTTTGACTCCGGCCTCCCTCTTGGTTCCAAAGGCTTCACAATGTTCAAATCTGAGAATGCACAAAACATTTGCATGAGGTAATACCCAATTCTCATCAATGACAATAGAAGATTCATTAAGAAACAAAAGCACCTGTTGATTTAGAAGTTTAGCTCTTGCTCTCGTTAGTGGACCAATATGCACTTCTGTACTTGAATTATTTGTAGCGTCATGTATGGCGTCCACCTCAGTATGTGTATGACCACCAATAGGGAAAGATGTATAAGTGTTAGGGATGCCCTCATCATTTTTGGTGAAGAAGAGTCAGAGTCGAGGATGACTCCTTTTGAAGAGGGGGAGGCTAATGAGGACATCCCTTGCTCACCTCATTCATCATCTGCTCCAAAAGATTCTACACAGCTGTAAGTTGAAGCTTCTACAAAAGAGGCTTATTTGGGTCCCATGACTAGGAACCGTGCTAAGCAAATACAACAAGAGGTGAATGCACTCCTAGCTGAATCTAATATTGTTGTGGATAAGAATTATATACTGCCTAAGTCTCGTATGCTTATTTTACTCAGGTTTGCACCCACGGAGATAATTCAAGCAGAAGGAGCACATTGCAAGGATCAAGACGTAGCTATCGGAGTACATTGCTTGAGAACATCCACCTATGACCAGTTGGACATGAAGAAGGCTGAGCTGGACATCAAGAACACTAGCAAGCTGTTTGGGCGATCAAACGTTGCATGCGCAGCCTCAGAATTTGTCTACCAACTTCTCACCTAAACCCACATAAATATGCGCGTGTTCAGCATGCATGGGAAGCAGGAATGGATAGGAAATTAAGTCCTTTTTCCAGCACAACAAACGGTGCATCATTTGGAGGCTTGAGTCAAAAGATATGCAAGTTTCAAGACTAGCTGTCCATGGCAATAACTCCTGCGTGAGGCCACACGAAATTACTCCTTCTCCAAGCCTAGGGAACCCATAAGTCACACGAAAATGGATTCCATTTTGGAGTGTGTTCACACCTAGCTAGGAGGGTTGTTCCTAGTATAAATACCCCTTCACCCTTTCTCTAAAGAACAACTTTTGGCAATATGATTTCAGAATAGGCTAGCCATGTGCTACCAAAACTTGAGAATTCTCTCTTCCTTTGCTCTTGCAATTTTCCTAGTGAGATTGCAAAGCGGCCGCTTGACGGCAACCTTCGTGCTTCCAACTTCGTGCGTGGTTGTGTGGATTGGGAACTTAGAGTGTGGTTAGGCGAATACTTGTTGCAGGTCATTGCATAGGCAGTGGTTGGCCTCAAGAATCGTCGGGTTGCATTGTTATCTTGGCTGCTCGCAGGTAGTTACCGAAGAGTGCGGTTGGTTGGAGTCGGTGGTCTACATCGTCTCCCTCAGGTGGCGCTAGTTATCATTACCTCGCATTTTCTCCTCCGTGAAGATCGGGCATCCCCCGCATCACCGAGGCACGAAAATAAACTGAGTGCCAAACACCCAGAATGGACATCTACAGTGCCCTACCTCATTTCGGCGTGCGTTTGGAATGCTTCGGAGCCGGTGTTAAACTTGCAGAATGATAGGTACCAAAAGCTCCCCTTTACAAAATCGAGGCACAAAAAGAAACTGAGTACCAAACACCCGTAACGGACTACTCCTATGCCCTACCTGACTTTGTCATGCATTTGGAATGCTTCTGAGCCGGTGTAAAATTTCCAGATCGGCGGGTACCAGAAGCTCCAGTTTATGAAATCTAGGCACGGAAAGAAAATTAGTACTAATCACCTGTAATGGACATCTGGTGTGCCATACCTCACTTCGGCGTGGATACGCAATACTTCTGAGCCGGTGTTAAACTTTCCAAAATGACGTGTACCACACGCTCCATTTTACGAAATCGACGCACGAAAAGAAAATGAGTACCAAACAACCGCCATGGACTTCTACAGTGCCCTACCTCATTTCGGCGTGCAATAGAAATGATTCCGAGCCGATGTTAAACTTTCCAGATCGACAGGTACCAGAAGCACAAGTTTACAAAATCGAGGCATAGAAAGAAAATTAGTTCTAAACACCCATAACGTACTTCTAGAGTGCCGTACCTCGCTTCGGTGTGCATATGCAATACTTCTGAGCAGGTGTTAAAGTTCCTAGAACGACGTGCATCACAAGCTCCATTTTACAAAATTGAGGCATGAAAAGAAACTGAGTACCAAACACCCACAGTGGACTTCTGCAGTTCCCTAGCACATTCGTGCGTGCATTTGGAAGGCTTCCGAGCCGGCGTTAAACTTTCCAGATGGACGGGTACCAGAAGCTCCATTTTATGAAATCAGGGCACGAAAAGAAACTGAGTACCAACAACAATAATGGACTTCTACATTGCCCAACCTCATTTCGGCGTTCGTTTGGAATGCTTCGAAGCCGTTGTTAAACCTTCCAGAATGATAGGTACCAGAAGCTCCTCTTTACGAAAAGGAACTGAGTACCAAGCGCCTACAATGGAATTCTACAGTGCCCAACCTCATTTCGGCATGCATTTGGTATGCTTCCAAGCCGGTGTCAAACTTTCCGGATCAATGGGTACCAAACGACGTGCATCACAAGCTCCATTTTACAAAATCGAGGCATGAAAAGAAACTGAGTACCAAACACCCACAGTGGACTTCTACAGTGCCCTACCACATTTCGTGCGTGCATTTGGAATGCTTCTGAGCCGGTGTTAAACTTTCTAGATGGACGGGTACCAAAAGCTCCTTTTTATGAAATCGAGGCACGAAACAAAACTGAGTACCAAACACCAATAATGGACTTCTACAGTGTCCTACCTCATTTCAGCGTTCGTTTGGAATGCTTCGAAGCGGGTGCTAAACTTTCCAGAATGATGGGTAGCAGAAGCTCCTCTTTACGAAAAGGAACTGAGTACTAAGCACCCACAATGGAATTCTATAGTGTCGTACCTCATTTCGGCATGCATTTGGAATGCTTCCGAGCCGTGTAAAACTTTCCATTTTATGAAATTGAGGCACGAGAAGAAACTGAGTACCAAACTCCGATAATGGACTTCTACATTGCCCTACCTCATTTCGGCGTGCGTTTGGAATGCTTTCGAGCCGGTGTTAAACTTTCTAGATCGACGGGTTCCGGAAGCTCCACTTTACAAAATCGTGGAACGAAAAGAAACTGAGTACCAAAAGCCCACAATAGACTTGTACAGTGCCCTACCTCATTTCGGCATGCAATTGAAATGCTTCCGAGCCGGTGTTAAACTTTCTAGATCGACAGGTACTAGAAGATCCACTTTACAAAATCGAGGCACAAAAAGAAACTGGGTATCGAACACCCATAATGGACTACTCCTGTGCCCTACCTCATTTTGGCATGCACTGGGAATGCTTCCGAGCTGGTGTTAAACTTTGCAGATCGACGGGTACCAGAAGCTCAGTTTTATGAAACCGAGGCACGAAAAGAAACTGAGTGCCAAACACCCAGAATGGACATCTACAGTGCCCTACCTCATTTCGGCATGCGTTTGGAATGCTTCGGAGCCGGTGTTAAACTTGCAGAATGATAAGTACCAGAACCTCCCCTTTACAAAATCGAGGAACAAAAAGAAACTGAGTACCAAACACCCGTAACGGACTACTCCTATGCCCTACCTGACTTCGTCATGCATTTGGAATGCTTCCAAGCCGGTGTAAAACTTTCCAGATCGACGGGTACCAGAAGCTCCACTTTATGAAATCTAGGCACGGAAAGAAAATTAGTAATAATCACCTGTAATGGACATCCGTGTGCCAGACTCACTCGGGCGTGGATACGCAATACTTCTGAGCGGTGTTAAACTTTCCAAAATGACGTGTACCACACGCTCCATTTTACGAAATCGACGCACGAAAAGTAACTGAGTACCAAACAACCACCATGGACTTCTACAGTGCCCTACCTCATTTCGGCGTGCAATAGAAATGCTTCCGAGCCGATGTTAAACTTTCCAGATCGACAGGTACCAGAAGCTCAAGTTTCCAAAATCGAGGCACGGAAAGAAAATTAGTTCAAACACCCATAATGGACTTCTAGAGTGCAGTACCTCGCTTCGGCGTGCATATGCAATACTTCTGAGCAGGTGTTAAAGTTCCTAGAACGATGTGCATCACAAGCTCCATTTTACAAAATCGAGGCATGAAAAGAAACTGAGTACCAAACACCCAAAGTGGACTTCTACAGTTCCCTAGCACATTTCGTGCGTGCATTTGGAAGGCTTCCGAGCCGGCGTTAAACTTTCCAGATGGACGGGTACCAAAAGCTCCATTTTATGAAATCGAGGCACGAAAGGAAACTGAGAACCAACACCAATAATGGATTTCTACATTGCCCTACCTCATTTCGGCGTTCGTTTGGAATGCTTCGAAGCCGGTGTTAAACCTTCCAGAATGATAGGTACCAGAAGCTCCTCTTTACGAAAAGGAACTGAGTACCAAGCGCCTACAATGGAATTCTACAGTGCCCATCCTCATTTCGGCATGCATTTGGTATGCTTCCGAGCCGGTGTAAAACTTTCCGGATCAATGGGTACCAAACGCTCCATTTTATGAAATCGAGGCACGAGAAGAAACTGTGTACCAAACTCCGATAATGGACTTCTACACTACCCTACCTCATTTCGGCGCGCGTTTGGAATGCTTTCGAGCCGGTGTTAAACTTTCTAGATCGACGGGCACCAGAAGCTCCACTTTACAAAATCGTGGAACGAAAAGAAACTGAGTACCAAAAACCCACAATGGAGTTCTACAATGCCCTACCTCATTTCGGCGTGCAATTGAAATGCTTCCGAGCCGGTGTTAAACTTTCTAGATCGACAGGTACCAGAAGATCCACTTTACGAAATCGAGGCACGAAAAGATTGGGTAGCAAACACCCATAATGGACTACTCCTGTGCCCTACATCATTTCGGCATGCACTGGGAATGCTTCCGAGCTGGTGTTAAATTTTCCAGATCGACGGGTACTAGAAGCTCCATTTTGTGAAACCGAGGCACGAAAAGAATCTGAGTGCCGAACCTAATTTCGGCGTGCGTTTGGAATGCTTCGGAGCCGATGTTAAACTTTCCAGAATGATAGGTACCAGAAGCTCCACTTTACAAAATCGAGACACAAAAAGAAACTGAGTACCAAACAACCGTAACAGACTACTCCTATGCCCTACCTGACTTCGGCATGCATTTGGAATGCTTCCATGCCGGTGTAAAACTATCCAGATCGGCGGGTACCAGAAGCTCCAATTTATGAAATTAAGGCACGAAAAGAAAATTAGTACTAATCACCTGTAATGGACATTTGGTGTACCGTGCCTCACTTCGCCGTGCATACACAATACTTCTGAGCCGGTGTTAAACTTTCCAAAATGATGTGTACCACAAGCTCCATTTTACGAAATCGACGCACAAAAAGAAACTGAGTACCAAACAACCACCACGGACTTCTAAGTTCCCTACCTCATTTCGGCGTGCAATTGAAATGCTTCTGAGCCGGTGTTACATTTCCAGATCGACAGGTACTAGAAGCTCCACTTTACAAAATCGAGGCACGGAAAGAAAATTAGTTCTAAACACGCATAATGGACTTCTAGTGTGCTGTACCTCACTTCGTCGTGCATATGCAATACTTCTAAGTAGGTGTTATGGTATCCAGAACGACGTGTATCACAAGCTCCATTTTACAAAATCGAGGCATGAAAACAAACGAGTACAAAACACCCACAGTGGACTTCTACAGTGTAACACCCCAGCTCAGCATTGAGCCTGGAATGCTACTAAAATTAAATTCTACACTAAGACCAATTACAAATTTTTCGGCAAAACCTTCTTTGTATAGTCAACTATACCGAGGTTCCAACAATTAATCATAGCATTTATCAATATCTTCTTAATCAAGTTTACACAAGCATGCAAGATGATCGAATAAACATAATCCAGACTTGCTATTCTCATTATCACAATTAACATAATACTCAAAACCATCTATGAGTGATCCTCAAGCAGTTTACTTAATCCTGAAATGGAACTAAATGGCAAACGCCTTAAGGACGTGAGGTAGTGAGTGCATCCAACATCTACTCCCTCCCATGCATGTCGTTCCTGCCAGTTGTACCTAAAATATATCAAAGCAAGAGTGAGCCCAAAGACTCAGCAAGTATCAACAAGGTTAATACGAGTTCACAGTCATAGCATCAATAATCCACAATAACATTACACTAATCATAGCTTTCATACTCATGGAATGCGATCAATGCAATGCACCTTTTGAACTTTATCTCGCTTTCGCATTTTACCGTGTAATGCGGGTATACATCCGTCGATATACTCTTTGCTCGTGCCCTTTGGCACAGGGACCAAGAGCCTATACACCACATGTATAGGGACCTTTGCCCATCAACTTAATGATGGGGACCTCTTTACTCATTCCCCACATTCCACGAATGTGGGGACCTCAAGCCCGTCATCTACATGACGGGGACCTCGAACATGCATAGTCACCACGTGACCAATCCTCCAATATGATTGCATGATGCACATGAACAAAACTTTAAACCATCATACATATGGATGCACAACAACAACATGCATGAATAAACTTATTCATACTTCTAGCATTCCTCATCATTGACATTCATAGCATTCTAGCATCCATGAATAGCACATATATTCATAATACTAGCAGACAAGAACAATCCTTCATGAATAACAATTAATCATATCTCAAATATTTACCATCCTTAATCATACATATCACACTATCAATCTTGCATAGTTATTACGCATCAAAGTACTAGCATCCTCTATCAAACATCCATAGTTATTCTCTCAATCAGAGTTGGGGAGCCCTTCTGATTTTGCCAAATACTGCCCCTACCAGGCCAATCTACAGAGCAACAATTATCACGTCGGGTTCTCTGGACAGTTCACTAAAACCATCATAACTTTTGCTACGAAAGTCCAAATCTTGCTTTCTTTATCTCTCTGAAAAGGTAGGGAAATTACCTACATTTTTCGTTATATTGAGATCCCCGATTTTCCCTTTAACTAACAGATTGAACCAGATTTTCAGATGTCCCAACATCGGCAGATCACAGGACAATGATACTAGAAAATGATACGGGGGGAGGCCCGATCTTCTCAGCGAGGAACCGTGGATAGTTGATGCGAAGTAGACGATGTCGCTAGCTGAACACTCGCGCCAATGCACGAACCCTCAACTCTTCGAATACGCCCAAAACACACGGGTAGTTGTTCGTCGCGAGACCACGAACGATTTAACGCCAAGTCCCCAATTCCCAATGGAACGACGGCTTGACCTTGGATTGCAGAACAAAACAAATGGATCGCCTAATTCTCTCTCAAAGTCCTCGCATGAACTCTGGTGTCGAAAGAACAAGCAATAGCTATGTTTCAATCTTATGCATAAACTGGTCTGCCTCTATGGTGCGGCCATGGGGGGTTTATATAGCCTCCCACGCAAGCACAAAACTCGGTTGAACAGTAACCGAGTGCTACAGTAACCCTTGTTGGCCACATGTGTTTCTTCTCCATGAATTTGTTCCCGGCCTCCCTCTCCTCCAAAGGCTTCACAATATTCAAACCTAAGAATGCACAAAACATTTGCATGAGGTAATACCCAATTCTCATCAATGACAATAGAAGATTCATTAAGAAACAAAAGCACTGTTGATTTAGAAGTTTAGCTCTTGCTCGTCGGTGGACCAATATGCACTTCAGATTTGAATTATTTGTAGCGCCATGTATGGCGTCCACCTCGATATGTGTATGACCACCAATAGGGAAAGATGTATAAGTGTTAGGGATGCCCTCATCATCGGGCCTTCCCCCGTATCAATTAGTCAGTCCAAAAGACATAACTTTGTATTTATAATGCCCATACCTGGTGGACAAAGCTGTCTTCTCTACGTCCTGCTCACGCACACGGATTTGATTATACCCTGACTGGAGATCAATCTTGGAGAACACTTGAGCTCCATTCAACCGATCATACAAGTCCTCAATGCGGGGCAATGGATATTTGTTCTTGATCGTGACTGCATTAAGCGCACGATAATCAACACACATGCGCCAACTGCCATCCTTCTTCTCTGTAAATAGAACAGGAGCTCCCCATGGTGAAACACTACGCCTGATCAAACCTTTAGCCAACAAATCATCCAACTACTTCTTCAACTCATCCTGAAATGGACATGCTAGTCGATATGGAGACAACGAGATGGGCCGAGTGCCCGGAATAAGGTCAATGCGAAATTCCACGTCTCGCGCAGGTGGCATGCCCTAAGCTCACCAGAATACATCCGATAATCACTAACCACCGAAATCTCCTCAATCCGCGAAGCCACGCTTGGTTTCTCAGCAAGAGCTAAGAGAAGCCTAGTTTTCACCGCACGTTGACCCGGAAACAATCCGGCCAACACCGAAAGAGAGCGCGGAGGCGCACTCCCCTGAAAGGTCAAAGTCTCCCCAAACGGAGTCTGCACAGAGACTGTCCTACAGAAACAGGATATCACGGCTCGGTAAGAGTGCAGCCAATCCATGCTCAAGATAACATCGAAAGGTTCCAACTGAATGACCATCAAATTCGCCGTGAACTTCTCCCCATCGATTACAATAGAGCACCCAAGACAGACGGTGGAGCTTGCAATGATACCCCTAGGAGAACTAACCAACACTGACTGAGAAATCAACTGCATACTTAGGTTTGCTTTCCTAGCAAACACTGTCGAAACAAACGAATAGGTAGCTCCTGAATCAAAAAGGACTAAAGCATCAAACGAATCCACAAGCAAAGTACCTGTCACCACGTCAGGACGTCCCGCAGACTCCGCGGTAGGCATGGCGTACACTCCAGGTGGCGCCACGGCGAGAGAAGACGGCGTTGGGGCGGCGAGAGCCCCGACAATGCTGCCGTGGCGGCGCGGTAAAGCCGGTCGTCGCAACCTGGCGGTAGGAGGCGCGGCGCGCGATGAGTACCTAGCCGAGGCGCCAAGTGAAGGAAGTGGCGCGCGAAGGATGAGACCATCATCCGGATAGATCCTCGAGTGGGACCCACTGAAGAAGAAGTTGGCACATGCTCCCACTTGATCACACTAGCAAGGTTCTGGCGACACACCCGCTCCTTGTGACCCGGTCGGCCGCACTTACGGCAATCTCCCATCCAAGAGCACTCAGCAGCGCGGTGTCCATCACCACACTTGAAGCAAAGCATGCCCTGCCCTTGAACATGACGAAGAGCTGGAGTACTTGCAAAAGAACGAGGTGTCAAGAAGAAAACGGCCTCGATCGCTAGACTTGGAGGATCGTGGTCCTCCCTTAAACTTCTTGAAAGCGGTGTCGAATGCAGGACCACTCCCTCACTGAGCTCCTCTTCTGGTCACCACCAGAAGCAATAAGTCCACTAGAGGCCTGTTGTCCCTTAGTGAGCTGCATCTCCAACTCCATACCCCTGGCTTGCGCCACAACGGAGCTGAAGTCACGGAGTGGAGTAGCCCCCAACACGTGCCGATACTCAGAGTTGAGACCCCGACCAATCCTCTTGGCCTTCTGAAGATCATCGTTCACCACCGAAGGGACAAAGCGAACCAAGTTATTGAACTCAGCCTCATACTCAGCAATGGACCTCTTCCCCTGCACAAACGTCGTCAAGGCAACCTCCATCTTCTCAATGAAGGAGTAGGGGTAGAACTTTGCCTTGAACTGATCCACAAAGTCCTCCCAAGTGATCGGCCCCGAGCGCGGTCCTCGAAGACAACACGCCGCCCCACCAAATGTCCGCTGCCCTTTTGGTGAAGGCTACAAACGGACCCTCTCGATGTGAGGACATCTCCAAGGCTCCAAATCGCTCTCCATATAGCGCAACAGTCCACGCTCGATTGGTGTGCTCGACCCATCAAACGGATCCAACCTCAACCCCATCCACTCGGTGTCATACGGCCTCAGTGCAAAGTGAGGAGCGGCAGAGTAGCAACAGATGCTGCAGCAGCAGGGGCTGTCGGCGCCTGTTGTCGGAGAGCACGGATCTCTCCCACCAACTCTCTCAACAAAGCAGGGGTCTCATCCTAACCCCCAACTGGAGGCGGGTCAACAGCAACCCCCTCCATCGCAGCCGTTCCCTCTCGCCATCGACTAATCGCCATAGGAGGTGGCTCCACGGGACCACGCCGCGCCTCGACCTCCACCACGACCTCCACAACGCGCGCCACCACGACCACGTCCTCTACCTCTCGGCATAGCTATCAACCACAACCAACCACACACAATAAGCTCAAGGGTCAATATCAAATTATGCATCACTGTACAACATAACAAAAGCGTAAAAGCGATACACATCCCACTCTCTAATCTATTGTGCACTAGTGTGTTAAAATTTTTAATTTAGTTTACCATTAGCAAATTTTAGTTGTTTTACTAACCACAAAACAAATTTTAGCAATTTTAGGTTACCTAAGTTGTTAATCTATTCACCACGGATCTAAAGCCCGCTCTGATACCAACTGTAACACCCCAGCCCAACATTGAGCCTCGAATGCCACTATACTACCCAAACTAGATAATATTCATCAACATACTATAAAATTTCAGCAGCCAAAGCATTAATAAAACCCATCCATGGGTCACATTAGAACATGAATAAGGACTGATCAAGGATGATTAAATAAGCGAGGGAAACATAGCAAGATAATAAGTCTAAAACAATACCAAACTAGTAGGTCCAAAACCTTAGAACAAAACAGACTAGCCCAAAGCATTCACCAAAGCTTATTCAATTTCTAACATATTCTAACAGCAGTCCGGTGATAATGAATCAAATGGTTCTCATGGCAAATAATCATGTGTTTGAAATATGAAATTATTCCATGTGCTCTAGTCCCTCTCAAATGTGACGCCCTCAACGATCACCTAAAAACAATAAAGAAGCAAGGCTGAGTCCACGACTCAGCATTTACATCAATATACAACGAGCAATGATAAATCAACAGTATTCAATAACTTCATTATCATCACATGTCCTTCTATTAATATTCTCATGCCATTCGCTTCTCTTTGTTTTCACCACATTCATCTCGTATCTCAATGCAACCCTACTCTACAAGTCCACATGCACTTCTTTCAGATATCAGATAGCATGAGTGAACGCCGCGACAACGTTCACTCTCAAGCCCGCCTCCTCGAGGACCGGGGACCTCCTCCACTCCCGTGGAGTTGTGATCGATCATGATCATCTGCTCATATGCAAAGATGCTTATGAATGCAAAAATGCATAATTTTATCATATTCATCATATCCAATTTTTCTCATGTTCGTCAAAAAGATATAGTCATACCATTCCATTGCTTGCAATTTAAATACAAATAAAAGCACAACAATAATGGTAATGAACGATAAAGAAATACAGAGATCAACCATTGATCGCTGTCTACCATGCACTTGCCTTTACTAGTTGCGACGCACGGTTTGGCTAGAAGACGACAATAAGCACGATGTCTCTCCCACAATAAATACTCAAATTTCAATACAAGCTACAACATCACAAGAACAATAATTTATTGACATCGCTCCTACACGTCTCCCAACTCCACATCGCTTCCTCAATACCGAACAATCACCCCTTGCTGTTCTGATACTAAAAAGGGCATAACTTTTGACTCACAAGTCCGAACATGACAAACCAACCAGTTCTGGAATCTACACAAGATTAACCACATTTTATTATATTACCATGACTTCTAACTAAATCATCTAACCCCTCGTTTATCCCAGAAGACCGATCTGTTATCTCTTGGACAGCGTGCCTTACTAAATTCATAACTCAAAAATTACTCGTCCGACCGTCATGATTAAAATGCTCTATGAAAAGATACTGAAATTATCTATAATTAACTAATTGATGATATTCCCAAAACTCGCCATTAAGGTACCCGAATAAATCGTACAACAAAATAGCAGACTAATCCAATCTACTGTTCAATTTTTTTCCGACTAGAAATATGCTATTACTTCCCTTACTGTTCCAACAAAATGCACGCATACAAAAAAACACATGCAACTCTAGCTTGCCCCTCTCTCTCTACTACTCCAATGAAACACATGCATGCAGCACAAGCTAGTTCATCTCTCTCCCTTAAATACAACAAAGAAACGCAAGCATGCATATCCCATTAAATAATCATAGTAGTGCACCATTATCTAATCATAGTAGTACACACTAACTAGTCATGGCAGTGCACCACTAACTAGTTAATTTTCTAATGCCAACAGATGCTTTCATGTAGCACTATCTAGTACATCCCTGTGCCTTACTAAACCAATGGAACACATGCAAGCACCTCCCAATATCTAGTCATCGCTAGCAGCCGCATGTACACATCTCTATTATCTAGTCGTGCTTACTTACAAGCAAGTCGGCCGGCCTCCACACGACAGCAATTAAGCAGGCGAAACCAAACTTCACGGTAGGATGTCGCACGGCAGGAGGTGGCGCTCGATGGTTGGTCGGTGTTGGCCGAGCACGTAGCAGGCGTCCACGCGGTAGGAGCAATCGATGATGCTCACCGGAGGGCGTCTTTGGCGACTTCACGCTGCGGCGGGCGGGACGCGCCAAAAACGCACGGGCCGTTTGACAATCGAGAGATCGATGGCGGCGCACGGGAAAGAAATAAATTAGCTAGGGTTTCTAGAATCCACTCTCTCCACGATCCTTTTATCTCGGTACAAATCAACTCCTCTCTAAAACTCCAAAATACCCCGTTTTCATGTACCCCTTTTGTCTATTTACACATTGGTCCTCGGGAGGTTATTTATTATTATTATTATTAGAATATTACAAAAATACGCTAAAACTTCAAAAATCGAGATATTCTATCGATTAAAAGTCTCAACAACATTACAACCAAACTCATCGAGTCATTCTATATAGAAGAACTACATAGAACTCCTCCCATGAATTCTAGATCCACCGATATTCAATCCATTCAACCGATTATACACAGTTCCAGTAGCTAATCATACTAGAGAATATATAAATCTAGCATTTCTTCTAGTTTCCCTTTCCACACATTTTAATTAAACCATGGGAACCAAAGAACCCAACAAGTTTAGCAACCTAAACAATTTTAATGGCCGGACTAATTCATCAATGTTCCATACTTCTTTATATCTCTTTTGACTCGAATAGGTATGGACATACTCTCGGTCACTACTCATATCTGATTCATCAAGAACTAGTAGAAGACAACATGAACTTAATCAATTTCACTTCCAAGGTTACTAATTAATACTAATTATGCACCAAACCAATGACTCAACTTGATACCCATATCATATCGAGTTATTTGATTACAATCTCGATTTAACCATAACAAGGCATCACAAAAGGATTTTAACAATTTCACGTAAAAGAAATGCATTAAACTTCAACACTCGGAATAATCCAAGAGGAACACATAGAACCAAAGCTTTCTCATGCTAACAAACTTGCAACATAAAACTCACAATACCCAAACTATCAAACGAATAAATAAGTCATTCTTTGCCAAAGAGAAAGAAGGAACAACCAAGGAATTATCAATATTGCCAAGACTGAGGTCAAGAAAGAAAAACAACTTTCCAAAGCAGCTCACGCTCAACTCCACGCAACTATGGCATTGTGGTAACTTCTCTATTCGTCTACCACGACGGTGGTATAACTCGACAAGGTCCAAGGTCACAACCACGCCTCCACTTCTTAACAACCATTACCGACACGCATAAACAATATAATCAAGTATGATTATACATGATCATCTCATGACAATCATATAATAAATTCATAGATATGGAATATCATAACATATCATAGATTAACAACAAGAAAGATAAGACAGAACAATTCAACAATTACTCAATCCAATGAAACATAACAACAGATAATGCAAAAGTAATGTAATTCCCAACCCCACCTACTGTGCACAGTATGTCAATTTAATTTTTTTTCTATTAACCACGGACCTAAAGCCCGCTCGATAATAATCAGAATAACTTCCAACAAAGATTGAGCCCGAATGCTACTAAAATTAAATTAAACTAAACTATACTAAGACCAATTACAAATTTTTCGGCAAAACATTTTTTGTATAGTCAACTATACCGAGGTTCCAACAATAAATCATGGCATTTATCAATATCTTCATAATCAAGTTTACACAAGCATGCAAGATGATCGAATAAACATAATCCAGACTTGCTATTCTCATTATCACAGTTAACATAATACTCAAAACCATCTATGAGTGATCCTCAAGCAGTTTACTTAATCCTGAAATGAAACTAAATGGCAAACGCCTTAAGGACGTGACGTAGTGAGTGCACCAACATCTACTCCCTCCCATGCATGTCGTTCCTGCCAGTTGTACCTAAAATATATCAAAGCAAGTATCAACAAGGTTAATACGAGTTCACAGTCATAGCATCAATAATCCACAATAACATTACACTAATCATAGCTTTCATACTCATGGAATGCGATCAATGCAATGCACCTTTTGAACTTTATCTCTTTCGCATTTTACCAAGAATGTCGGGTATACATCCGTCGATGATGTAGCCTTGCTCGTGCCCTCCGCACGAGGACCAAGAGCCTATACACCACATGTATAGGGACCTTTGCCCATCATCTTAATGATGGGGACCTCTTTACTCATTGCCCACATTCCACGAATGTGGGGACCTCGAGCCCGTCATCTACATGACGGGACCTCAACATGCATAGTCACCACGTGACCAATCCTCCAATATGATTGCATGATTGATGAACCCGAGGTCTTTGTTTTGGCCCGATCTTTCGATGAGAACGATAGGTTCGGTGGCGTCGCTCAACTCTCACGATCCTGCCTACGAACACTCAAGGCTTGAAACCACGCAATCGCTGAACTGTTCGACAAGTCGTTATCAACCGTGCACGAATACCCGGTTGACCTGACCACGAAGGTCGATTCCTGCATACACCGAAGAAGCACGCAAGAACGAGATTAAGCAATCTGAAATTGCAAATAGGAATTAAAATATTGAATTGAGTTGGGATTCTGAATAAGGATCTTAATTGGGTGGTCTAGTCGACACACGCAAAAGATACAAGTTGCAACGAAGGCAAACTAAACATAAACAAAATCCAAGAAAACTAGAGGGGGTGCGACCTCCTTAAATAGGGGATGAGGAGCCACACATCTAATAGAACTAAGGGGGTGGGACTAATCTCACAGATTACTGTTCATGTGAACAGTAACAGCACCCCAGGTGGTCCACCGGCAGATGGGCCAAGTTCAGTATGATTACAAGGCCCAGATTGGCCCAAACAAGTGATATGACGTCTTCTTTTGATGATTGCGATCAGTCCAGAAGGAATTTGAAGGTGAGGCTGGATCCATTGGAAAGAGGACGAAATAAGCTTTCAATCAAGTACTCGTGGACCTCCAACGGACTCCGTATGTGAAAGTTATGTCTGTTTTAAGTTGGTGTTGTCAGGCTGATTCTAGAGGCCGAACTGGATTCCAAAACGGGTCCAGCTCGAACTGCTTGCTTGTCTTGGACCAAAAGTGACATGGCGCTGCACATATATATATTTCGTCATTAGGTAGCATCATATAATTCATATAATATAAAGACACTCCTAAAAACAAGCTCACCTGATAATTTAAGTGAAGCGTACGAGCTCTTATACTTGGAACAGTAAGCATAGCAAATATTGTTGTATCCATAGGGGTCATGTCCTCATCATCCTCCCTTTCTTGAAAACAAAGCCGTCCTCGGCTTTTGATAAGCTGAAAATAGGGTAACAAAGAAGCCAAATTGTATGCATGGTATATGTATATGTCATCTGTTTTAACGGTTCTTCGTTGTTGCACAATTAATGTTAGAAGACAACAGCGACCATAAAAAATCATTGTATTATTAACCCAAGAGTAATCATATATGTGAATGATCAAAACAAAAGTTCTCACACAACAATTATTGCAACTAGTTTTGCAAATATAAGTGAAGTATTTATACAATTCAACTCTCTGAAGTTGTAAACTTGTAGTGGTAGCACATATGGGCAAATCTACAACTTTTGGAATCAAACAAAGTTCATCCATATTATTAGATTTCAATGGAGCAATAGCAAATTCATCTAGCAAGGGTGAAAGGATGTGTAAATTCTTCCATACTTCAACATCTTGATGCAGATTGTCCACACTAGATGGTGCAACAAGAGATAAACACATGGGCATTGAATGAATACTAAATTTTAATTTTCTCTCATAATGAACAAGATTCTGCACATAATAATTGTTGTTCAAAACAGCTAGCTTCAATTCATCCATGTAATCACAAGTTATGTATATTCGATAAACAAGAAATTGATTGTCTACACCATAATCTCCAATCAAATTAAACTTATACCCAGGGGTGTAGGCACTGGACAAGCATTTTGAACATGCGATTTTAGAAACTTTCTCCATAGCATGTGATAATTTCACAGGTGGATCCAACATAATATAACATAAAGAGTCAGTAGGAGAAATTCTAGTCAAAACGTCTTTATGTCTAACCAATTCCACATGATCATTGTATGTGATTAAATCATCACATGACTCATTCAAAACAGCATGCAATTCAATTATTTCAGCACATGGTGCACTCAAGTTAACAGGTAAATCAACAAATTTATCACATGGTGCACTCAACTCAGTTGGCAAGTTAATCAAATTATCATAGGATTCATGCAAATTCTCAATAGTATCAGATTCTGTAGCTAGAAAATTAATTTCTACCTTCTCAGCACTAGATTCATCCACCTCATGTGATGCAGTGGTTTCTACTACAATCTGATTTTCCCTTTGCTCAATGATACTAGGCATGAAATCATGGTTATTGTTCTTAGGTTGAGTGTTCAAATCAGTACCTTTGGTATTACCTTGTAGGATCGCCTCAGAAGATGTTGATACTGAAGTTGGTGAGTAGTTAAAAACTTTTCCTTCGTCTTCTTGCTCCAGCTCAATTAACAATGAGCGAGCCATGGGTGCAAGACAACGAGACAGAGTAACGTCCACAGCAGTAGAGGCGCCGCGCCCATCATGGTAGATGCAGCAGCAGGAGAAGCAACCGAAGATGATCTTGATGCAGAGGTTTGTACCTTGCGCTTATTTGTTTCATGTACACGTGAAGGTGTAGTGGAAGTAGACGAAAGAGCACGAACGGTCTTGGATTGTCGTCCCTGTACTTCTTTTTCAACTTGGCAAGCAATACGAAACAAACGAGTGACAGTGGGAGGTTTATAAACAAGTTTATTCCGAATTTGATGGTTTAATCCTCCTAGAAATCTAGTTATCTTTGTATCTTCAGTTTCTTCTAAACCACAACGAGACAAAGCAGTTTGCAAATCTTGATAATAATCCTCTACAGAACTACTACCTTGTCTTAAGCGTTGCAATTTATTAAGCAATTCACGAGAATAATATGAAGGTACAAATCTATGTCTCATTACTCTCTTCAAATCATTCTATGTTCTAGGTATGTTCTGATTAGTACGACAATATTCACTCCACCAAATAGATGCAAAATGATAAAACTCACTGTAATGTTCTAACTTTTAGATGATCAGGAAATTCATGGCATGCAAATAATTATTGTACATCTAATTCCCATGTGAGATAAGCATCAGGATCATAATTCCCAGCAAAAGATGGTATAGTGAAGTTAATTTTATGAGACATACTATCACTATCATTTATCTCCCGTGGTGAAAAAAACTTGTCTCAAGTGTGCATCTTCCTTGTTCACTATCTTGCACTCCCGTCCAACAGTTCGAAGAAGAGGTGGATATATCTTGCAATCTTTCGTGAACTCGCCATAGTTAGTAGAAAATAAGGAAACAAATCACAAGTATATGTCCCTATCAACTACTAGGTTCGGAGGCTCAACCAAGTCACTCACACTCAAGCTTATACCCGCTTCTTACAAGTTCTTACCAATGTAGCAAGGAAGTGGTACAACCAGGTGGTGGTTCGTGATACTCTCACTGCGATCACCCCAACGATTGCGAGGAACGACACTGCTTGAGTTAGTAGGAAGTGGAGCTTGGAAGGCTTCAATATGGTAGCAAGGATCAGCAATAATCAAAACAGTTAATACAAGTTGAAAGATTGTTCAAAGTACTAGCCAATGTTGCTGATCCTAGCCTAATCAAAGCTAGCTAATCAAAGCCCTATGCAAAGAAGTGTATGTACGCACACGCAACGATCAATGTGACTTGATGCAAGCAAAGGAAAGCCTCCCAACAAGTGCTAGGAGAGACGCTAGCCAACTACTCAAACTTCTTTCTAAGGGCACAAGATTGTTCGCGTGATGTAGAGCACAAAAACAGTAATATCGATGCACGCAAAAAGCCCTCTAGATTGAGCAGAAACAATAGCTAGTCTCAAATGATGAAAACAAAAGTTTTATATGGCTTATATATGCTTGTTTGAAAGGTTTCGATGAGATCTACAACTTTGCAGTTGAGGTGAACTCCAAATTCCGAAAGGAAGATCGAAATAAACGTCAAAAACAGAAACCGAAAACTTGCGACGCGAATTCGGGGCCGAAGATGGCCGATTTTAGGGTACCTGGAGAGAGACTAGTGGCTTAGGTAGAAAATATGCGCCTCGTCATTAGCTTCAAAACGAGCACAAGAACGTCAAAAACAAACACCGTATGCAAAAGTTATGCCCGTTTTACTGAAGGTGTCTCGGATACGGAATTCTACTCGGACTCGAATCCGTCTCGGGTTTAAATTTGAAACTGCTATATCTTTCAAACCCGTGGGCCAAACTTGCTGAAATTTTTTGTGGAAGCTTTTGGTTATATGTAGAAGGTCTCCACCAATTTTCATGCACTTTTATTTTCTCTTTTTTTTACCGCGGCTTTTGTTCTATGCGGTTGCCTCTTTTTTCCTTCTAATATTTGGTCGGCCCTAAGGTTTATCGCAAGTCGCAAATAATATCAATTCTCCCAAAAGATTACAACAACCCTCTCTTTTTTTTAGATGAACAACAGTAAGGATTTTCTAGTTTTTTGTGCGGATTAGAGGAGTTCTAACCCACGAATTTTCTGTTTTAGATGCAAAAACTAAGACCCTAAACGAACGATCAAGCGACGCAAAGGAAACACGAGATGCAACTAGACAATAACTAGAACTAGAAATCAGCAACTAGACACGACGATGCAACCAATGATTCAACAAGCAAAATACCGAAAAGAAAATTGCAATGGCTCAGATTGGTTCGGTATGGATGATAGATGAGAATTTTATAGGGCAATTTTCTAGACTCTAGGTATGAAAAATAAATCTACTACTAAGGGTACTGATTTCTCACCGAAGAACTGTAGCTCTGATACCACCTGATGAACCCGAAGGTCCTTGTTTTGGCCCGATCTTTCGATGGGAACGATAGGTTCGGTAGGCGTCGCTCAACTCTCACGATCCTCGGCTACGAACACGCAAGGCTCGAAACTGTGCAATCGCTGAACTGTTCGACAAGTCGTTATCAACCGGTGCGAATACCGGTTGACGACCACGGCTGGTCGATTCTCTGCATACAGAAGAAGCACGCAAGAACAAGATTAAGCAATCTGAAATTACAAATAGGAATTAAAATATTGAATTGAGTTGGGATTCTGAATAAGGATCTTAATTGGGTGGTCTAGTCGACACACGCAAAAGATACAAGTTGCAACGAAAGCAAACTAAACATAAACAAAATCCAAGAAAACTAGAGGGGGTGCGACCTCCTTAAATAGGGGATGAGGAGCCACACATCTAATAGAACTAAGGGGGTGGGACTAATCTCACGGATTACTGTTCATGTGAATAGTAACAGCACCCCCAGGTGGTCCACCGGCAGATGGGCCAAGTTCAGTATGATTACAAGGCCCAGATTGGCCCAAACAAGTGATATGATGTCTTCTTTTGATGATTGCGATTAGTCCAGAAGGAATTTGAAGGTGAGGCCGGATCCATTGGAAAGAGGACGAAATAAGCTTTCAATCAAGTACTCGTGGACCTCCAATGGACTCCGTATGTGAAAGTTATGTCTGTTTTAAGTTGGTGTTGTCAGACTGATTCTAGAGGCCGAACCGATTCCAAACGGGTCCACTGAATCGCTTGCTTGTCTTGGACCAAAAGTGACATGGCGCTGCACATATATATATTTCATCATTAGGTAGCATCATATAATTCATATAATATAAAGACACTCCTAAAAACAAGCTCACCTGATAATTTAAGTGAAGCGTACGAGCTCTTATACTTGGAACAGTAAGCATAGCAAATATTGTTGTATCCATAGGGGTCATGTCCTCATCAATGATGCACATGAACAAAACTTTAAACCATCATACATATGGATGCACAACAACAACATGCATGAATAAACTTATTCATACTTCTAGCATTCCTCATCATTGACATTAATAGCATTCTAGCATCCATGAATAGCACATATATTCATAATACTAGCAGACAAGAACAATCTTTCATGAATAAAAATTAATCATATCTCAAATATTTACCATCCTTAATCATACATATCACACTATCAACCTTGCATGGTTATTACGCATCAAAGTACTAGCATCCTCTATCAAACATCCATAATTATTCTCTCAATAAGAGTACTTACATTTACCAAGATAAATTGGAACTCATCACAATAACATCCATACATGGCTATTATGAGCCAAACACAAACAGTCACAGCATACTAGTATAATTATACGATAACCCGAATTTTGCCTTAACCGTGCGAGAACGGTGGACGCGAAGAGGGCGCTGCTCCTGGGATCACGCTCCCACCTGAACATAAAGATAACCCAATCTAAGGCCAACATACTGGACCAAAAGCATAAATAACAACACAATTGAACTCACTAAACTTCTAATTTTCCAATCTTCCAATTTCCAGCGATCGCTTCGGTGATCACTGCGGACAGTCAACTTCTAAAATACATAACTTTCTGCTCCGGAGTCCAAATGAGGTGTTCTCAGACTTTCTGGAAAGGTAACTAAATTATCTAAATAAACTTAGTTGGGGAGCCCTTCTGATTTTGCCAAATACTGCCCCTACCAGGCCAATCTACATAGCAACAATTATCACGTCGGGTTCTCTGGACAGTTCACTAAAACCATCATAACTTTTGCTACGAAAGTCCAAATCTTGTGTTCATTATCTCTCTGAAAAGGTATGGAAATTACCTACATTTTTAGTTATATTGAGATCCCCTGATTTTCCCTTTAACTAACAGATTGAACCAGATTTCTACTGATCGTCCCACATCTTTGTATCGCAGGACAGCGATACTAGAAAATTCATAACTCCCAGACCGTTAATCAGATTTGGGCGATCTTGGCGGCCAACGAAAGCTAAGAACATTATCTACATAACTCTAGGAGACCAAAACTCCTAATTCGGAATCTAAACACACGAAACTGACCACGCAATAATCTGGACAGAACACGATCTATTAAACCGACGCAAATCAATCTACCAAACGACATCAACCGCAACTACTACGCATCAACCAACGAAGAACACGCGACGTTACCCTTGTAGAATCGTAGCAAGATGATGAACTCTCCCGCGAAGTTGATCTCTCTCCTTTCTTCACTTGATCGGCGAGGGAGCACCAACGGCGAGGAAGGGAGGCACCAATGGAGGCGAGCACCACCATGGAGGAGAGGGCGTGCTAAAGTGATTGCGACGGCACTGTAGCTACAGTGCATCTAGGGTTTCCCCCTTCCTTTTATTGGTGGCCAACCCCTCGTGGGCCTCCTGGGCCAAGGCCCGAGGCCCAAGTTGCCAAAAAACTGCAGAAACCCCCAATTTTTATGTCTAATTTCTCTTTTGAACGCTTTCTTTCGTAGAATAAATCGGAGTATTACATTAAAACACCTCTTTCTCCTGTTCAATCGCTTTGCTAAAAGAAATATTCTCCCGATTTAATTATTCTCTCCCGATTTAATAATCTCTCCAGATTCAAATGCTTTTCACACTATCGGGGTATTACATACAGTGCCCTACCACATTTCGTGCGTGCATTTGGAATGCTTCCGTGCTGGTGTTAAACTTTCCAGATGGACGGGTACCAGAAGCTCCTTTCTATGAAATCGAGGTACGAAAAAAAACCGAGTTCCCAACACATATAATGGACTTCTACAGTGCCCTACCTCATTTTGGCGTTCGTTTGGAATGCTTCGAAGCCAGTGTTAAACTTTCCAGAATGATGGGGACCAGAAGCTCCTCTTTATGAAAAAGAATTGAGTACCAAGCACCCACAATGGAATTCTACAGTGCCCTACCTCATTTCATCATGCATTTGGAATGCTTCTGTGCCGGTGTAAAACTTTCCGGATCAATGGGTAACAGAAGCTCCATTTTATGAAATCGAGGCACGAGAAGAAACTGACTACTAAACTCCGATAATGGACTTCTACACTGCCCTACCTCATTTCGCCGTGCGTTTGGAATGCTTTCGAGCCGGTGTTAAACTTTCTAGATCGACACGTACTAGAAGATCCACTTTACGAAATCGAGGCACGAAAAGAAGCTGGGTAGCAAACACCCATATTGGACTACTCCTGTGCCCTACCTCATTTCGGCATGCACTGAGAATGCTTCCGAGCTGGTGTTTAACTTTCGGATCGACAGTACCGTAAGCTCCATTTACTAAACCGAGGCACTAAAAGAAACTAAGTACCAAACACCCGAATGGACATCTGATGCCATACCTCATTTCGGCATGCGTTTGGAATGCTTTGGAGCGGTGTAAAACTTTCCGAATGATAGGTACCGAAGCTCCATATTACAAAATCGAGGCACAAAAAGAAACTGAGTACCAAACACCAGAATGACTACTCCTATGCCCTACCTGACTTCGGCATGCATTTGGAATGCTTTCGAGCCGGCGTAAAACTTTCCAGATCGGCAGGTACCAGAAGCTCCAGCTTATGAAATCGAGGCACAAAAAGAAAATTAGTACTAATAACTTGTAATGGACTTCTGGTGTGCCGTACCTCACTTCGGCGTGCATACACAATACTTCTGAGCTCTGAGCCGGTGTCAAACTTTCAAAAATGACGTGTACCACACGCTCCATTTTACGAAATCGACGCACGAAATGAAACTGAGTACCAAACGACCACAATGGACTTCTATAGTGCCCTACCTCATTTCGGCGTGCAATTGAAATGCTTCCAAGCCGGTGTTACACTTTCCAGATCGATAGGTACCAGAAGCTCTATTTTACAAAATCGAGGCACGAAAAGAAAATTAGTTGTAAACACACATAATGGACTTCTAGTGTGCCGTACCTCACTTCGGCGTGCATATGCAGTACTTCTAAGCAGGTGTTAAAGTATCTAGAACGACGTGTATCAGAAGCTCCATTTTGCAAAATCGAGGCATGAAAACAACCTGAGCACCAAACACCCACAATGTACTTCTACAGTGCCCTACGACATTTCGTGCGTGCATTTGGATTGCTTCCGAGCCGGTGTTAAACTTTCCAGATGGACGGGTACCAGAAGCTCCATTTTATGAAATCGAGGCACGAAAAGAAACTGAGTACCAAACACCAATAATGGACTTCTACAGTGTCCTACCTCATTTCGGCGTTCGTTTGGAATGCTTCGAAGCCGGTGTTAAACTTTCCAGAATGATGGTGTAACACCCCAGTCCAACACGACCCTGGAATGCTACTAAACTAACAACAAAGCAGATTAAAACCAAGACACTTTACTAAATTCCGGTAGAACCTTCTCTCTTTAGCTAACTTTACCAAGGGTTCCAACAATTACATTTATTCAAATTAAACAATCGAACATTCAGCATAATCGTGAGGCATTCATGACATACTATGACTAGAGCATAATCACCAATATCCAAATATGCTAGTCTTCGTTATTACAAATAATCCAACACGAAAACATCATCATATTGAATCAATTAAGCAATTTGCTCATTTATTAAGGCATGATTTGAAATTTAATCAACTTTAGAAGGTTCATGGTAGTGTGCGTGTGAAGATAGAGCTACTCCCTCCCATGCATGTTGTTCTTAGATTGGGTACCTAAAACAACAATAAAGCAAGAGTGAGTCCACCGACTCAAAGAAGTACAATTCATGGCATCAACAAAGATACATAATGGTAAATCGTCAATTATTATCCATCCAGCCACACATCAAACGTATCACATGCTCATGCTATGCAAATGCTCAAATGCTCCTTATCTTTCTCTTTCTCTTTTGCGCATTACACCAGTAATGCGAGGTATGCAACCGCCGCCGCAGTACCCATGCACAGTGCTCGCAAGCACAGGACCAACCGCCAATACCCGCAAGTATAGGGGACCTCAAGCTCACACTCCACAAGTGTGGGGACCATAAGCCCATCGTTTACATGATGGGGACCTCTTCTCAATGCTCACATTCCACGAATGTGGGACCTCAAGCCCGTCATCTACATGACGGGGACCTTAATATGCATTCCCTGGTCACCACGTGACCGGTATTATGAATGCTCTCATGGTGCATATGAACAATTACCGTTTGCAATAAGCATGAACAACATCAATACCATACATGATTAACAGTCACTCGTATCATAAGCATTCCTCATCTTTAGCCAGCATATCATACTATGAATAAAACACGGCTAATATATCAATACTAGCATGTATCATAGACTTCATAACTTTCAAACATCCATGAATAACACATAACTCATATCATTCGAAACCATGAACAATACCAAACATACCACCATAACAATCATGGATAACACAAACACTCCTAGTATTTATCAAACAATGGCACGCAATGTTTTCTATCATATCCATCACTATACTTGCCTTAACCGTGAGAGTACGAGGGACGTGCAGAAGGGGCTACCTCCGGGATCAAACCTCCACCTGAACATATTTATAATGCACGCTAAGATAACAGTAATAGGCCACACAACTATAAGAGTAAACACGAACTCGCAATAGTTCCTTTAGCGCGAACCCAACCCCAACTTCTAAGTGTTATTCTGTCCCCTCTGTGGACAGTCACGTTCTAAAATTCATAACTTTTAGTACATAGGTTCAAATGAGGTGTTCTTAGACTCTAATTAAAGCTTAACAAAATCTCCATGTAAACCTAGTTGGTGAGTCCTCCTGATTCAGTCATCTAATAACCCTATCGAGCTAATTATCATAACAACAAATTCACGTTAGGTTTTCTGGACAGATCACTAAAACTATCATAACTTTTGTTACGAAAGTCCAAATCTTGCGTTCTTTATCTCTCTGAAAAGGTATGGAAATTACCTACATTTTTCGTTATAACGAGATCATCTGATTTCCACTTTAACTAACAGTTTTATCCAGTTTCCTACAATCTGCCCGAAAGCTGGCAGATCAGTAGGACTGCGATACTTAAAAATTCATAACTCCCAGACCGTTAATCGGATTTGGGCGTTCTTGGCGGCCATTGAAAGCTAAGAACATAAGCCAACTATCTCTAGGAGGGTGGATCCCCAGATTCTACATCTAAAAACATGAAAACTGTCGTTCAAACTACTGGACAGAACGCGATGTATTAAACCGACGAAATTCAATCTACCATACGACATCAACCACAACTACTACGCAACAACCAACGAAGAACACGCGACGTTACCCTTGTAGAATCGCAGCAAGGTGAAGATTTGGCCCCGCGAAGATGATCTCCTCTCCTTTCTTCACTTGATCGGCAGCAAAGAGCACCGACGGAGAGGAAGGGAGGCACCAATGGAGGATGGGGCTGCTTGGGAGGGGAGGGGTGATACTGTAGCGGTGGTGGTACTGTAGCAGGTCGCGTGCTACAGTAACCCTAGGGGTTTTGACTACCCCTAATGGGCCAAGACTATGGGCCTTTGGCCCAAGATTTAATCCCCTTCAAGAGAAATTCTAAAATCCCATTTAAAATCCTGAAAAAACGGTTGAAATTCAAATAACTCTCTCCCGTTAATTCTTTCTAATACTTTTGGGGTATTACATTCTATCCCCCTTAAACAGAATTCGACCCCGAATTCTAATCTTGCTTAACTTGCTAACATCACCACTTACATGTTGTGAACAATCCTGGATACTGCTCGCGCATGTGAGACTCCAATTCACAAGTTGCTTCCCTCTCGGACTTATGGGATCACATCACCTTGACGGATATCAACATTTTTCACCTCAACACTAGTCTCGATCTTTACTGGTACGCTCAACACACGGGTCTCGAAGGTATGGTCTTACTCGTTGGCCAACCGCTCTAACAAAATATCAAGTTCCGGACCTATCATGTACTACCTCTGCACTAGAATATACAAGACATTGTGTACTCCGCGCATGTACTCGAGGCGATTCTAGCGATGCGCAAACCTACAAATTCCCGCAACTATAAGAAACCTATCCAACACACCTTTGGTTATACTTCCTTTTTGGTACCGAAGTACACCGTCTGCACAAAATACATGAAACTCTTGTTCCAACTCTCAGTCGATCACTTTACCTATGCAAGCAGCATCTCCTTTAACAAGGGTCGCACAAAGAACTCATCTACCAGCTCACTTATCCGAAAAACTCAACTGAAATCAAAGGAGACATGATGCATCCAACTCAAAACCAACTTCTCTTTGAAGAGCCCAATCCAAAAATAATGGATTTAACATGAAAATTTTTCCACCTTTCAACTAGGCAGTTTAGAAATAAATGCCACAAAAGCCAAAAGCGAAATCACTCGAATAACCACATTTTTTTAACTGTAAAGAACCACATATACCGACAAGAACCAACTCAATTTGTAATTGTCATCTGTCATAACACAGAGTTCAAATAAGAACTAAGAGAATATCTCACTATCCAAGATCACACCCTTTTCCACAATTTTTCTTTTAAGAATTTAAGTTTCTCTTAAACCATAAGATCCCAAATCATCGGATAACACATTAACTCATTTCTCTTAAATTGGCAACCTCAAAGCGATGTTCAGCTGAACACAAAATCCACATTTATGCAGGAAACCTCCAACCCACAATATCACACTCTAGCCAACTTCTCTACCAAAGGAATTACGTTGACAAGTAAATCCCAACACATCTCAATATAGATTTCCGCTACAATCACATCACCTCAATCTTTTAAGGATAATCAACTTGAAATTCACCACATTCACTCTCATTTACTGCTTCTAAATGATTCTTTCAGAAATCACCATAACTCTTGGAACCTAATCCCAGGAAACCAAGATGCTAGCATAAAAATGCAAAGCCCAATTCAACCTCTAAGACTCTTACAATGAACTTCTGGTATACTTGAGAGGTAACCCTCAGATCTAATGACTAAAATTTTCACACCGCTCAACCAAAACCTCAGTCGTTAATTTCAATATTCCTCACAAATCAAGTAACCACCTAAGGCGATTCGTTTCATCAATCTTAGACCTTATCTAACCCACACCAATCAAATGCGGCTACTCGACTACAATGTACCCATAATGACACAATACCCTCACTGATTGACCAAGATTCAAACATAATCAATTACTAACGTCGATTAATGAATATATTCTTGATCAAACTATCCTTAGAGATAATCTAACTCCCATTGGGTTACTTACTGAGGCCGATTCACACTTGACAATAACTCAACAATCTCTACTATCCCATTAATTAACACGACTATTAGATTTCTCTATACTGCTACTCTCATTAACTACACCATCATGCTACTTCTACACGATCTTACCGAGTACCCAAATGCGATACCCTAATAATCTGATCAAAATTTCCATACTTGCTAATTCTAATGTTCTATCAAAATGAACACAAAATCTTGGACCACATCTCGCTATAGGTCCTACTAGTTGTGACAACGAAATCTGTTAACTCTAAAGATAAATATTCTTTTTAACTCAAATCCTCTCCAATGATTATTCTAATAAATCGATTTATCCTCTCAGACAACCTGACACCTAAAGGTTCACCAAACCATCTACTAGACCACCACTATCTAGTTGCCAAAACACAACCGAAGAGACATTGCAATACAGTTCGGTTAACCCTTTCTTAGAAGAAGAGACAAATAAGAAAGATTTAAGCAAAAAAAAAATGTTACCACTCACAGTAGTTACAAGTTCACGAGAAACAATCAGATAATGATGTTCTCAGAAAACAAAAGATAAGATCAAAGTTGAGGGCACACATCCCACAAGCAGAGAACATCAAACCTCAAACGAGAATAAAACATTGCTTTTGGAAATTCGGGAAAAACTCTTGTGGGCAAGAACAAAACTTTACTTCAATCTCAAATACTTCTACTCTACTCGACTTTCATTGGTTACAACATCACCATGCCAATTCCGACAAAAAGATATTTGAAGACCACAACCCAAAAACCACTTAGGAACAAATAAAACTCACAAAATGTCACTTTGCTCTAAACAAATTCAGCTACCACATCAACATGAGGTCTGAAAGATCCCAAACGTGACCTAGAAACATATTCACTTAATCAACATCAGACGAGCGATCCAATTCCTTTATACAGAACATTCAATATTATCATCATAATCCCTTACTGACAATCACACTAACAATAAAACAATGCACTCTTAGCGAGACTCATCCTAGCCTCTTATCCCATCATAAACCTCTCCAAAAGAAACACAAGCCACAAGGTTAGAACAAACATCTTTTAACCAGATTATGCTATCACATAATAATTTTGTAAAGCGCACTATGAGAGACCACTTATCCATTCATCCACTCAACCATAAGTGTTGCTCAACACCCACTTCAACTATCATTGACAATTGACAATTATATTTATCACGTATGCAAATGGAGTCCTGCTGCTATTTACTATCACATGTCTATTTATAAACACAGAGTCAACATTCCACTTTATGCTCAGAGTTTAATTAAAGATTTAATAACATCATCTACTTTAATCACCGGGTTTCACAAGGTACTACCTCAACATCTATCTAATCAGATATACATGTTTCAATCTAGCAATTATGTATGATCATCAAGTAGCCAGTTTATGAAAATCTTCAGATTAATATCCTCTAAGGCATCGTTCAACCACATCCATAACATAATCATCACTAAAGCGTAGACAAATCCCTTGAGATACTTTACTCCGAATTATCCGATAAATATATCAAATTCCACAATCTTAATGATCAGATCAAAGCATCAATATACCACACCTCTTAATAAGTCTTGGATTCCTAGTAGGAATGGTCATACCGTTTAAACAAGTTCATCTTGTAACGACTCTATGACAACATCAAGCTTATCAACTTCACTTCCAACGATCTTGGTTAAGACCGATTATGCACCACATTATAAATCCAACTTGATAACTCATACATTATCAATATATCCTTTATGCTTAAAACCTCTCACAAAATACAACAAAACATCTCAAAAGAGTTTTGATACTTTCCTTCTCAAAGAAGAGGCACTAAACTTCAATATTCCAACTACTTTAAAAGAAGTGCGTAAAGTCAAAACGTACTTCAAAGAAGTTTGTAAATGATACTTTCCATTATCTAAAACACCAAACAAATAAACGGATCAAGTTTGCCAACAAAAAGGTAGAACTCCTATGACAAGGAACAATATTGCCAATGACAACGTTTACAAGTAGCAAGAATAGCTCAAGAGTCAGAAAAGACAACATTTGCTCTATAAAACAAATACAAACCAATTGAAATCCATCAACTGCATTGTAACCATTATCCAAAGAAGGTTCATCAACTACATGCGGCTCAACAGTTGGAAAACAATGTTTGCTTTAAGGATCAAATTAAATCAATGGAAGAGAACAACTCTTGTAAAGAAACTCACTATTCTCATACTGCGAACGGTGGTGTAGCATGGTAAAGCCCAGAGCCACAACCACGGCCTCAACCTCTCAACATGGGTTATCCCCACACAATATAATCACAATCAATTAATGAGCAATAAAACTCAATTCATATGAGCAATCAATACTATGATAAAACGGAAACGTAAATGCAATGCTATACCCATTCCCATCCTACTGTGCTTAGTGTGTCAAAATTAATATTTCATGAACCACGGACCTCTGACGCGCTCGATACCAATCAGAACACCCACCCAACACGACCTCGAATGCTACAAAACTAATAACAAAGCGATTAAAACCAAGACACTTTACTAAATTCGGTAGAACCTTCTCTCTTTAGCTAACTTTACCAAGGGTTCCAACAATTACATTTATCCAAATTAAACAATCGAACATTCAAAGATAATCGGTAGGCATTCATGACATACTAAGTGACTAGAGCATAATCACCAATATCCAAATATGCTAGTCTTCGTTATTACAAATAATCCAACACGAAAACATCATCATATTGAATCAATTAAGCAATTTGCTCATTTATTAAGGCATGATTTGAAATTTAATCAACTTTAGAAGGTTCATGGTAGTGTGCGTGTGAACATAGAGCTACTCGCTCCCATGCATGTCGTTTCTGGATTGGGTACCTAAAACAACAATAAAGCAAGAGTGAGTCCATCGACTCGGCAAAGTACAATTCATGGCATCAACAAGATACATAATGGTAAATCGTCAATTATTATCCATCCACACACCAAACGTATCACATGCTCATGCTATGCAAATGCTCAAATGCTCCTTATCTTTCTCTTTCTCTTTTGCGCATTACACCAGCAATGCGAGGTATGCAACCGTCGTTGCGTACCCATGCCTGTGCTCGCAAGCACAGGGACCAATTGCCCAATACTCCGCAAGTATAGGGGACCTCAAGCCCACACTCCACAAGTGTGGGGACCATAAGCCCATCGTTTACATGATGGGGACCTCTTTCTTAATGCCCACATTCCACGAATGTGGGGACCTCAAGCCCGTCATCTACATGACGGGGACCTCAAATATGCATTTCTGGTCACCACGTGACCAGGTATTATGAATGCTCTCATGGTGCATATGAACAATTACCGTTTTGCAATAAGCATGAACAACATCAATACCATACATGATTAACAGTCACGCGTATCATAAGCATTCCTCATCTTTAGCCAGCATATCATACTATGAATAAAACACGGCTAATATATCAATACTAGCATGTATCATAGACTTCATAACTTTCAAACATCCATGAATAACACATAACTCATATCACTAGAAACCATGAACAATACCAAACATACCACCATAACAATCATGGATAACACAAACACTCCTAGTATTTATCAAACAATAGCATGCAATGTTTTCTATCATATCCATCACTATACTTGCCTTAATCGAGAGTATGAGGGACGTGCGAGTAGGGCTGCCTCCGGATCAAACCTCCACCTGAACATATTTATAATGCACGCTAAGATAACAGTAATAGGCCAAACAACTATAAGAGTAAACACGAACTCGCAATAGTTCCTTTAGCGCGAACCCAATCCCAACTTCTAAGTGTTATTCTATCCCCTCTGTGGACAGTCACGTTCTAAAATTCATAACTTTTACTACAGAGGTTCAAATGAGGTGTTCTTGGACTCTAATTAAAGTTTAACAAAATCTTCATGTAAACCTAGTTGGTGAGTCCTCCTGATTCAGTCATCTAATAAACCTATCGAGCTAATTATCATAACAACAAATTCACGTCAGGTTTTATGGAAGATCACTAAAACTATCATAACTTTTGCTACGAAAGTTCAAATCTCGCGTTCTTTATCTCTCTGAAAAGGTATGGAAATTACCTACATTGTTCGTTATAACGAGATCCTCTGATTTCCAATTTAACTAACAGTTTTATCCAGTTTCCTACAATGTGCCCGAAAGCTGGCAGATCAGTAGGACAGCGATACTTAAAAATTCATAACTCCCAGACCGTTAATCGGATTTGGGCGTTCTTGGCGGCCACTGAAAGCTAAGAACATAAGCCAACTATCTCTAGGAGGGTGGATCCCAGATTCTACATCTAAAAACATGAAAACTGTCGCCCAAACTCATCGGACGTAACGCGATGTATTAAACCGACGAAATTCAATCTACCATACGACATTAACCACAACTACTACGCAACAACCAACGAAGAACACGCGAAGGTGAAGATTTGGCCCCGCGAAGATGATCTCCTCTCCTTTCTTCACTTGATCGGCAGCAAAGAGCACCGACGGAGAGGAAGGAGGCACCAATGGAGGATGGGGCTGCTTGGGAGGAGGGGTGATATCAGAGCGGTGGTGGTACTGTAGCAGGTGGCATACTACAGTAACCCTAGGGGTTTTGACTACCCCTAATGGGCCAAGACTATGGGCCTTTGACCCAAGATTTAATCCCCTTCAAGAGAAATTCTAAAATCCCATTTAAAATCCTGAAAAAAACGGTTGAAATTCAAATAACTCTCTCCCGTTAATTCTTTCTAATACTTTTGGGGTATTACAGATGGGTACGAGAAGCTCCTCTTTACGAAATGGAACTAAGTACCAAGCACCCACAATGGAATTCTACAGTGCCCTACCTCATTTCAGCATACATTTGGAATGCTTCCGAGACGGTGTAAAACTTTCCGGATCATTGGGTACCAGAAGCTCCATTTTATGAAATCGAGGCACGAGAAGAAACTGACTACTAAACTCCGATAATGGACTTCTACCCTGCCCTACCTCATTTCGGCGTGCGTTTGGAATGCTTTTGAGCTGGTGTTAAACTTTCTAGATCGACACGTGCTAGAAGATCCACTTTACGAAATCGAGGCACGAAAAGAAGCTGGGTAGCAAACACCCATAATGGACTACTCCTGTGCCCTACCTCATTTCGGCATGCACTGAGAATGCTTCCGAGCTGGTGTTTAACTTTCCAGATCGACAGGTACCAGAAGCTCCATTTTACGAAACCGAGGCACGAAAAGAAACTAAGTACCAAACACCCAGAATGGACATCTACAGTGCCATACCTCATTTCGGCATGCGTTTGGAATGCTTTGGAGCCGGTGTAAAACTTTCCAGAATGATAGGTACCAGAAGCTCCATATTACAAAATCGAGGCACAAAAAGAAACTGAGTACCAAACACCCGTAACAGACTACTCCTATGCCCTACTGACTTCGGCATGCATTTGGAATGCTTTCGAGCCGGTGTAAAACTTTCCAGATCGGCGGGTGCCAGAAGCTCCAGCTTATGAAATCGAGGCACGGAAAGAAAATTAGTACTAATCACTTGTAATGGACTTCTGGTGTGCCGTACCTCACTTCGGCGTGCATACACAATACTTCTGAGCCGGTGTTAAACTTTCAAAAATGACGTCTACCACACGCTCCATTTTACGAAATCGACGCATGAAAAGAAACTGAGTACCAAACAACCACAATGGACTTCTAGAGTGCCCTACCTCATTTCGGTGTGCAATTGAAATGCTTCCGAGCTGGTGTTACACTTTCCAGATCGACAGGTACCAGAAGCTCCACTTTACAAAATCGAGGCACGAAAAAAAATTTGCTCTAAACACCCATAATGGACTTCTAGTGTGCCGTAGCTCACTTCGACGTGCATATGCAGTACTTCTAAGCAGGTGTTAAAGTATCCAGAACGACGTGTATCAGAAGCTCCATTTTACAAAATCGAGGCATGAAAACAACCTGAGTACCAAACACCCACAGTGGACTTCTGCAGTGCCCTACCACATTTCGTGCGTGCATTTGGAATGCTTCCGAGCCGGTGTTAAACTTTCCAGACGGACGGGTACTAGAAGCTCCATTTTATGAAATCGAGGCACGAAAAGAAACTGAGTACCAAACATCAATAAATGGACTTCTACAGTGCCCTACCTCATTTCGGCGTTCGTTCGGAATGCTTCGAAGCCGGTGTTAAACTTTCCAGAATGATGGGTACCAGAAGGTTTCGGCGTGTAATTGAAATGCTTCCGAGCCGGTGTTACACTTTGCTATGCTTGATGTTTCAAATATAAGATCCAGTTCAAGAAGGAGAGGATGGTGAGAACATGACCCATATAGATACAATCAAATTTGCTATGCTTGCTGTTCCAAATATAAGAGCTTGTACACTTCACTTAAATTATCAAGTGAGCTCGTTTTTAGAAGTGTCTTTATATTATATGAACTATATGATGTACCTAATGATGAAATATGTATGTGTGCAGCACCATGTCATTTTTGGTCCAACACAAGCAAACAGTTCGAGCTGGACTCGTTCTGGAATCCAGTTCGGCCTCCGGAATCAGCCTAATAACACCAACTTAAAATAGGCATAACTTTCACATATGGAGTCCGTTGGAGGTCCACGAGTACTTGATTGAAAGCTTATTTCGTCCTCTTTCCAACGGATCTAGCCTCACCTCCAAATTCCTTATGGACTGATTGTAATCATCAAAAGAAGACATCATATCACCTATTTGGGGGCAATCTGGGCTTTGTAATCATACTAAACTTGGACCATCTGCCGGCGGCCCACTACATGAACAGTAACCACGAGTTGTAATCCCACCCCATTATTTGTTTTAGATTTGTGGCTCATCGTCCCCTATTTAAGGAGGACGCACCCCCTCTAGTTTCCTGGGGATTTCGTTTAGTTAAGGTTTAGCCATTGTGCAAACTTCTGATCTTCAGTTGTGTCGGATGACCACCTGTCAAGACAACCTTTGGAATCCCACCTTATTAATATTTCATAAATATTTGCAATACATTAGATTGCGTTTTATCATGTTCTTGCGTGTTCTTCGATTGCATGCAGGAATAGGCCTTCGTGGTCAGGTTGATCACGCTTCCAGCAAGGTCAATAACATCTCGGAGTTAAACTTTCCAGAATGATATGTACCAGAAGCTCCACTTTACAAAATCGAGGCACAAAAAGAAACTGAGTACCAAACACCCGTAATAGACAACTACTATGCCCTACCTGACTTCGGCATGCATTTGGAATGCTTCCGAGCCGGTGTAAAACTTTCCAGATCGGCGGGTACCAGAAGCTCCAGTTTATGAAATCGAGGCACGGAAAGAAAATTAGTACTAATCAACTGTAATGGACTTCTGGTGTGCCGTACCTCACTTCGGCGTGCATACACAATACTTCTGAGCCGGTGTTAAACTTTCCAAAATGATGTGTACCACAAGCTCCATTTTACGAAATCGACGTACGAAAAGAAACTGAGTACCAAACAACCACAATGGACTTCTACAGTGACCAACCTCATTTCGACGTGCAACTGAAATGCTTCCGAGCCGGTGTTAAACTTTCTAGATCAACACGTACCCGAAGCTCCACTTTACAAAATCGAGGCACGGAAAGAAAATTAGTTCTAAACACCCATAATGGACTTCTAGTGTGCCGTACGTCACTTCGGCGTGCATATACAATACTTCTAAGCAGGTGTTAAAGTTTCTAGAACGACGTGTATCACAAGCTCCATTTTACAAAATCGAGGCAAGAAAAGAAACTGAGTACCAAACATCCAAAATGGACTTCTACAGTGCCCTACCACATTTCGTGCGTGCATTTTGAATGCTTCCGAGCCGGTGTTAAGCTTTCCAGATGGAAGGGTACCAGAAGCTCCATTTTATGAAATCGAGGCACGAGAAGAAACGGAGTACCAAACACCAATAATGAACTTCTACAGTGCCCTACCTCATTTCGGCATTCGTTTGTAATGCTTCGAAGCCGGTGTTAAACTTTCCAAAATGATGGGTACCAGAAGCTCCTCTTTACGAAAAGGAACTGAGTACCAAGCACCCACAATGGAATTCTACAGTGCCCTACCTCATTTCGGCATGCATTTGGAATGCTTCCGAGCCGGTGTAAAACTTTCCAGATCAATGGGTACCAGAAGCTCCATTTTATGAATTCGAGGCACAAGAAGAAACTCAGTTCCAAACTCCAACAATGGACTTCTACAGTGCCCTACCTCATTTCGGCGTGCGTTTGTAATGGGTTCGAGCTGGTGTTAAACTTTCTAGATCGACGGGTACCAGAAGCTCCACTTAACAAAATCGAGGAATGAAAAGAAACTGAGTACCAAAAACCACAATGGACTTCAACAGTGCCCTACCTCATTTTGGCGTGCAATTGAAATGCTTCCAAGCCGGTGTTAAACTTTCTAGATCGACGGCTACCAGAAGCTCTATTTTATGAAATCAAGGCACGAGAAGAAACTGAGTACCAAACTCCAACAATGGACTTCTACAGTGCCCTACCTCATTTCGGCGTTCGTTTGGAATGCTTCGAAGCCGGTGTTAAACTTTCCAGAATGATAGGTACCAGGAGCTCCACTTTACAAATTCGAGGCACAAAAAGAAACTGAGTACCAAACACCCGTAATAGACAACTTCTATGCCCTACCTAACTTCAGCATGCATTTGGAATGCTTCCGAGCCGGTGTAAAACTTTCCAGATCGGCGGGTACCGGAAGCTCTAGTTTTTGAAATGGAGGCACAAAAAGAAAATTAGTACTAATCACCTGTAATGGACTTCTGGTGTGCCGTACCTCACTTCGGCGTGCATACACAATACTTCTGAGCCGGTGTTAAACTTTCCAAAATGACGTGTACCACAAGCTCAAGTTTACAAAATCGACGCACGAAAAGAAACAGAGTACCAAACAACCACAATGGATTTCTACAATGCCCTACCTCATTTCGGCGTGCAATTGAAATGCTTCCGAGCCGGTGTTAAACTTTCCAGATCGACACGTACCAGAAGCTCCACTTTACAAAATTGAGGCACAGAAAGAAAATTAGTTCTAAAAACACCCATAATGGACTTCTAGTGTGTCGTACCTCACTTCGGCGTGCATGTGCAATACTTCTAAGCAGGTTGTTAAAGTTTTTAGAACAACGTGTATCACAAGCTCCATTTTACAAAATCTAGGTATAAAAAGAAACTGAGTACCAAACACCCACAATGGACTTCTATAGTGCCCTACCACATTTCGTTCTTGAGCCTCTAATTTTCCCTTTAACTGATCGCTCAAGTCAGATTACTAAAACCTGTCAGAATACCGACGGATTTGTAGAACAGTAACACTAATAAATTCATAACTTCTGCTAAAAAGGTCCGAATAATGCAATCTTGTACTTCATCGAAAGCTAATGACGTCCTCTACAATACTCTAGGAGATGTCCAGAGCTGATTCTGCTTGCATCTATAACAAAACATGGATCTAACACGAATTGTCCTGAACAGGCCTAATTACCGATACTGCTACAACAATAAAAGATGCATCTAATTTGGGGAAAACCGGGGTTACCCTTGACGAACCGATTGCTGGGCACGAAGAGCACCCACCAGCGAACCCTCCCCGTGAAGATGGTCTTCTCCTCTTCTTCTACCTCTTTCCTCTTCCTCTCCTCCTTCCCCTTCTTCTTCTTCCCAATGGCCAGCAGTAGGGAGGACGATGCCGAGGAGAGGAGGAGCAGTAGGAGGCGAAGGTACTATAGCGCGTCTACTGTAGCATGTGCATTGTAGCATGGTGGCTACTATAGCACAGGTAGCTAGGGTTTAGTCCTCCCCCCTTCCTTGCCTTCTAACGGGCTGCTAGCCCACATATGGGCCTTGGGCACTATGGCCGGCTCCTCTCCTCTCGAATATGAATTGGCGACCCATTCCTCTCTTAAAATTCTGAACTTTCTTAATTCTCTCTCAACTTAGTTGTTCTCTCTCGAATATTCTTTCGAATACTTTTGGGGTATTACAGATCCACTTTACAAAATCGAGGCATGAAAAGAAACTGGGTACCAAACACCTATAATGGACTACTCCTATGCCCTACCTCATTTCGGCATGCACTCGGAATGCTTCCGAGCTGGTGTTAAAATTTCCAGATCGACGGGTACCAGAAGCTTTGTTTTATGAAACCGAGGCGCCAAAAGAAACTGAGTACCAAACACCCAGAATGGATATCTATAGTAACCATACCTTATTTCGGCGCGCGTTAGGAATGCTTCGGAGCCGGTGTTAAACTTTCCATAATGATAGGTACCAGAAGCTCCACTTTACAAAATTGAGGCATAGAAAGAAGCTAAGTACCAAACACCCGTAATGGACTACTCCTATGCCCTACCTGACTTCGGCATGCACTTAGAATACTTTCGAGCCGGTGTTAGACTTTCCAGAAAAACGGATAACAGATGCTCCAGTTTATCAAATCGAGGTACGGAAAGAAAATTAGTACTAATCACCTGTAGTGGACATCTGGTGTGCCGTACCTCACTTTGGCGTGCATATACAATACTTTTGAGCCGATGTTAAACTTTCCAAAATGACGTGTACCACAAGCTCCATTTTACGAAATCGACGCATGAAAAGAAACTGAGTACCAAGCATCCACAATGGACTTCTACAGTGCCCTACCACATTTCATGCGTGTATTTTGAATGCTTCTGAGCCGGTATTAAACTTTCCAGATGGACGGGTACAAGAAGCTCTATTTTATGAAATCGAGGTATGAAAAGAAACTGAGTACCAAACACCAATAATGGACTACTGCTATGCCCTACTTGACTTCGGCATGCACTTGGAATATTTTCGAGCCGTTGTTAAACTTTCCAGAACAACGGATAAAAAAAGCTCCAGTTTAAGAAATCGAGGCACAGCAAGAAAATTAGTACTAATCACATGTAATGGACTTCTGGAGTGCCGTACCTCACTTCGGCGTGCATATACAAAACTTCTGAGCCGGTGTTAAACTTTCCAAAATGATGTGTACCATAAGCTCCATTTTACGAAATCAACGCACGAAAAGAAACTGAGTACCAAACAACCACAATGGACTTCTAAAGTGCCCTACCTCATTTCGGCGTGCAATTGAAATGCTTCCGAGCCGGTGTTAAACTTTCCAGATCGACAGGTACCAGAAGCTCCACTTTACAAAATCGAGGCACAGAAAGAAAATTAGTTCTAAACACCCATATTGGACTTCTAGTGTGTCGTTCCTCACTTCGGCGTGCATATGCAATACTTCTGAGCTGGTGTTAAAGTTTCTAGAACAACGTGTATCACAAGCTCCATTTTACAAAATCGAGGCATGAGAAGAAACTGAGTACCAAACACCCACAATGTACTTCTACAGTGCCCTACCACATTTCGGCATTCGTTTGGAATGCTTCGAAGCCGGTTTTAAACTTTCCAGAATGATGGGTACGAGACGCTCCTCTTTACGAAATGGAACTGAGTACCTAGCACCCACAATGGAATTCTACAGTGTCCTAGTTCATTTCGGCATGCATTTGGAATGCTTCCGAGCGGGTGTAAAACTTTCCAGATCCACGGGTACCAGAATCTCCATTTTATGAAATCGAGGCATGAGAAGAAACTGAGTACCAAACTCCAATAATGGACTTCTACAGTGCCCTACCTCATTTCGGCATGCGTTTGGAATGCTTCCGAGCCGGTGTTAAACTTTCTAGATCGACGGGTATCAGAAGCTCCACTTTACAAAATCGAGGAACGAAAAGAAACTGAGAACGAAAAACCCACAATGTACTTCTACAGTGCCCTACCTCATTTCGACACGCAATTGAAATGCTTCCGAGCCGGTGTTAAACTTTCTAGATCGACAGGTACCAGAAGATCCACTTTACGAAATCGAGGCATGAAAAGAAACTGGGTACCAAACACCCATAACGGACTACTCCTATGCTCTACCTCATTTCGACATGCACTAGGAATGCTTCCGAGCTGGTGTTAAACTTTCCAGATCGACGGGTGCCAGAAGCTCCGTTTTATGAAACCGTGGCACGAAAAGAAACTGAGTACCAAACACTTAGAATGGACATCTACAGTGCCCTACCTCATTTCGGCATGCATTTGTAATGCTTCGGAGCCGGTGTTAAACTTTCCAGAATGATAGGTACCAGAAGCTCCACTTTACAAAATTGAGGCATAGAAAGAAGCTAAGTACCAACACCCGTAATGGACTACTCCTATGCCCTACCTGACTTCGGCATGCACTTAGAATACTTTCGAGCCGGTGTTAGACTTTCCAGAAAAACGGATAACAGAAGCTCCAATTTATCAAATCGAGGTACGGAAAGAAAATTAGTACTAATCACCTGTAGTGGACATCTGGTGTGCCGTACCTCACTTTGGCGTGCATATACAATACTTTTGAGCCGATGTTAAACTTTCCAAAATGATGTGTACCACAAGCTCCATTTTACGAAATCGACGCATGAAAAGAAACTGAGTACCAAGCATCCACAATGGACTTCTACAGTGCCCTACCACATTTCGTGCGTGTATTTTGAATGCTTCTGAGCCGGTATTAAACTTTCGGATGGGACGTTGCCAGAAGCTCTATTTTATGAAATCGAGGTATGAAAAGAAACCGAGTACCAAACACCAATAATGGACTACTGCTATGCCCTACTTGACTTCGGCATGCACTTGGAATATTTTCGAGCTGTTGTTAAACTTTCCAGAACAACGGATAAAAGCTCCAGTTTAAGAAATCGAGGCACAGCAAGAAAATTAGTACTAATCACATGTAATGGACTTCTGGAGTGCCGTACCTCACTTCGGCGTGCATATACAAAACTTACGAGCGGTGTTAAACTTTCCAAAATGATGTGTACCATAAGCTCCATTTCACGAAATCAGCATACGAAAACCGAGTACCAAACAACCACAATGGACTTCTAAAGTGCCCTACCTCATTTCGTGTGCAATTGAAATGCTTAGAGCGGTGTTAAACTTTCTAGATCGGCGAGTGCGTAAGCTCCACTTTACAAAATCGAGGCACGAGAAGAAAATTAGTTCTAAACACCCATATTGGACTTCTAGTGTGTCGTTCCTCACTTCAGCGTGCATATGCAATATACGAGCTGGTGTTAAAGTTTCTAGAACAACGTGTATCACAAGCTCCATTTTACAAAATCGAGGCATGAGAAAGAAAGCGAGTACCAAACACCCACAATGTACTTCTACGATGCCCTACCACATTTCGGCATTCGTTTGGAATGCTTGAATGGTTTTAAACTTTCGAGAATGATGGGTGCGAGGCGCTCCTCTTTACGAAATGGAACGAGTACCTAGCACCCACAATGGAATTCTCTGATGTCCTAGTTCATTTCGGCATGCATTTGGAATGCTTAGGCGGGTGTAAACTTTCAGATCACGGTGCCGAATCTCCATTTTATGAAATCGAGGCATGAGAAGAAGCGAGTACCAAACTCCAATAATGGACTTCTACGAATGCCTACCTCATTTCGCATGCGTTTGGAATGCTTAGAGCGGTGTTAAACTTTCTAGATCGGCGGTATCGAAGCTCCACTTTACAAAATCGAGAACGAAAAGCGAGAGCGAAAAACCCACAATGTACTTCTCACGATTGCCCTACCTCATTCGACACGCAATTGAAATGCTTCCGAGCCGGTGTTAAACTTTCTAGATCGGCAGTGCGGAAGATCCACTACGAAATCGAGGCATGAAAAAGCTGGGTACCAAACACCCATAACGGACTACCTATGCTCTACCTCATTTCGACATGCACTAGGAATGCTCCGAGCTGGTGTTAAACTTTCGGATCGACGGGTGCGAAGCTCCGTTTTATGAAATAGTGGTACCTGGCGAGTACCAAACACTTAGAATGGACATCTACGATTGCCTACCTCATTCGGCATGCATTTGTAATGCTTGGGCGGTGTTAAACTTTCGAGAATGATAGGTACCGAGCTCCACTTTACAAAATTGAGGCATAGAAAGAAGCTAAAGTACCAACACGTAATGGACTACTCCTATGCCCTACGACCCGGCATGCACTTAGAATACTTTGAGGCGGTGTTAGACTTTCGAAAAAGCGGATAATGAAGCTCCAATTTATCAAATCGAGTGCGGAAAGAAAATTAGTACTAATCACCTGTAGTGGACATGCGGTGTGCCGTACCTCACTTTGGCGTGCATATACAATACTTTTGAGCGATGTTAAACTTTCCAAAATGATGTGTACCACAAGCTCCATTTACTGAAATCGGCGCATGAAAAGAAAGCGAGTACCAAGCATCCACAATGGACTTCTCGATTGCCTACCACATTTAAATGCGTGTATTTTGAATATACGAGCGGTATTAAACTTTCGGATGGGCGGGTACAAGAAGCTCTATTTTATGAAATCGAAGTGCGAAAAGCGGTACCAAACACCAATAATGGACTCTGCTATGCCCTACTTGACTTGGCATGCTTGGAATATTTTCGAGCCGTTGTTAAACTTTCCAAAACAACGGATAAAAAGCTCCGATTTATGAAATCGAGGCGACAAGAAAATTAGTACTAATCACATGTAATGGACTTACGAGTGCCGTACCTCACTTGGCGTGCATATACAATATACGAGCCGGTGTTAAACTTTCCAAAATGATGTGTACCATAAGCTCCATTTTACGAAATCAGCATACGAAAAGAGTACCAAACAACGAATGGACTTCTAAAGTGCCCTACCTCATTTCGGTGCAATTGAAATGCTTCCAGAGCGGTGTTAAACTTTCAGTTGGCCAGTGCGAAGCTCCACTTTACAAAATCGAGGCACAGAAAGAAAATTAGTTCTAAACACCCATATTGGACTTCTAGTGTGCCGTTCCTCATTTCAGCGTGCATATGCAATACTTCTGAGCTGGTGTTAAAGTTTCTAGAACAACGTGTATCACAAGCTCCATTTTACAAAATCGAGGCATGAGAAGAAACTGAGTACCAAACACCCACAATGTACTTCTACAACGATTGCCCTACCACATTTCGGCTTTCGTTTGGAATGCTTCGAAGCCGGTTTTAAACTTTCCAGAATGATGGGTACGAGACGCTCCTCTTTGCGAAATGGAACTGAGTACCTAGCACCACAATGGAATTCTCATTGTCCTACTTCATTTCGGCATGCATTTGGAATGCTTCCGGCGGTGTAAAACTTTCGGATCCACGGTGCCGAATCTCCATTTTATGAAATCGAGGCATGAGAAGAAAGCGAGTACCAAACTCCAATAATGGACTTCTCTGATTGCCCTACCTCATTTCGCATGCGTTTGGAATGCTTCCGAGCGGTGTTAAACTTTCTAGATCGGCGGGTATCGAAGCTCCACTTTACAAAATCGAGCGAAAAGCGAGCGAAAAACCCACAATGGACTTCTACGATTGCCCTACCTCATTTCGACATGCAATTGAAATGTTTAGAGCGGTGTTAAACTTTCTAGATCGGCAGTGCGGAAGATCCACTTTACGAAAATCGAGGCATGAAAAGAAACTGGGTACCAAACACCCATAATGGACTACTCCTATGCTCTACCTCATTTCGACATGCACTAGGAATGCTTCCGAGCTGGTGTTAAACTTTCCAGATCGACGGGTGCCAGAAGCTCTGTTTTATGAAACCGTGGCACGAAAAGAAACTGAGTACCAAACACTTAGAATGGACATCTACAGTGCCCTACCTCATTTCGACATGCATTTGTAATGCTTCGGAGCCGGTGTTAAACTTTCCAGAATGATAGGTGCCAGAAGCTCGACTTTACAAAATCGAGGCACAAAAAGAAACTGAGTACCAAACACCCATAATGGACTACTCTTATGCCCTACCTGACTTCGGCATGCACTTGGAATAGTTTCGAGCTGGTGTGAAACTTTCCAGAACAATGGAAAACAGAAGCTCCAGTTTATGAAATCGAGGCACAGAAAGAAAATTAGTACTAATCAGTTGTAATGGACTTCTGGTGTGCCGTACCTCACTTCGGCGTGCATATACAATACTTCTGAGCCGGTGTTAAACTTTCCAAAATGACGTGTACGACAAGGAAACTAGTCTTTGCTGTTTTGGTCATCGTGAAACACCGACCGGATTAAATAGGTGACCTGTGTTTGCATGATGGTGAAACTATCGGATAATAGTATGTCTTTGACGAATGGGTTTTGGTGTAACCTTTTAAATTGTGTAGTAGGTTCCCTCTAAAATAGAGTGGTTGTTGTAGTGAGGATGTAAGAATTTGGTATACACTCAATTGAGGATGAGAAGATAAAGGGCTATGTAACATTTTGGTAAGCCTTTGGAGACTTTATAAAGGAATAGTTGATGTTAACAAACATTGTTAAGAGTGAATTATTCTTGATGTTAGTAATATGGTCCACAAAAGATTATGACGCATTGGAGTGGTGATGATTCTTCTAAGGAGAAAGTAAGTTGATTGCTTTTCATAATATCATATAAATGAAATGTTTGAAGTTTTGCATTCGTGATCCTTTGGGAGTTCATGAATTATATGGTAGATGAAATTAGTTTGAGCAATGTGGCGCTTTGGAAGGTTCTATTTGGTTCCTAAGTGATTAATGTGATTTGGTATTAAAGACTTTTCTTGTTTAGGTTGGCAAGTAATGTTGTAATCAAAGAAAATTGTTTTCTTTGTTAACGGAAAATGTTTACCATAAGTATTTGAGGTTGGAGTTAAGAATTTTATTCTGCAGCTTTTCTGTCATTGCAGCTTAAGAGTTTCTTGGATTTCCATAGCAATGTTTTCTTGTGTGTTGAAACTTGTATTTGTTTGTTTCTTCCTTTTGAGAAAGGTAACTAACTTGTGTAATATAGCGATTGGTTGGTGGTGGTCAAGTAAATGATAGCGGTGAGAATTTTGGGGACAAACCCATTTGAAGAGCAGTAGAAAGTGAATTGGTTTTGACCTATAATTCTTGTAGAGAATTTGATTTAAATGGACTGTTTACCGTTGAAATAAAACTGATTAGTGTTACAATTAGCGGAACCCATAGCGAATCATAATCCAAGAATCTTCATTCATGTTGGAATGTTGGGATTATTGAAAATATGGGAAACTTGATCATTGTGTTAGAGTATCGCGATTGGGTAACTTTGTGAAGTTGTGTAGGTGATCTATGATGGTGAAGTTTAATGAGAGTAGCGGAGTGGAGAAACCTAAGCGTCGTGCTAATTAATGGGATAGCAGGAATTGTTGAGCTACTATCAAGTATGACTCGGCCTCAGTGAGTAACCCTATGGGAGTTAAATTATCTCTAAGGATATCTTGGTCAATCAGTGAGGGTTTTGCGAACGGGTATATTGTGGTGGTGTAACTGGATTGGATTGGTGTGGATTAGAGAAGGTCTAAGATTGGCAAAATAAATCACCTTGGGCGGTGTCGACGATCGAGACGTCGATCTTACGAAATGAATAGGAAAGAATGATGTGGAAATTCTGGGGACATAATGGAACTGCTTTTTTATTAATATGAACTAGAATTTACAGGGAATGCCTTCTGACTAGATGGTGAACAACTCCTGTTTACACTGAGAACACTGCTTGCTATGCTACGATGTCAGACTTAAAACACAAATCTAATGTCTATGCTTTAGTCCAAATCTACGGTGTTCCATTCATCACACGGTAGAGAATATACCTGGAATTAATTCCAAACATCAGTTCATACCTTGTGCGAGCAGTTCCCTGGTCAAGGGTTAGGCACAGGACCTCGTCCGACCATTGTGTAACCTTAGGGGATACGACCATGAAGACGTATGGTCTTTATGTATTAAAAATAATATAAAGAGGTTTTAATCCTCGTCAGCTAGCCCCCGAACTTTAAATGAATAGGTCGTGTGAACACCTCTCTTCCAATGAAGTCGTATCGGGCAGACGCTCATTAAATGCAATGACATTTGAAGCGGTCTATATTCACTTTAAAGTTGAGAACTTGCCTTGGGAATCGAAGAGTTTTGTGTCCGTTGGAAAAAAAGATTTTTGTCCGTTGGACTTTTGGGTAACTCTTGATTGCAGTTAGAAATTCTAAAGCTATAAAAACCCCTTTGTGGACTTCAAGTTTTACACTTCCTACTTTTCCTCTTCATCTCACGAGTACAAAATTGCCTCCAACCTCTTATTCTTCAACCCTCCTTTCTTTCCTCGTTCAAAACCCGACCATGTCGGACAAATTACTAAGCTGGTGGCTTTCGATTTGGCGAGAAGAAACTTGAGAGCTTGGAGAAGATCGGGTTGCTTCCCGACAAGAATCTGATTTCTTGGAGGTCAGCGGCTGGAGAACATTCTTCGAGCAACGAAGATGGGGAAATTGCAGTTTTTCCCGCATATGTCGAATGCGGATTCAGATTAGCAATTCACTCCTTCCTTCCTACATTGTTGGAGTTTTATGGAGTTGAATTGGTGAATCTTGCTCCCAATACTATCGCCAATCTCAGCATCTTCATCTATCTCTGCGAAGCATACTTGGAAAATCCCGCAGATCTGGATCTGTTCAGGTACTACTACAGGATGACGAAGTCTAGGAAGACGATCGGGACACCTAGAGAGTGCACCTTGCACCTCCATGACGGAAAAGCTGATGAGTACATCTTCATGTACACAAAATCTTCATGGTCGTTATGGAAGAAAAGTTGGTTCTATATGACGGTCATGAAGAAAGACAACCTTTATTATTCTGGTAAGAAGACGGTCGAAAATCCAAGATAGTGCTCCTCCACGGAGAAGGAGGGAAAGATAGGAAGATGGGCCGAAGCTATTAAGCTTCTTAGTGTCAAGGGTCTAACATCCTGGCATGTGGTAAAGGATTTTTCCATGCGCGGATTAGTCCTTTGAAGGCTCGAGCATACCCGATGCTCTGGGATATTGGTCGTGATGATACGACCAAAGATTCCAAAGAGGGTAAGCTCTGAGTGATTCCGACCAGTTTGTCTATATCAGTTGATTACTTCTGTATCCTCAAGTCTCTTGTGTACCTCTACAACTTTATCTTCTGATGAGATTAGAAGCAAGATCAAAATGATCTGTGCTGGAGAGCCTGGCGACAAGGCTAGTTTCCCTCGGATCTTAGCGGTCGTTTCTGCCAAAGAGAGGGCTGAGAGACTTAGAGTAAGACTATCAACTATGCCTTTTTTTTGTTGTTCATACTTTTTCTGATCGGTATACCATTAATCCTCTTTGATGTGTAGTCGGTCCGGTTGACGATCAATGAGGTCACTGAAAGTTGTGAGTCGATTGATGATCCGACCGTCCCTACGACCACACAGGATGTCAGCCTTTTAGAGGTAGGTAACCTAACATACATGTATGTTTTTGATAAATGATTTTCATCGCCTAATTATCTTTGATGATTTATTTAGGCGGTTGTTGATGGAGGCGGGGTACCCAATCTTTCGATGAGATTGATAACTATCGATTTTGGTGGAGGTGACTCTCGCGATCCGACTACAACCGTACGACGACGCTTGCGCCTTAGCAATCGTTGAACCAACTCCGAGATGTTATTGACCATGCTAGAAGCGCGCTAGAACACGTTCGATTCAAGCAATCGAAAAACTAGCAAGAATAAAATATAGGCAATCGATATTGCGAATAAGAATGTAGCGTAGATGGTATTGAAAATCAAAGGTGGGATCCCGAAGGCAGTCTTGACAGGTGGTCGTCCGACACAACTGAAGAACAGAAGTTTGCACAATGGCTAAACCTAAAATCAACGAAATCCGAGTTCTGGCCAAGAGAACTGCGTCTCCTATATGGGAATACGACCAGCGGTGGCGGCCAGGGAAGTGGACACTCCTAGGGTTACAAGGCCCATGGGCCCAAGAGGAGGTGGCGCAGCACCCTTTTCGGCTCGAAAAAAAAATAGACGTGAATTGTTTTGTTTATTGTGGTCGGCTCGATTGGAATTTGAAGCAGAGGTTGGATCCATTAAAAAGTAGACTTTATGAGCTTTCAATGAAGTCCAAGAACGTCCCAAACGGAGTCCGTATGAAGAAGTTACGTCCGTTTGAACTTAGTGCTGTTGCAGCAGTCCGAACTCGAATCGGAACGAGCCCAACTCGAATTCTTGCTTGGCTCGGACCCAAAGTGATGTGATGACCTCCATTATGCCTCCTATGCTTGTCCATGACTCCACATACCTCTCCTTGTTCCTTTCCCATATTCCTAAGCACAATTAAATCACTTGCATTAGGTAGCGATCTATTCTCAGTAATATATAAACCTATGAACGAATTCACCTGGTGATTAAGTTGGCGAGCACGAGCTCGAGTAATTGGTCCTTGTAACATTTGTTGTGGATCAGCTGTGTGTGTAGACGCAGTTGTATCCAAGTTAGGGATGTCCTCATCAGTTGTCGTACACTCCAGCAAGGTCGCTAAGGACCTTCCAGTGGCTACTGAAGCTACTGTTTTGGAGGTCGACGAATCTACACCCACTGACCTGGCGACCAAGGACCTTATCCTTGACCAACTGGTTGTGGATATTGCTTATGATCTTTAATCAGTGGATGTGCAAGATCTAAGCAACCCTGCCGGTTCAGAACCGGTAAAATTGGTTGAGAAGAAAAGGAAAGCCAGCGCAACGGATTTTACTCTGATGCGTTACAAGGTTAAACTAAAAAAATCGATCAGGTATATCTAAATGAAGAAGTCATGTACATACATACCTTAAATATTTTTTATGTGTTGGATCCTTGATCTTCCTTACTTTCTTCTTTTATAGATCTTCTGGTGTTCGAGTCGTCTCCGACCAGAACACTCCTCAGGAAAAGGTTCCTAGGGAAGAGGTAGTCGTGGAGGTTCTTGATCAGGACACTCCTCAGGCTAAGACTACAGAGGATGAAGTGGCTGAAGAAGCCCCGGCGGTATCGATGCACCGACATCCGCCGGGACCACTAGTGATTCTCACTCGCCTCGGAGGTAGTCATCAGGAGATCCCCAACAGTTCCACTCTCCTTGGAAATACTCCTCAAGCTAACAAGTTCTCTTTTTCCCCCCGATTTATCGAGGATAAGGAACTTGACGAGGCCTGGGGAAAGATATTGGACCGTCAAGTTGAGATGGTTCCAGATATGATTTTTGCCGAATATAATGACATGACAATTCGGGTAAGTATTTTACGACCATCTTTATAACTCTTTGATGAGGGCATCCCTAACACTGATACATCTTTCCCTATTGGTGGTGACGCACATACTGAGATGGACGCCATAAATGAAGCTACAAATAATACAAGTGCGGAAGTGCATGTTGGTCCATTGACTAGAGCAAGAGCTAAACTTCTAAATCAACAAGTGCTTTTGTTTCTTAATGAATCTTCTATTTTCATTGATGAGAATTGGGTACTACCTCATGCAAATGTTTTGTGCATTCTCAGGTTTTAACATTGTGAAGCCTTTGGAACCGAGAGGGAGGAGAGGGAGGCCGGAGCCAAAGCAATGGAGGAGAAGCTCACGTGGGTCAACCATGAGGAGAAAGGCCCAAGAATTCAAGCCCAATTCGGATCCTCCACAAGCCCAACCGAAATTCATCTCGGAATCAACTCAGAATTCAATTCGGATTCGGTTCGGAACAGCCCAACAGGGCTGTAATAAAAAGGCCATACCTTTTGCATACGGAGTCCGATTGGGGTGTTCTTGGACTTGTTCGAAAGCTTATTCCAAGGCCCACACAATGGATATGGCCCCAAACTTCAGAAGACGTATGGTCGCGCCGCTACGACCGAAACAATGTGACAGATTTAAGTTAGGTTTTCCTTTTTATGTGTTTTGTTGGGTGTTAGCCGAATTAGAGTTTGATTCGGCGTTTGTAGCTGACCCTAGGCCATGTGTGAGTCGTGGAGGGCTCCTTAAGTACCCTTGCCCCTCCTTTGTATCCATCAGACCAGTTTATGCATAAGATTGAAACATAGCTATTGCTTGTTCTTTCGACACCAGAGTTCATGCGAGGACTTTGAGAGAGAATTAGGCGATCCATTGTTTTGTTACGCAATCCAGGTCAAGCGTCGTTCCATTGGGAATTGGGGACTTGGCGTTCGTCGTTCGTGGTCTCGCGACGAACAACTACCCGGTGTGTTTTGGGCGTATTCCGAAGAGTTGAGGGTTCGTGCATTGGCGTGAGTGTTCAGCTAGCGACATCGTCTACTTCGCATCAACTATCCACGGTTCCTCAATGAGAAGATCGGGCCTCCCCCGTATCACTCTTTCTCTTAAAATTTCGTTGAAAACTTATCAAAGAAAGGGACTTATTTTTGTAGCATATGGTCGAAAACTACTGCTGTGGTCGGAGGGCTGACCCAACGAATAAAAAATCTGGAGCGAAAACACTCCGATTTGAGAAGTAAGAACTTTTCTCTTTTAACTTGTCTTCTTATATTTTATCATCCTGTCCCCCTTTGTAACTCAATTTTCTCTCTTTATCATATTTGATAGATTTAGAGAAAATTAAAGAAAAGATCGTGGCTAATGAAGCCATAATAATAAAACTTAAAGAAGAAAATCAAAATAAAGACTGGTCGATTGCGCATGCAATGACCAGACAAAAGCGGTTTTCAACTCTTGTGAGAAGAAAATCAAAGGTAACTAGTTGTAGACTCGACCAGTATCCATGACTCCAAATTAAAGTGTATGTTGACTCCTTTTTATCCACTCGTGTAGAAAAAACTCAAGCACTTGAACGAGCGGAAAAAAGTCTCGAGTTTGAGCGTAGCCAAGGGGCTGAATTTGATTGGAGTCTTAAAGACAAAGTTAAGGCTTTGAACAAGATGCTTTTCGACCTGGGGTCGGGAATGCAACTGCCCGAAAGACCCTGCAGAGAGAATCAATTTTCTTGGCCATCAACTCGAAGACCTCAAGGAAGTGATAACGCTCTTTTGAGAGAACCATGCCAGGACGATGAAGGAAGCTATTGCGAATGGAGTTAGTGTTGCCTTGGCGAAACTGAAGGCTTCCGACCCCTCTGCCCATCTTGGAGCTATTGAAGAAGACTTCGACTGCTCCGAAGATGAAGCAAAAAAACTTCTCGAGGAAGTATGACCTCTCGGAGAGAAAGTTGCTAAGGAAATTGAAGTCGGATCTCCATCACGCAGCGACCAGTTTGGTGGTTCTAACAAGTAGATGAATGTAATATTTAGGCTTTGTAAATGAAGTTCTTGTTTTGTCTTATCGATGTTATTAAATACTCATATATTTTCTAGCCCCTGACTGCTTATATTAGTAGATGAACTTTACTAAAGAAGCAGTACACCAAGAAACTGAGTAATAACGACGACCATGGTATATGTGCTGATAATGTTCGTAAAACATGATCTAGTGTACACTAGGAAATCATATGATAGGAACCAGTTTATAATTTCGACTAGCCTAGACCTTGTCCATTATCAAATCACTGTGAGGGACCACATATAGTCGGAAGATATAACAAGACTTGCTTTGATGAGAAGAAAGTATGCAAAAAAATGTATGCAAAAAAGGAAAAGATAAGTATATTTGTTTATATAAATTATTCGAAACTGGTCGTAATGAATCCCAAGAATTGAAGTTAGTAAAATATTTCACGAAACGTGCTCATGCTCAAGTCCGACTTGCAGCGAGGATCGTAGGAAAAGGACCGTCGCTAGGAAGCTCCTTCTAGTGGGCAGGACCACGTGCAGAGAGGAGAGACTTCGACTAGGAGGCTTTCTGTGTCCCGACCAGTAGCCAAACAAGAGTAGAACAGAATGTTGAAATAGAAGATTAATCTTTGAATCCCCGAGGAATAACAAAACCATATAAATTGTCTGTATTGTGCTCTGTTTACTAGTATTTTTCTTTGAGAAGAGAGTATGTGGTCGTGCGTGGGAATCATTGAAGCAATGATCACGACTAAGACCGGTTTGGCATTTGACAATTAAGTCATAACCAATGAGTAATGGAGATCCCTCTTGGTTTTTTGTAAAGGGATATCGGAGAGAATGAGTGTCTTCTCCGAGCAATCATCAACAATAATAATATGTGATCATTAGCAACGAGTAATAATTATAAACAACCATACTTATCTTGAAAAGGAAATGCATCTTTATTGAAATATGAAATGAAATGAATCAAAGAAATTATACAAAAAACTTACGGAATTGATCAATATTCCAAGAATTGGATAAGATTCGCTTGTTCGACATAGCTAATCGTATCGAACCTGGTCGAGTGACTTCGACCACAGTGTATGGACCTTCCCACTTGGGTGAAAGTTTGTTGCGACTCGCTTGGTTATGAATTTTTCTAAGGACCAGATCACCTACAGTCAGGCTGCGAGGTTGCACCTTACGACTGTGGTACCGACGCATGGCTTGTTGGTAGATCGCTGATCATATCAAGGCTTGATTCCGTCACTCTTCAAGGAAATTGATGTTATCAAGTCGTCGTTCATGCTGGTCATTTTCAGTAAAACAATTAGTCCGAGCAGAACAAATTTTTAGTTCTGGAGGAAGCATGGCTTCAGCTCCATAAACAGAAAAGAATAGTGTTTCACCGGTCGCACGACTAGTTGTGTTACGAATGGCCCATAACACAGTAGGAAGTTCTTGAATCCAAGCCCCTGACCGTGTAATTAACTGGTCAAAAACTCGTCGTTTGATTCCTTGCATTATGATACCATTGGCTCACTCAACTGCTCCATTACTCTACGGATGAGCAGCAGAAGCCTATTGATACCTAGGTTGTCACAGAATTCCAGAAAAATACTGCTTGAGAACTGGGTACCATTATCCGTGATTATACGACTGGGCACACCAAACCGTGTGATCACGTTTTTTGTGAGAAACCTCTTGTCAGTCTCAGTTGTAGTTTTGACAACTGGCTAGGCTTCGATTCATTTAGTGAACGTGTCAATCATGACGAAAAGGAACTTGAAGCCCCCGGGTGCACTTGGGAAAGGTCCCAGAATGTCTAATCCACAGGTTGTAAAAGGCCAAGAAAGAGGAATTTTTTGCAAAGCTTGGGACGGCTGATGTACTTGTTGGCTATGAAACTGACATTGTACGCACTTCGTCACGAGCTTTTTTGCATCATGAAGGGCAGTTGGCCAATAGTATCCTTGTCTGAAGGCTTTACCGACCAGCGTTCTGTAGGAATGATGTGCTCCACATACTCCTACATGTATTTCGGTTAGTAGCTTAATGCCATCCAGTTGAGATATGCATCTCATCAACACTCCATGAGATCCTCTCTTATACAAGGTACGTTCAATAAGAGTGTAATGATGTGGGCATCCCTAACACTTATACATCTTCTCCTATTGGTGGTGATGCACATACTGAGTGGACGCCATAAGTGAAGCTATAAGTCATAGAAGTGCAGAAGTGCGTGTTGGTCTGCTGACTAGAGCGAGAGTTAAACTTCTAAATCAACAGGTGCTTTTGTTTCTTAATGAATCTTCTATTTTCATTGATGAGAATTGGGTACTACCTCATGCAAATGTTTAGTGCATTCTCAGGTTTGAACATTGTGAAGCCATTGGAAACGAGAGAGAGGAGAGGGAGGCTGGAGCCAAAGCAATGGAGGAGAAGCTCACGTGGGTCAAGCAAGGGGAGAAAAGCCCAAGAATTCATGCCCAATTCGGATCTTCCACAAGTCCAACCGGAATTCATCTTGGAATCAATTCAGAATTCAATTCGGATTCGGCTCGGGACAGCCCAACAGGCCTGTAATACAAATGTCATAACTTTTGCATACGGAGTCTGATTGGGGTGTTCTTGGACTTGTTTGAAAGCTTATTCTAAGGCCCACACAATGGGCATGACCCTAGCTTCAGAAGACTTGCGGTCACACTGCTATGGGCAAAACAATGTGACGGATTTAAGTTAGGTTTTTTTTGTGTGTTTTTCGGTCTTAGCCTAATTGGTGTTTGATTCGGCATGTGTAACTAGCCCTAGGCCGTGCGTGAGTCATGGAGGGCGCCTTAAGTACCCTTGCCCATCCTTTGTATCCATTAGACCAGTTTATGCATTAGATTAAAACATAGCTATTGCTTGTTCTTTCGACACTAGAGTTCATGAGAGGACTTTGAGAGAGAATTAGGGGATCCATTGTTTTGTTCTGCAATTCAGGGTCAAGCCGTCGTTCCATTGGGAATTGGGGACTTGGCGTTCGTCGTTCGTGGTCTCGCGACGAACAACTATCCGGTATGTTTTGGGCGTATATCGAACAGTTGAGGGTTCATGCATTGGCGCGAGTGTTCAGCTAGCAACATCGTCTACTTCGCATCAACTATCCACAGTTCCTCACTGAGAAGATTGGGCCTCCCCCGTATCATGTGGTATCAGATTCTAGGTTTACTCGGTGAGAACTTCTTTACCCGTAGTTAGATTTGTTTTCTTTCCTATTGTCCATTAAACCAAAAATTGCAATACCAAAACCGTAGTTTAATCTGTTATTTCTTATGTGTTTAGTTAAGTTTTCATCCATTAGAGTTTTGTTTTAGTGCTGATCCGTGTGTTTCCTTTTGCGTTGCTTAATCATTGTTAAAAAAAATTGCTGATTGAACTCCTCAATTAGCACCCACAAAGAGTATTTCGCATCTGCATTAACCTCCATCTTGTGGTCGACCGACCCTAGCTTCATATTGGTATCCGAATCGATCCTACAAGTGTCCCTTCTGAATTCCATTGGGGAAGTAGAGTCCGAGTCCATCTCTTGGGAAGTTCCTATCCGAGCCCACTTGAGTTTGGGCCTCTACTTCTTGACTGGCCGACCCACTTTGGTCTTTGTGCTTCACTTATATCCTTTCATCTTGAGACTAGCTTTTGATATTGCAACTAGGGCTGCTCATTCAAGTTGATTACACTTTGCTGATTTGTGAGGGTTGTGCACTTCCGCGGGGAGGAAAACACTTTCGGCCTTTGCAAAGAAGGAAAAGGCAGCCGCATTTAGAAAGAGCCGCGACATAAAAAAACAGTGAGCGAAAGGCTAACTTTTGCATACGACCTCCGATTGGAACGTTTCTTGATCCGTTGGAAAGGAAACTGGAAGTATGGGAAATCTGGGGACTTTTGCATAAGCACCCGGGCACACGCGCGGAAACTTTGACCCCAAAAAACGACGTTTAGGGCCTCAAAACGGGCCCGCAAACCGAGAAAAATTCAAGTTTCTTCGAATTCGCTCAAAATTGACAGAGCCCCTCTACAAGTGATTCAAAGGTTCCCCGTGAAGACGACATCCTTTTTCGAGTTGACCCACGCATATTTTCAGCTGCTATAGTACCGGGTCATATTTTCAGATTGTGTTTTTCAATTTTGTTTGAGCAATCTTGTGCCCTAGTATCTTCCTTTGCAATTGGCTAGCGTCTATCCCAGTACTTGGTGCAAAATGAGCTGGTTTCATCTCTTTTTTTGATTGATTCTCACTAGCTCATCATTCCTTTGTTTGCATTAAGTCTCATTTATCTTTGCGTGTGCGTTCATACACTTCGCTTAAACCTATTGGATCAGCACATAGGCGTAATACTCTAGCTTGGATCATTACTTAGCTTTACAATACCTTGAATATCAGATTGCATAGGATATACACATGCCTGTCCAAGCTCCACCTACACCGTTTGTGTACTCCCATAATCTTGGTTACACTTATACATTACCGGGTTGAGGTCGTTCGCTGTCACAACAGTCGATTTGTCGTGCTTGATTCACTTTGGAACGGTAAGCTTGTCTTGTTTTCAGGACAGTGAGTTGCGAGCGTAGTAGAGAGAGCTTTTGTTTTACTAACCCATATATAACCTCGCTTCTTGTTTGTGAGTTGTTGCCATGTCAGGTCGCGAGGAGGATCCACCTAATCCGGAGGCGCCGGTTACTTGGACAGAGTACACTCGGTTGCGCGAGATGCTACAAAGACAACTTCATGATGGTGACAATGGCGTGCGCGATGAGCTTGGGGAAGTTCAGACTGGACTGATCACCCTCGGGGAGGAGGTCACACAATTGCGTACGGACATCAACAATAATTTTCATGGAGCTGCGTGCCATGTTCGCACAATGAGTGCGCAAGTCGATGGAGTGGCGTGCTCTTCGTGTGGATGTGACCGAGCGTGCTCTTCGGCGATGAGGAGCGTCGCATGGCACGTGCGCATGGCGGTGCCGCCAAACGTCGGGATGGAAGCCGCGACACGCCCTCAGGCACACGGGCGTGGCCGAGGCAACGGCGGCCAGGGTGGAGGCGCACCACAGGGTGCCCACGGAGGAGGTGTGCATCGTGCACCTCGTAGCTGGGTTGATGAGGTCGAGCAACGGGATGACGATTTCCCCATCGACGACTACGATGACCGACAGCGCCACCACCGCAACAATGTGCAGCGTCCTCGACACAACGACGCCGAGGATTTTGTCGCTAAGCTCAAATTTAATCTTCCTATATTTTCAGGTGGTACAGATGTGGAACAATACCTCACTTGGGAGCTGAAAGTTGATAAGTTGTTTCTGTTGAACAACTATTCCAATGAGAAGAAGTTGTTGCTTGCATCCAATGGCTTAGATGATTATGCCACACATTGGTGGGAGCAGTTCATCCGTAAGCGCATGGAGCGCCATGAGTTGCCGATTATCACCTAGGAGCAGATGAAGCAGCATTTACGGACACGCTTTGTACCTCGCCACTACAAGCGCTCACTATTTGAGAAGTTGACAGGGCTGCGACAAGGTATGAGATCAATTCATGAATATCATAAGGAAATGGAGACTATCATGATACATGCAGATGTCCGCGAGAATGAAGAATAGACCGCGACGAGATTTCTAGCAGGCATGAATCATGCTGCCAAGTGTAACAGCCCAAATTTTAAATTCCAGTTGAAAATAAAGTTTAAATCATTTTGGTGGTTTTTCTAAAAATTTTAAAAGCTTTTACTTAATTAACATAAAGCTAAACAAATTTATTTGCAAAAGATATTACCAAATAATAGTTAGAAATATTGGACTAAAGGGTGACGACTCCTATATGAGGAGGGCGACTAGGAGGTGGAAACCCTAGGTGGGGTACTGTTCATGCAGCCATGTTGCTGGAATTCCTCTCGGAATCAATTCAGAATTCAATTCGGATTCGGTTCGGGACAGCCCAACAGGCCTGTAATAAAAAGGCCATAACTTTTGCATACGGAGTCCGATTGAGGTGTTCTTGGACTTGTTTGAAAGCTTATTCCAAGGCCCACACAATGGGTATGGCCCCAGCTTCAGAAGACGTATGGTCGCACTGCTATGGCCCAAACAATGTGACGGATTTAAGTTAGGTTTTTCCTTTTTGTGTGTTTTTGGTCTTAGCCAAATTGGAGTTTGATTCAGCATGTGTAGCCGGCCCTAGGCCGTGCGTGAGTCAGGGAGGGCGCCTTAAGTACCCTTGCCCCTCCTTTGTATCCATTAGACCAGTTTATGCATAAGATTGAAACATAGCTATTGCTTGTTCTTTCGACACCAGAGTTCATGCAAGGACTATGAGAGAGAATTAGGCGATCCATTGTTTTGTTCTGCAATCCAGGGTCAAGCCGTCGTTCCATTGGGAATTGGGGACTTGGTGTTCGTCGTTCGTGGTCTCGCGACGAACAACTACCCGGTGTGTTTTGGGCGTATTCCAAAGAGTTGAGGGTTCGTGCATTGGCGCGAGTGTTCAGATAGCGACATCGTCTACTTCGCATCAACTATCCACGGTTCCTCACTGAGAAGATCGGGCCTCCCCCGTATCAGTCAGAATGTCATCGATCTTCTTCACGCCAAAGTGACCCATTAATCCTTCTCCGTGCGCCTCCTGTAACAACAAAAGACAAATGGAGCTAGCTGGAATGCATAGCTTGTTAGCACGGTACAAGAACCCATCATGCACCACAAATTTATTCGAACCCTTTCCCTCTTGACAATTAAGCAACACATCTTTAAAATCAGCATCATGCACATATTGCTCCTTTATTGTCTCTAATCCAAAGATTTTGAAGTCAAGTTGTGAAAGCATGGTATATCTTTGAGACAATGCATCAGCTGTTACATTTTCTTTGCCATTTTTATATTTAATGATATAAGGGAAAGACTCAATAAACTCAACCCACTTAGCATGTCTACGGTTCAGATTGGTTTGACTTCGAATATGCTTCAAAGATTTATGATCAGAATGTATTACAAACTCTTTGGGCCATAAATAATGTTGCCTTGTTTCGAAAGTTCGAACTAGAGCATATAATTCTTTATCATAGGTAGAATAGTTCAAATTAGGCCCACTTAATTTTTCACTAAAGTAAGCAACAGGTTTTCCTTCTTGAATTAACACAGCACCAAGACCTATCCCACTAGCATCACATTCTAATTCAAAAGTCTTCCAAAAATCAGGTAGTTGAAGCAAAGGGCGTGTGTCAACTTATTTTTGAGAGCGTCGAAAGCTTGTTGATGTATGGTGCCCCAAGTAAAAGGAACACCCTTCTTTGTAAGGTCATTCAGCGGTGCAGCGATGGTGCTAAAATTCCGAACAAAACGCCGATAGAAGCCAGCGAGCTCGAGAAAACTCCGCACTTGTGTGATCGTTTTAGGAGGCGGCCAGCTCTGGATAGCGACGATGATGAGGGCATCCCTAACACTGATACATCTTTCCCTATTGGTGGTCACGCACATCCTGAGATGGACACCATAAGTGAAGCTACAAATAATACAAGTGCAGAAGTGCATGTTGGTCTACTCACTAGAGCAAGAGCTAAACTTCTAAATCAACAGGTGCTTTTGTTTCTTAATGAATCTTCTATTTTCATTGATGAGAATTGGGTACTACCTCATGCAAATGTTGATGAGGGCATCCTAACACTGATACATCTTTCCCTATTGGTGGTCACGCACATACTGAGATGGACGCCATAAGTGAAGCTACAAATAATACAAGTGCAGAAGTGCATGTTGGTCCACTGACTAGAGCAAGAACTAAACTTCTAAATCAACAGGTGCTTTTGTTTCTTAATGAATCTTCTATTTTCATTGATGAGAATTGGGTACTACCTCATGCAAATGTTTTGTGTATTCTCAGGTTTGAACATTGTGAAGCCTTTGGAACTGAGAGGGAGGAGAGCGAGGCCGGAGCCAAAGCAATGGAGGAGAAGCTCACGTGGGTCAACCAAGAGGAGAAAGGCCCAAGAATTCAAGCCTAATTCGCATCCTCCACAAGTCCAACCGAAATTCATCTCGGAATCAACTAAGAATTCAATTCGGATTCGGTTCGGGACAGCCCAACAGGGCTGTAATAAAAAGGCCATAACTTTTCCATACGGAGTCCGATTGGGGTGTTCTTGGACTTGTTTGAAAGCTTATTCCAAGGCCCGAACAATGGGTATGGCCCCAACTTCAGACGACGTATGGTCGCGCCGCTATGACCGAAACAATGTGACGGATTTCAGTTATGTTTTCCTTTTTGTGTGTTTTTGGGTCTTAGCCGAATTAGAGTTTGATTCGGCGTGTGTAGCCGGCCCTTGGCCGTGCGTGAGTCGTGGAGGGCGCCTTAAGTACCCTTGCCCCTCCTTTGTATCCAGGAGACCAGTTTATGCATAAGATTGAAACATAGCTATTGCTTGTTCTTTCGACACCAGAGTTAATGCGAGGACTTTGAGAGAGAATTAGGCGATCCATTGTTTTGTTCTGCAATCCAGGGTCAAGCCGTCGTTCCATTGGGAATTGGGGACTTGGCGTTCGTCGTTCGTGGTCTCGCGACGAACAACTACCCGGTGTGTTTTGGGCGTATTTCGAAGAGTTGAGGGTTCGTGCATTGGCGCGAGTGTTCAGCTAGCGACATCGTCTACTTCGCATCAACTATCCACGGTTCCTCATTGAGAAGATCGGGCCTCCCCCGTATCATGTGGTATCAGATTCTAGGTTTACTCGGTGTGAATTTCTTTACCCGTAGTTAGATTGTTTTTCTGTCCTATCGTCCAATAAACCGAAAATTGCAATACCCAAACCGTAGTTTAATCTGTTATTTCTTGTGCGTTTAGTTAAGTTTTCATCCATTAGAGTTTTGTTTTAGTGGTGATCGTGTTTTCCTTTTGCGTTGATAATCGTTGTTAAAAAAAAACTGCTGATTGAACTCCTCAATTAGCACCCAAAAAGAGTATTTCGCATCCACTTTAGCCTACTATCTTGTGGTCGGCCAATCCGTGCGCCGTCGACAGCTTGGCCACGCGGATTGGAAACCCTTGCTTCCTTTTGGTATCCGAATCGGTCCTACAAGTGTCCCTTCCGAATTCCATTGGGAAAGTAGAGTCCGAGTCTATCTCTTGGGAAGTTCCTATTCGAGTCCACTGGAGTTCGGGCCTGTACTTCTTCATTGGTCAAACCACGTTGGCATCCTTGTGTACCTAGGAGCTGCTCATTCCGTTGATTACACATTGCTGATTTGTGAGGGTTGCGCACTTCCGTGGGGTGCAAAGCAGAGAGAAAAGAAGGAAAAGGTAGCTGCAAATAGAAAGAGCCGCGGCCCTAAAAAAAAAACACTGTGCGAAAAGTTAACTTTTGCATACGACCTCCGATTGGAGCGTTTCTTGATCCGTTGGAAAGGAAACGGGAAAATAGAGCCAAAAAGAAGAAGTCCGGGAAATCTAGGGATTTTACATCCGCGTAAGCCATCGGGCACACGCGTAGCAACTTCGACCCCAAAAAAGGTCGTTTAGGGCCTCAAAACGGGCCCACAAATCGAGAAAAATTCAAGTTTCTCCGAATTCGCTCAAAATTGACAGAGCCCCTCTACAAGTGATTCTAAGGTTCCCCGTGAAGACGCCATCCTTTTTCGAGTTGATCCGCGCCTAATTTGGGCTGCTACAATACCAGGTCATAGTTTCAGCTTGTGTTTTTTCAATTTTCTTTGAGCAATCTTGTGCCCTATTATATTTTGTTGCAATTGGCTAGCGTCTATCCTTGTACTTGGTGCAAAACGAGCTTGTTTTATCTCTATTTCTGTTTGAGCTCATTCCTTTGTTTGCATTAAGTCTCATTTATCTTTGCGAGTGCGTTCATACACTTCGCTTAAACCTTTTGGATCAGCACATAGGCAAAATACTCTAGCTTGGATCATTACTTAGCTTTACAATACCTTGAATATCATCAGATTGCATAGGATATACACATACCTGTCCAAGCTCCACCTACACCCGTTTGTGTACTCCCTTGCTCTTGGTTACGCTCATACATTACCGGGTTAAGGTTGTTCGCTGTCACAACTATCGATTTGCCGTCCTTGATTCACTTTGGAACGGTAAGCTTGCCTTGTTTTCAGGACAGTGAGTTGCGAGCGTAGTAGAGAGAGCTATTGTTTTACTAACCCAGATATAACCTCGTTTCTTGCTTGTGAGTTGTTGCCATGTCAAGTCACGAGGAGGATCCACCTAATCCGGAGGCACCGGTTACGTGGACAGAGTACACTCGATTGCGCGAGATGCTACAAAAACAACTTCATGATGGTGACAATGGCGTGCGCGATGAGCTCGGGAAGTTGGTGGGTGAACACCCGGGGGGAGGTCACACAATTGCGTCGGCCATCAACAATAACTTCACGAGCTGCGTGCCATGTTCGCACAACACAATCTCGTGAAGTGCGCAAGCCGATGACACAGTGTGCACGGCCCTCGGCGTTTGGCACAATGAGACCGAGGAGGATCGTGCTATTCGTGTGGATGAGGAGCGACGACAGTGACAGGCGCGTCGCATGGCAGTGCCGCCAAACGTCGGGATGGCAGCCGCCGCACGCCCTCAAGCACATGGGCGCACCACTGGGTGTCCACGGAGGAGGTGTGCATCGTGCACCTCGTGATACGGGGGAGACCCGATCTTCTCAGTGAGAAACCGTGGATAGTTGATGCGAAGTAGACGATGTCGCTAGCTGAACACTCGCGCCAATGCACGAACTCTCAACTCTTCGGAATACGCCCACAACACACCGGGTAGTTGTTCGTCGCGAGACCACGAACGACGAACGCCAAGTCCCCGATTCCCAATGGAACGACGGCTTGACCTTGAATTGCAGAACGTCGCCTAGTCCTCTCTCAAAGTCCTCGCATGAACTCTGGGGTCGAAAGAACAAGCAATAGCTATGTTTCAATCTTATGAATAAACTGGTCTAATGGATACAAGGGAGGGCAAGGGTATTTAAGGCGCCCTCCACGACTCACGCATACGGCCTAGGGCCGCCACACATGCCGAATCAAACTCTAACTCGGCTAAGACCTAAAAACACACAAAAAGGAAAACCGAACTTAAGTCCGTCACATTGTTTCGGCCATAGCGGCACGACCGTAAGTCTTCTGAAGCTGGGGCCAAAACCATTGTGTGGGCCTTGGAATAAGCTTTCAAACAAGTCCAAGAACACCCCAATCGGACTCCGTATGCAAAGTTATGGCCTTTTTGTTACAGCCCTGTTGGGCTGTCCCGAACCGAATCCGAATTGAATTTTGAGTTGATTCCGAGATGAATTTCGGTTGCACTTGTGGAAGATCCGAATTGGGCTTGAATTCTTGGGCTTTTCTCCCCTTGGTTGACCCACGTGAGCTTCTCCTCCATTGCTTTGACTCAGCCTCCTCTTGGTTCCAAAGGCTTCACAATGTTCAAACTGAGAATGCACAAAACATTTGCATGAGGTAATACCCAATTCTCATCAATGACAATAGAAGATTCATTAAGAAACAAAAGCACTGTTGATTTAGAAGTTTAGCTCTTGCTCGTCGGTGGACCAATATGCACTTACTTGAATTATTTGTAGCGTCACGTATGGCGTCCACCTCAGTATGTGTATGACCACCAATAGGGAAAGATGTATAAGTGTGAGGGATGCCCTCATCACCTCGTAGCTGGGTTGATGAGGTCGAGCAATGGGATGATGATTTCCCCGTCGATGACGATGACCGACAGCGCCACCACCGCAACAATGTGCAGCGTCCTCGACACGACGACGCCGACGATTTTGTCGCTAAGCCCAAGTTTAATCTTCCAATATTTTCAGGTGGTACAGATGTGGAACAATACCTCACATGGGAGCTAAAAGTTGATAAGTTATTTCGGATGAACAATTACTCCAATGAGAAGAAGCTACTGCTTGCGTCCAATGGCTTGGATGATTATGCCACACATTGGTAGGAGCAGTTCATCCGTAAGCGCATGGAGCGCTATGAGTTGCCGATTATCACCTGGGAGCAGATGAAGCAGCACTTGCGGGCACGCTTTGTACCTCGCCACTGCAAGCGCTCATTATTTGAGAAGTTGACAAGGCTGCGACAAGGTATGAAATCAATTGATGAATATCATAAGGAAATGGAGACTATCATGATACATGCAGATGTCCGTGAGAATGAAGAACAGACCATGGCGAGATTTCTAGCTGGCATGAATCATCTTCGCCAAACGCATTGTCAATCACCATCCCTATAATGATATGATTGTGTTCTTTGCACCAAGCACAAGCACGGCCGGCGACAAGTGATTGAAGACGCATACGATTCACTGCCCGTTCACGTTCTTGGCACGATCCGGGACGACCATATAATAAAGATCCGCCAAATAAGAGCACTCCGGCCGGGAACAATTCGGCGATGCGCAGTTCCGCAAGTAAGAAGCTGGAAAGTACACCATCACAGGTACGTCGACCTGCGGCACCCGCTGCTAGTGCGGCCTCGTCTATGGGGTCAACAGGCCGTTCACGTGACATTATTTTCCACAAGTGCAAGGGCGTTAGTCATTTTCAGAGGGACTGCCCAAATGTCAGAACTATGCTTATCACAGAGGATGGCGGTTATGTTTCACCTAGTGATGACGAGTCGCCTAATGCGCAGCCAGTCTTGTACATTGATGACATAGAACAATGTGAGTGTGATCCTGAGTTTCGTAACACTGAGCAGTATTCCATTGTTTGCACACCCAAGGTGCTTAGTGTGATGCCATCGCCGTCACTCGAACAGCGGTGCAATTTGTTTCAGACTTGGGCAAAGCTTGATAAGGGTAAGGTGTGCAAAGTGATCATTGATGGCGGGAGTTGTCACAATTTGGCTAGCAAGGATATGTGTCATAAGTTGGGTTTGAAGTACTTGCCGCATCCACGTCCTTATCATGTGCAATGGTTGAGCGACAAAGAGGAAGTGAAGGTGAACTATATGGTGCGTGTGACGTTTTCTATTGGGAAGTACACCGATACTGTGGACTGTGACGTTGTGCCTATGACGGTGTGTCACTTGCTCTTGGGACGGCCATGGCAATATGACCGTTCTACTGTTCATGATGGGCGTACAAATCGCTACACATTTCGATGGAACAATATGGATATCATCTTGAAGCCGCTTACACCGCAGCATTGTGAATTCTTCAATACAGAAAATTGAGATGCGTTGAGGCTGCCAAAGAGCGAGAAGAATTTAGTGATGTTGGCCACCAAATCGAGAGATGAGAGACTTCTGTGAGGATCCCAATTTGGTGCGACGTCTTTCCCGACGAGGTACCAGTTGGGCTACCACCAATCCGTGGGATAGAACATAAGATCGACTTGATTCCAGGAGCGTCGCTGCCGAACCGACCACCGTACCGCACCAATCCTGAGGAAACAAAGGAAATTCATAAACAAGTACAAGAGCTTCTCTCCAAAGGGTATGTATGTGAAAGCTTAAGCCCTTGTGTTGTTCCAGTTATTTTAGTTCCTAAGAAAGATGGTTCACGGCGTATGTGCGTAGATTGTCGAGCTATTAATAATATCACAATTCGATATCGTCATCCTATACCTCGCTTAGATGATATGCTAGACGAATTGAGTGGTGCTGTTATTTTCTAAGATAGATTTGCTGTGGTTACCATCAAATTAGGATGCATGAAGGGGATGAGTGGAAAACAACATTTAAAACAAAATTTGGGTTGTATGAGTGGTTAGTCATGCCTTTTGGTTTAACTAATGCACCTAGTACTTTCATGCGCTTAATGAATCATGTTTTAAGGCATTTGATTGGTAAATTTGTGGTTGTGTACTTTGATGATATTCTGATTTACAGTCGCATTGAATCTGAACATATAGACCATCTTAGACAAGTTCTACAAGTTTTGCGTGAGGCTAGGTTATTTGGGAACTTAGAGAAGTGCACTTTTTGCAAAGATTGTGTCATCTTTTTGGGCTATGTTGTTTCTACACAGGGAGTTGAAGTAGATGAGTCTAAAATTGAAGCGATTAAAAATTGGCCAACTCCTGTGAACGTAAGTCGGATTAGGAGCTTTCATGGTCTCGCTGGTTTTTATCGGCGCTTTGTGAAGGATTTTAGCACCATTGCTGCCCCTTTGAATGAATTTACTAAAAAGGGTGTTGAATTTATGTGGGGGTAGCATAAGACAATGCTTTTCTTGAACTTAAGAAACACTTGGATTGAAGCCCAGTTGCTTGTTTTACTGATTTCACTAAAAATTTTGAAATTGTGTGTGATGCTAGTGGATTGGGTATTGGCGGTGTTTTAATGCAAGAGGGTAGACCGGTAGCTTATTTTAGTGAGAAACTGAATGGTGCTCAATTGAATTATCCGGTCTATGATAAAGAGCTTTATGCGTTAGTGCGTGCGTTAGAAACTTGGCAACACTATTTATGGCCTAAAGAGTTTATTATTCATTCTGATCATGAGGCATTGAAGTATTTAAAAGGCCAAGCAAATCTGAACCGTAGACATGCCAAATGGGTCGACTTCATTGAGTCTTTTCCTTACATTGTGAAATACAATAAGGGAAAGGAAAATGTCGTAGCTGATGCTCTTTCTAGGAAAAGTGTGCTCTTTCCTGGTTTAGAGAGTTTGCGTGATTTATATGCTCATGACCATGATTTTTTCCGTTCCTTACTAACATTGCAAAGAGGGAAAAGGCTGGGATAAATTTTACATTCATGATGGGTTTTTGTTTCGTACTAACAAATTATGCATTCCAGAATCCTCCGTGCGTTTGTTATTACTGCAGGAATCACATGCAGGTGGATTGATGGGACATTTTGGACGTGAGAAGACGTTGTCTATGCTGAGCGATCACTTTTATTAGCCTAAGATGAGGCGAGATGTGGAGAGGTATGTGCAGCGATGCATTACTTGCCACAAAGCGAAATCGAAGTTGAATCCACACGGTTTGTATACCCCTCTACTTGTTCCCAATGCACCATGGGAGGATATTAGTATGGATTTTGTTTTAGGACTGCCTAGGACTAAGAGTGATGAGGGCATCCCTAACACTGATACATCTTTCCCTATTGGTGGTCACGCACATACTGAGATGGACGCCATAAGTGAAGCTACAAATAATACAAGTGCAGAAGTGCATGTTGGTCCACTGACTAGAGCAAGAGCTAAACTTCTAAATCAACAGTGCTTTTGTTTCTTAATGAATCTTCTATTTTCATTGATGAGAATTGGGTACTACCTAATGCAAATGTTTTGTACATTCTCGAGTTTGAACATTGTGAAACCTTTGGAACCGAGAGGGAGGAGAGGAGGCGGATCCAAAGCAATGGAGGAGAAGCTCACGTGGGTCAACCAAGAGGAGAAAGGCCCAAGAATTCAAGCCCAATTCAGATCCTCCACAAGCCCAACCAGAAATTCATCTCGGAATCAACTCGAATTCAATTCGGATTCGGTTCAGGACAGCCCAACAGGGCTGTAATAAAAACCATAACTTTTGCATACGGAGTCCGATTGGGGTGTTTTGGACTTGTTTGAAAGCTTATTCCAGGCCCACACAATGGGTATGGCCCCAACTTCGGAAGACGTACGGTCGCGCCGCTATAACAGAAACAATGTGACGGATTTAAGTTAGGTTTTCCTTTTTGTGTGTTTTTGGGTCTTAGCCGAATTAGAGTTTGATTCGGCGTGTGTGGCGACCCTAGGCCTTTGCGTGAGTTGTGGAGCGCCTTAGGTACCCTTGCCCACTTGTCTCAAGTGTGCATCTTCGTCGTTCACTATTTTGCACTCCCGTCCAACAGTTCGAAGAAGAGGTGGATATATCTTGCAATCTTTCCGTGAACCTGCCATAGTTAGTAGAAAACAAGGAAACAAATCACAAGTATATGTCCTATCAACTACTAGGTTTCGAGGCTCAACCAAGTCACTCACACTCATGCTTATACCCGTTCTTACAAGTTCTTACCAATGCAAAGAAGGAAGTGGTACAACCGTGGGTGGTTGTGATACTCTCACTTGCGATCAGCCCAAGCGATGCGAGGAACGACACTGCTGAGTTAGTAGGAAGTGGAGCTTGGAAGGCTTCAATATGGTAGCAAGGATCAACAATAATCAAAACAGTTAATGCAAGTTGAAAGATTGTTCAAAGTACTAGCCAATGTTGTTGATCCTAGCCTAATCAAAGCTAGCTAATCAAAGCCCTATGCAAAGAAGTGTATGTACGCACACGCAACGATCAATGTGACTTGATGCAAGCAAGGGAAAGCCTCACAACAAGTGATAGTAGAGACGCTAGCCAACTACTCAAACTTCTTTCTAAGGGCACAAGATTGTTCGCGTGATGTAGAGCACAAAAACAACAATATCGATGCACGCAAATAGCCCTCTAGATTGAGCAGAAACAATAGCTAGTCTCAAATAATGAAAAAAAACAAAGTTTTATATGGCTTATATGTGCTTTTCTGAAAGGTTTCGACGAGATATACAACTTTTCAGTTGAGGCGAACTCCAAATTCCGAAAGGAAGATCGAAGGAAACGGCAAAAACAGAAACCGAAAACTTGCGACGCGAAATCAGGGCCGAAGATGGCCGATTTTGGGGCACCTGGATGGGAACTAGTGGCTTAGGTGGAAACGATGCGCATCATCATTAGCTTCGAAACGAGCACAAGAACGTCGGAAACGGATACAGTATGCAAAAGTTATGCCCGTTTTACTAAAGGTGTCTCGGACACGGAATTCTACTCGGACTCGAATCCGTCTCGGGTTTAAATTTGAAATTGCTATATCTTTGAAACCCTTGAGCCAAACTTGCTGAAATTTTTTGTGAAAGATTTTGGTTATATGTAGAAGGTCTCCACCAATTTTCATGCACTTTTCTTTTCTCTTTTTTTTTTTACCGCGGCTTTTGTTTTTGCGGTTGCCTCTTTCTCCTTCTACTATTTGGCCGACCCTAGGATTTGCCGCAAGTTGCAAATAACATCAACTCTCCCAAAAGATCACAGCAATCCTCTCTTTTTTTTTTGGATTAACAACAATACGAATTTTCTATTTTTGGTGCGGATTAGAGGAGTTCTAACCCACGAATTTCTGTTTTAGATGCAAAAACTAAGAACCCTGAAAGAGCGATCAAGCGACCAAATAAAACATGTTGGAATGCAAATTATCGCGTTTGGGTGATTTTGCAAGGTTGGGTAGGTGATCTATGACGGTGTAGTTTAATGAAAGTAGGATTAGCGAAGTAATTTAATCGTAATGTCAATTGGTGGAATAGTAGGAAGGGTTGAGTTGTCGCGGTATACCTTGGCTTTAGTGAATAACCTCAGGGAAAGAAATCTTCTAAAAGATAATTTGGTCGAGAAAACATTTACATATGGATGATAATGACTGAGTATGTTTTAAGTGTGGGGATTTTTGTGAATGAATATGAGGATTTCTCGATCTTTTATACGAGAAGTTGTTGTAGGAGTCTTGGAGGTTGAATTTGGGCTTGGCATTCTTATGTTAGAATCTTGGTTGCCAATGATTATGTGAAAAAGTACTACTATAAGATCCTTTGGGGGTTGTAAATGAGGGTGTGCGATGTGAATTTGAAATTGTTTATCCTGAACGGATTGAGGGATGTGATGGTAGGTGAAATCTATATTGAGTTGTGTTAGAAATTACTTTGTCAAAGTAATTCATTCGGTAGAAAAGTTGGCTAGAGTGTGATATTGTGGATTGGAAGAGTCTCCCTGCATAAGTGTGGATTTTGTGTTCGGTAGAACATAGCTTTGAGGTTGCCAATTTAAGAGAAATGAGTTAATGAGTTATGTGATAATTTGGGATCTTATAGTTTAAGAGAAAGTTAAATTCTTAATAGAAAGATTGTGAAAAAGGGTGTGATCTTGATAGTGAGATATCCTCTTAGTTCTTACTTGAACTATGTGGTTATGATGGATGTCAATTGCAAATTGAGTTGGTTCTTGTCAGTATGTGTGATTCCTTCCAGTTAAGAAAAAAGGGTTAATCTAGTTTTTTCGAGTGATTTCGCTTTTGGCTTGTGCGGCATTTGTTTTTTTAGCTGCCTACTTAAAAAAAACAGAAAAGTTTTCTTGGTAAATCCATTGATTTTGGATTGGGCTCTTCTAAGAGAAGATGGTTTTGAGTTGATTGCATTATGACTCCTTGTTTTCAGTTGAGTTCTTCGGATAAGTGAGTTGGTAGGCAAGATCTTTGTGCGTCCCTTGTTAAAGGAGATGCTATTTGTATAGGTAAAGTGATCGACCGAGAGTTAGAACAATAGTTCTGTGTGTTTTGTGCAGGCGGTGTACTTCGGTACCAAAAGGAAGTGTAACCAAAGGTGTGATGGATGGATTCCTTAGTCACGGGAATTTATAGATTAACGTATCGCTAGGACCGTCTCGAGTACTTGCGCGGAGTACGCAATGTCTTGTGTATTTCGGTGCTGAGAGAGCACATGAGAGGTCCAAAACTTGAGATTTCTATTAGGACTGTTATCCAACGAGTAAGACCTTACCTTTGAGTCCTGCGTGTTGAGTGTACCTATAGAGGTCGAGACTAGTGTTGAGGTGAAAGATGATGGTATCAGGTGAAAGATGTTGGTATCTGTCAAGGTAATGTGATCCCATAAGTCCAAGAGGGAAGCGACTTGTGAATTGGAGTCTCGCATGCGCGAGCAATATCGAAGTTATTCAAAGTGGGTATGTGATATGATGGTAAGTTTGTTTGTGCATTCCTTTGGCGTCAGCGTGTACGCAGTCGAGGCAAGTGCTGTTTAAGGGGGTAGAGTGTAATACCACGAAGTATTAGGAAGAGTTTCGGAGAGAGCTATCTGAATTAATAAAGGACCGAATAGAAAAATAGTTATTCGCGATTAGAGAGGAAATCGGCAAATTTACGGCAACTTTGGGCACAGTGAGGCCCATTAGGCCTCAGGGTGGCCGGCCAAGGAGGAGGCGCCACCCCCAAACCCTAGGCACCCCTCAGTCCCTCTTGTGGCGCACCCGTTCCTCCTCCCCCTTGGCGCCCGACTCCTCTCCTCCCTGCGCCGTCCCCGACCTCCCACGCCACCTCCCTACTGGTTCTCCTCTGTTGCGGGCCAAAGAGGTGCTCCCCTGTTGCCGGTGTCGAGGAGGAACAAGGAGGATCGCCTGGGAGATCGATTGGCCAAGAAGAAGGAGGAGAAGGAGAGGAAAGGGGAAGGGTGAGATTGTGGCCTGGGGTGGTGCTCATCGCTTCATCAGCAGGTTCGTCAAGGATAACCCCTGTTTTCCCTGTTTAGATGCATACTTAATTGTTGTAGCAATATCGGTATTTCAGTCTCCTCAGGACAGATTGTGTTAGACGGACGTTTTGATGTAGATACGTGCGTATTCAGTCCTGGGTATCTCCTAGAGAGTTGTAGAGGACGTCGTTAGCTTTCGATGAAGTATTAGATCGCAAGCTTTGGACCTATGTAGCAGAAGTTATGAATTAATTGATGGGACTGTTCTGCGAATCTGTCGATAATCTGCGAGTTTTAGTAATATGTCTTGTGCGATATGTTAAATGGCAAATTTGAGGATCTCAGTATAACAAAAGTTGTAGATAATTGTCGTAGCTTTTCGGGAAGGTCAAGAACGCGAAGTTTGGACAAACGAGCTAAAAGTTATGATAGTTTTAGTGTACTGTCCAGAGAACTTGACGTGAAAATGATATTCTGTTGAGTGGCTTGATACGGGTAGTATATAGCCGAATCAGGAAGGACCACCAACCAGGTTTAGTTGGGGAATTTGATAAGCTTTCAATAAAGTCCGAGATCACCTCATTTGGACTCCTGTACTAAAAGATACGAATTTTTGAATACGACTGTTTACAGAGGGGTCAGTTTAGCATTTAAGAAATTGGAGTCGGGGTCGCGTTTCAAGCTATTGCTATTTCGTGCTTGCTCTTACGGATTATTTGGTCCATTACTATTGTCTTAGGAAGCTTTTAAATGTATTCTTAGGTGGGGGACTGGTCCCGGAGGCAGAACCTACTGCATCCTCCGTTCTCACACTGTTGAGGCAAGTACCATATCCGTAGAGTATTTATGGATGGTTTGTGAGCTTGCTAGTAATTGGTATATGTTAGCAGTGGTTGATTGATAGTGTGATATGACTGTTAAAAATGATGAATGTGCATGATACATGCTAGTGATAGTGTGATATGATTGTTAAAGATGATGAATGTTTATGATACATGCTATTGATAGTGTGTTATGATGGTTAAAGGTGATGCAAGCTTATGATATGAATGGTTATAATTCATGTACAGTAAGTACCTGATGAGGGCATCCCTAACACTTATACATCTTTCCCTATTGGTGGTCATACACATACCGAGGTGGGCGCCATACGTGATGCTACAAATAATTCAAATCTGAAGTGCATATTGGTCCAGACGAGAGCAAGAGCTAAACTTCTAAATCAACAGTGCTTTTGTTTCTTAATGAATCTTCTATTGTCATTGATGAGAATTGGGTATTACCTCGTGCAAATGTTTTGTGCATTCTCGAGGTTTGAACATTGTAAAGCCTTTGGAACCAAGAGGAGGCGAGTCAAAGCAATGGAGGAGAAGCTCACGTGGGTCAACCAAGGAGAAAAGCCCAAGAATTCAAGCCCAATTCGGATCTTCCACAAGTGTAACCGAAATTCATCTCGGAATCAACTCGAATTCAATTCGGATTCGGTTCGGGACAGCCCAACAGGGCTGTAATAAAAGGCCATAACTTTTGCATACGAGTCCGATTGGGGTGTTCTTGGACTTGTTTGAAAGCTTATTCCAAGGCCCACACAATGGTTTTGGCCCCATCTTCAGAAGACTTACGGTCGCGCCGCTATGGCCGAAACAATGTGACGGACTTAAGTTAGGTTTTCCTTTTGTGTGTTTTTAGGTCTTAGCCGAGTTAGAGTTTGATTAGGCATGTGTGGCCGCCCTAGGCGTCGTGAGTCGTGGAGGCGCCTTAAATACCCTTGCCCCTCCCTTGTATCCATTAGACCAGTTTATGCATAAGATTGAAACATAGCTATTGTTTGTTCTTTCGACACGAGTTCATGCGAGGACTTTGAGAGAGAATTAGGCGATCCATTTGTTTTGTTCGCAATCCAAGGTCAAGCCGTCGTTCCATTGGGAATTGGGGACTTGGCGTTAAATCGTTAGTGGTCTCGCGACGAACAACTACCGGTGTGTTTTGGGCGTATTCCAAAGAGTTGAGGGTTCGTGCATTGGCGCGAGTGTTCAGCTAGCGACATCATCTACCGCATCAACTATCACGGTTCCTCACCGAAGATCGGGCCTCCCCGTATCATGTGGTATCAGATTCTAGGTTTACTCGGTGAGAACTTCTTTACCGTAGTTAGATTCGTTTTCTTTCCTATCATTACAATAAACCAAAATTGCGTACCAAACCGTAGTTTAATCTGTTATTTCTTGTGCGTTTAGTTAAGTTTTCATCCATTAGAGTTTTGTTTTAGTGCTGATCCTTGTGTTTCCATTGCGTAGCTTAATCTTTATCAAAAAAAATTTTGCTGATTGAACTCCTCAATTAGCACCCAAAACCATCATCCGATCTGTGTAGTGCGTTGTCTTGCCAGACAATCCGAGACGGTGTTGTTTCCTTATCCAACTCCTTGGTGGGACTAGAGTCCTAATCGACCTCTAGCTTAAACACAATCCAAGTCCAATTGCTCCATCTTGAGTTTCGCCACTACATCATAGCGCGAACCACATTTGGTGTCCTTTTATATCCTTTCATCTTGAGACTAGCTATTGATATTGCACCTAGGGCGCTCATTCAAGTTGATTACACGTTGTCGTTTTGTGAGGTTGCGCATTCCACGGGAGCAAGGCAGAGGGAAAAGAAGGAAAGGCAGATATAGAAAAGAGCCGCGCAAAAAAAAAAAAAAACGCTAACTTTTGCATACGACTCCGATTGAGCGTTTCTTGATCCGTTGGAAAGGAAACGGAAAATAGAGCCGGAAATCTGGGTTTTACATCGCGTAAGCCACGGGCATCGTGTGCGGAAAACCGACCCCAAAAAGGTCGTTTAGGGCCTCAAACGGGCATAAGCGAGAAAAATTCGGTTTCTCGATTTCGCTCAAAATTGACAGAGCCCTCTGCAGTGATTCTAAGGTACCCGTGAACGACGACATCCCTTTCGAGTTGATCCGCGCATACTTTTAGCTACTGATGACGGGTCATCTTTTTAGCTTGTGTTTTTCAATTTTGATTGAGCAATCTTGTGCCTAATATATTCCTTTGCAATTGGCTAGCGTCTATCCCCATACTTGGTGCAAAACGAGCTAGTTTCATCTCTTTCTCTTTCGCTAGCTCAGTCCTTTGTTTGCATTAAGTCTCATTTATCTTTGTGTGCATTCATACACTTCGCTTAAACTCGTTGGATCAGCACATAGGCAAAATACTCTAGCTTGGATCATTACTTAGCTTTACAATACCTTGAATATCGATTGCATAGGATATACACATACTGTCCAAGCTCCACCTACACCCGTTTGTGTACTCCCTTGCTCTTGGTTACGCTCCTACATTACCGGGTTAAGGTCGTTATTTGCCACTGGCCGCTGCTTTGCCGTCCTTGATTCACTTTGGAAGCGGTAGCTTGTCTTGTTTTCGTGGCCGGTGAGTTGCGAGCATAGTAGCGTGAGCTTTTGTTTTACTAACCCGATATAACCTCGTTTCTTGTTTAAGAGTTGTTGCTATGTCAGGTCACGAGGAGGATCCACCTAATCCGAGGCGGGTTCACGTGGACGAGTACACTCGGTTGCGCGAGATGCTACAAAAACAACTTCAAGATGGTGACAATGGCGTGCGCGATGAACTCGGGAATTTGATCGATCGAACACCCTCGGGAGGAGGTCACACAATTGCGCACGGCCATCAACATAACATCCCGGAGCTACGCGCCATGTTCGCCAACACAATTTACGTGAAGTGCGCAAGTCGATGACACGCAGTGTGCACGCCCCGCCGTTTTGCTGCAATGAGACCGAGGATGAGCGTGCTATTCGTGTGGATGAGGAGCGCACGACGACGGCAGCGCGCCGCTGGCGGCGCCGCCAAATGTCGGGATGGCAGCGCGCGCGACGCCCTCGAGCTCATGGCGTGGCCGAGGCAAGCGCCGGCGGAGGCGCACCACGAAGGTGTCCACGGGGAGTGTGCATCGTGCACCTCGTAGCATGGCGATGAGGCCGAGCAATGGGATGACGATTTCCGTCGACGACTACGATGACGACAACAGCACCATCGCAACAACGCGTGCGTCGTCGACACGACGACGCGAAGCGACTTTGTCGCTAAGCCCAAATTTACTCTTCCTATATTTTCGGGTGAGTACGGATGTGGAGCAATACTCACTTGGGAGCTGAAGGTGGATAAGTTGTTTCAATGAACAACTATTCCAATGAGAAGAAGGCGCTTGCTTGCTTCCAATGGCTTGGATGATTATGCTACACATTGGTGGGAGCGGTTCATTCGTAGCGCATGGCGCCATGAGTTGCCGATTATCACCGGGAGCGGATGAAGCATTTGCGGGCACGCTTTGTACCTCGCCACTACAAGCGCTCACTATTTGAGAAGTTGACAGGTTGCGACAAGGTATGAGGTCAATTGATGAATATCATAAAGAGATGGAAACTATCATGATACATGCGGATGTCCGCGAGAATGAAGAACGCACCATGGCGAGATTTCTAGGCGGCATGAATCATCATCGTCAAGCGCATTGTCAATCACCATCCCTATAATGATATGATTGAGTTGTTGCACCAAGCACGCCAAGCCGAGCAACAAGTGATTGAAGATGCATGGTTGTTTGCCGCTCGCTCACGCCCTTCACCATCCCAGACACCATATAACAACAAACACCAAACAAGAGCACTCGTGCGGAAGCAATTCCGGCAATCGCGATTCGCAAGTAAGAAGTGGAGAGTACACGGCGCGCTTGCGCCGACTTGCGGCGCGCACGCTAGTGCGACTCGTCTCATGGGGTCAACGGACGCTCACGTGACATCATTTGCCACAATTGCAAGGGTGTTGGTCATTTTCGAGGGTGCCCAAATGTCGAACTATGCTTATCACCGAGGATGGCGGTTATGTTTCACTAGTGATGACGAGTCGCCGATGCGCAAACCAGCCTTGCACTGCGATGACATAGAACAATGTGAGTGCGATCCGAGTTTCCTAACACCGAGTATTCCATTGTTTGCGCCCAAGGTGCTTAGTGTGATGCCATCGCGTCACTCGAACAGTGGTGCAATTTGTTTCGAACTTGGGCGAAGCTTGATAAGGTAAGGTGCGCAAAGTGATCATTGATGGCGGAAGTTGTCACAATTTGGCTAGCAAGGATATGTGTCATAAGTTGGGTTTGAAGTACTTGCGCATCCACGTCCTTATCATGTGCAATGGTTGAGTGACAAAGAGCAAGTGAAGGTGAACTATATGGTGCGAGTGGCGTTTTCTATTGGGAAGTGCACCGACATCGTGGACTGCGATGTTGTGCCTATGACGGTGTGTCACTTGCTCTTGGGGCGGCCATGGCAATATGACCGTTCAAATTGTTCATGATGGGCGTACAAATCGCTACACATTTCGATGGAATAATATGGATATCATCTTGAAGCCCCTTACACCGCAAATGTTGTGAATTCTTCAATGCAAAATTGAGATGCACGTTGAGACCGCCAAAGAGCGAGAGAAGAATTTAGTGATGTTAGCCACCAAATCGAAATGAGAGAAATTGAAGATCCCAATTTGGTGCACTTTGTACTATTGTGCGAAAGACGCCTTGCTTCGACTAACGACTTGTCTTCTCTTCCTAGTGGTGTTGCTTGTGTTTCTTGCAGACTTCAATGACGTCTTTCCAAACGAGGTACCATTGGGCTACCATCAATTCGTGGGATAGAACATAAGATCGACTTGATTCCGGGAGCGTCATTCGCACGAACCGACCACCGTGATGCACCAATCCAGGAAACAAAGGAAATTCGGAAACAAGTACAAGGGCTTCTCTCCAAAGGGTATGTACGTGAAAGCTTAAGCCCTTGTGCTGTTCCTTTTATTTTAGTTCCTAAGAAAGATGGTTCATGGCGTATGTGCGTAGATTGTCGAGCGATTAATAATATCACAATTCGAAAAACTTGTATTATTTATGATCAATACCTTGTGCTTTGTTTAATTGTGAAATCTAAAACTGAAAATAAAATGTTTTAGACTTGGACACAATGGTATGATGGTGTGATGGAATGGTGCTTAGGTCATCAAGGACCGAGTTACTTGCGCTATTGATCCAAGCAATTTTGCGTGCTAACCACACTAGGCGGATATGGGACCTCTCTTGACGTAGTATTTTGGGAGGTGTCGATCGAGTGAGTCATGGTAGTGATAGAGAAAATGTTCATTTTGGGGATGAGGGGATGGGTTGTTGTTAGGTTCTCATACCCGGAGCACCGGCAGATTGCTTCATTGGCGGGCGGTGTCTCCGACTCAGCGTGTGGGTCCTTGTGATCTTTGTCGGCACGGATCACTAAAGGTTAACCCCTATACGTGCGACTCTTGATTAATACAATCCATTGGAAATGTCTCGTAGAACTTAGCCGTGCCGGCATACCAAAAAAGTGTGCAATCTAGTGGCAAAGGCGATATGAAGTGTGGGTACATCAATTACACACTCGCAGTGGTTAAATCTATTCGAATAGCCTCGTCCTAGGTTATGGACACGCTTGGTTATTTCCATAAGAACTAGACTACAACCTTTTAATTAAAACTTGATGTGGGTGGTACGAATGGGTAATTCGTGCTATTGTTGTGATGGCTATTGGGTTAGTCATCTCCAGGATGTCTTTATGATTATTACTTATTATATCATTGTTATTTGAACAAATAAATTTCAAATTGTTAAAACTGCCTTCAATCTATTACTTATTGCAAATAAAACCTGCTCTATGCTGAAAATGAACCTTTAGCCTTCTCCTTTGATTAAAGCCTGCGTGTAGTAATAACTAGGTTTGTTACTCGTAAGTCTTGCGAGTACATTTTCGTACTCATTTGCTTTGCTTAATTGTTGCAAAGGAGGTTGATCCCCAAGGGATCGGCTTTTGTGAGTTTTGCTATGGTGTGGACGACTAGCTTGGCGGCCCGGTCGGATTGCCTTGTGAGTGTAGGGCAAACCGGTTGGCTCTTGTTCATCATAGCCATCTTATGGCATTTTGCTTCCGTCGTTATTCTAGCTCTTTAGCTTGATCTTGGCCGGTTGGCCTCTCTTTTGTAATAACTATTATGTATGTCTTTTGCTTGAAAAACTTTAGTTCGGTTGTATGATTTTGTATGGAATTGTTGCATTGTTTTGTAAAAGGGTGTGTATACTGCAATTCTGGGAAGTATACATTTTCCCAAGGCACAAGATATTCCGTTTGTGATGTTAGAGTCAATGGAAGACTAAGCATTACAAACCAAATACCCTGGGGTCTCACAAAGATGACCAGAGGTTGACGACGACCTGACAAGGTGGGCCCACACGTCAACAAAAGCAGAGGAAAACGTTCAGAATGGGGCTAAGAGCGAAGGGTGTTGTGGTGGCCGTTTGATTTAGATCGAACGGCTCTTATCGACGAGAACGTTCGGACCGCTCCGTTCGGCAAATTAGATTTGACCGTTAAATTTAGATCAGACAGTTCACAGTGGTTGCCACGTTTGGACCTCCGAAAGCGCTATCAACAACGACCATTGATATCTGATCCAAAGGCTAAGATTGCTCGAAGCGAAAACACTTGCGAGGAGCGAGAGGCTGACAACGGGCCCCGCATGTTAGTGAGAGAAGGCGTGGGAGCGGGCCGTGCGGGCTGCGTACGCGTGGGATTTGGGCTAGGCTGAGAAGGTTTAGGCCCAAGGAGGGTTTTATGATTTTTAAATGTTTTGGCAATTGATTTAATCCTGTTAATTCAAAATAGCTTTAGAAAATAGCAAAATAATTTCGAAAATTATGATAAAATTCACAGAAATTCTCTGAGACATTTTGGACTTAAATAAAATATTTTCAACTTATATTTGGATATATTTTTTGTAGATAATTTATTTTAGCTTTGAAATACATAGGAAAAAGCTTTTGAAAATTCCAGAAATCACTCAATTTTTTTCCTTTTGAACTTTAGATCCAATAAAAGCCAAAAAACTCAATAAATTTTATTTTTGACTTTTAAAATCTTGGAAATTCAAGAAAAATCAAGAAAACACTATTGAAATTCAGAAAATCCAATAAAATAATAACTTTATAAATTTTATTTTTGGTAACATGACCTTGGGATGTTACAGGTAAGAACCCTACAGTCACCTTTGCAGTTAGTTTTATAACTGCATGCTTGAAATGAAATGCCGTGGAAACTCAACGGTTCCCACCGCTTCGGGAATTGCTCTAATGGAGAGATCCTTTTAAATCTGTCTATTCGAGAAAACCGAGGCTCCTTTCACACCTCAAGCGAAATTACCTTCTTGGCCAAGTATTTTTTCTGATCAAAAGGAATACCACTCGGAAAGGTCTTACTTTCGATCGTTGTATCACGATTACTCTGTAGTCGTAAGATTTTCTATGACTACCTCGTAGTCGTGAGATTTTCAACAAACTTATTTGACTAAGTATATTTCTGGTCAAATGAAACACGTATTGAAGAGTTTTTCCTTCAACCTTTACCCTACAACTACCTAGTGGTCATAAGAACATCTATCACATGGGAGCTAAAAGTTGATAATTATTTCGGATGAACAATTACTCCAATGAGAAGAAGCTCTCGCATGGCCCAATGGCTTGGATGATTATGCCACACATTGGTAGGAGCAGTTCATCCGTAGCGCATGAGCGCTATGAGTTGCCGATTATCACCGGGAGCATGAAGCGAAGACTTGCGGCACGCTTTGTACCGCCACCGTAAGCGCCATTATTTGAGAAGTTGACAAGGCCGCGACAAGGTATGAAATCAATTGATGAATATCATAAGGAAATGGAGACTATCATGATACATGCGTATGTCCGTGAGAATGAAGAATGTACCATGTATGCGAGATTCTAATGCATGAATCATGCCACAAACGCATTGTCAATCACCATCCCTATAATGATATGATTGTGTTGCCGCATCAAGCACCGCCAACAGCGACAAGTGATTGAAGACGACGCCACTCCGCTCACGTTCTTCATCACCCAGACACCATATAACAAGATCCCGCCAAATAAGAGCACCCGTCGAACAATTCGCCGATGCGCAGCTCCGCAAGTAAGAAGCCGAGTACACCATCACGTGCACCGACCGCTGCACTCGCCGCTAGTAAATGCGGCCTCGTCATGGGGTCAACAGCCGTTTCACGTGACATTATTTCCACAAGTGCAAGGGCGTTAGTCATTTTAGGGACTGCCCAAATGTCGAACTATGCTTATCAAGAGGATGGCGGTTATGTTTCACCTAGTGATGACGAAGTCGCCAACGCAGCCTGCTTGTACATTGATGACATAGAACAATGTGAGTGTGATCTCCGAGTTTCGTAACACCGGAGCAAGATTCCATTGTTTGCACACCCAAGGTGCTTAGGTGTGCCATGCCATCACACTCGAACAGCGGCAATTTGTTTCAGACTTGGGCAAAGCTTGATAAGGGTAAGTGTGCAAAGTGATCATTGATGGGGAGTTGTCACAATTTGGCTAGCAAGGATATGTGTCATGTTGGTTTGAAGTACTTACGCATCCACGCCCTTATCATGTGCAATGGTTGAGCGACAAAGAAGTGAAGGTGAACTATATGCGGTGCGTGTGACGCTTTTCTATTGGGAAGTACACCGACATCGTGGATTGTGACGTTGTGCCTATGACGGTGTGTCACTTGCTCTTGGACGGCCATGGCATATGACCGCTTCTACTGCTCATGATGGGCGCATAAATCGCTACACATTCGATGGAACAATATGGATATCATCTTGAAGCCGCTAATCGCAGCAACAGATTGTGAATTCTTCAATACGTAAAAATTGAGATGCACGTTGAGGCTGCAAAGAGCGAGAAGAATTTAGTGATGTTACCAAATCAGAGATGAGAGACTTCGTGAGGATCCCAATTTGGCGCACGTCTTTCCGACGAGGTACCGGCTTGGGCTACCACCAACCGTGGATAGAACATAAGATCGACTTGATTCCGTGAGCGCCGCCGCGAACCACCACTGCATCGCACCAATCCCGAGAAACAAAGGAAATTCATAAACAAGTACAAGAGCTCTCCAAAGGGTATGTATGTGAAAGCTAAGCCCTTGTGTTGTTCCGGTTATTTTAGTTCCTAAGAAAGATGGTTCACGCAGATGTGCGATTGTCGAGCTATTTAATATCACAATTCGATATCGTCATCCTATACCGCTTAGATGATATGCTAGACTTAATTGAGTGGTGTCATTATTTTCTAAGATAGATTTGCGCATGGTTACCATCAAATTAGGATGCATGAAGGGGATGAGTGGAAAACAACATTTAAAACAAAATTTGGGTTGTATGAGTGGTTAGTCATGCCTTTTGGTTTAACTAATGCACCTAGTACTTTCATACGCTTAATGAATCATGTTTTAAGGCATTTGATGGTAAATTTGTGGTTGTGTACTTTGATGATATTCTGATTTACTGTCGCATTGAATCTGAACATATAGACCATCTTAGACAAGTTCTACAAGTTTTATGAGGTACAGGTTATTTGGGGAACTTAGAGAAGTGCACTTTTGCAAAGATTGTGTCATCTTTTGGGCTATGTTGTTTCTACAGGAGTTGAAGTAGATGAGTCTAAAATTGAAGCGATTAAAATTGGCCAACCTCAGAACGTAAGTCGGATTAGGAGCTTTCATGGTCTCATTGGTTTTATCGGCGCTTTGTGAAGGATTTTAGCACCATTGCTGCCCCTTTGAATGAATTTACTAAAAAGGTGTTGAATTTATGTGGGGTAGCAAGACAATGCTTTTGCTGAACTTAAGAAACACTTGATCAAGCAATCGTTGCTTGTTTTACCCGATTTCACTAAAAATTTTGAAATTGTGTGTGATGCTAGTGGATTGGGTATTATGTGTTTTAATGCAAGAGGGTAGACCTAAGAGCTTATTTTAGTGAGAAACTGAATGGTGCTCAATTGAATTATCCTCTATGATAAAGAGCTTTATGCGTTAGTGCGCGTAAGAAACTTGGCAACACTATTTATGGCCTAAAGAGTTTATTATTCATTCCGATCATGAGGCATTGAAGTATTTAAAAGGCCAACAAATCTGAACCGTAGACATGCCAAATGGTCGACTTCATTGAGTCTTTTTCACATTGTGAAATACAATAAGGGAAAGGAAAATGTCGAATGATGCTCTTTCTAGGAAAAGTGTGCTCTTTCCTGGTTTAGAGAGTTTATGTGATTTATATGCTCATGACCATGATTTTTCCGTTCCTTACTAACATTGCAAAGAGGGAAAAGGTGGGATAAATTTTACATTCATGATGGGTTTTGTTTACTAACAAATTATGCATTCCAGAATCCTCCGCGGCGTTTGTTGTTACTGCAGGAATCACATGCGGTGGATTGATGGGACATTTGGACGTGAGAAGCGTTGTCTATGTTCATGCCGATCACTTTTATTAGCCTAAGATGAGGCGAGATGTGGAGAGGTATGCAGCGATGCATTACTTGCCACAAAGCGAAATCGAAGTTGAATCTACACCGTTTAGCCCCTCTACTTGTTCCCAATGCACCATGGGAGGATATTAGTATGGATTTTGTTTTAGGACTGCCTAGGACTAAGAGTGATGAGGGCATCCCTAACACCGATACATCTTTCCCTATTGGTGGTCACGCACATACTGAGATGGACGCCATAAGTGAAGCTACAAATAATACAAGTGCGTGCATGTTGGTCCACCGACTAGAGCAAGAGCTAAACTTCTAAATCAACAGTGCTTTTGTTTCTTAATGAATCTTCTATTTTCATTGATGAGAATTGGGTACTAATGCAAATGTTTTGTACATTCTCGAGTTTGAACATTGTGAAACCTTTGGAACCGAGAGGGAGGAGAGGAGGCCGGATCCAAAGCAATGGAGGAGAAGCTCACGTGGGTCAACCAAGAGGAGAAAGGCCCAAGAATTCAAGCCCAATTCAGATCCTCCACAAGCCCAACCGAAATTCATCTCGAATCAACTCAGAATTCAATTGGATTCGTTCAGGACAGCCCAACTGTAATAAAAGGCCAAACTTTGCATACGGAGTCCGATTGGGGTGTTTTTGGACTTGTTTGAAAGCTTATTCCAGGCCCACACAATGGGTATGGCCCCAACTGAAGACGTGTAATGGTCGCGCCGCTATAACAGAAACAATGTGACGGATTTAAGTTAGGTTTTCCTTTTGTGTGTTTTGGGTCTTAGCCGAATTAGAGTTTGATTCGCGTGTGTAGCCACCCTAGGCTTTGCGTGAGTTGTGGGGCGCGCTTTAGGTACCCTTGCGCCACTTGTCTCAAGTGTGCATCTTCGTCGTTCACTATTTTGCACTCCCGTCCAACAGTTCGAAGAAGAGGTGGATATCTTGCAATCTTTTCCGTGAACCTGCCATAGTTAGTAGAAAACAAGGAAACAAATCACAAGTATATGTCCCTATCAACTACTAGGTTCGAGGCTCAACCAAGTCACTCACACTCATGCTTATACCCAGCCTTACAAGTTCTTACCAATGCAAAGAAGGAAGTGGTACAACCTGGTGGTTGTGATACTCTCACTTGCGATCACCAACGACCATGGTGGAACGACACCGAGTTAGTAGGAAGTGGAGCTTGGAAGGCTTCAATATGGTAGCAAGGATCAACAATAATCAAAACAGTTAATGCAAGTTGAAAGATTGTTCAAAGTACTAGCCAATGTTGTTGATCCTAGCCTAATCAAAGCTAGCTAATCAAAGCCCAAAAGAAGTGTATGACGCACACGTAACGATCAATGTGACTTGATGCAAGCAAGGAAAGCCTCACAACAAGTGATAGTAGAGACGCGCAGCCAACTACTCAAACTTCTTTCTAAGGGCACAAGATTGTTCGCGTGATGTAAACAAAAACAACAATATCGATGCACAAATAGCCTCTAGATTGAGCGAAACAATAGCTAGTCTCAAATAATGAAAAAAACAAAGTTTTATATGGCTATATGTTTTTCGAAAGGTTTCGACGAGATATACAACTTTTCAGTTGAGGCGAACTCCAAATTCAAAGGAAGATCAAGGAAACGGCAAAAACAGAAACCTAAAACTTGCGACGAAATCAGGGCCGAAGATGGCCGATTTTGGGGCACTGGATGGGAACTAGTGGCTTAGGTGGGAAACGATGCATCATCATTAGCTTCGAAACGAGCACAAGAACGTCGAAACGGATACAGTATGCAAAAGTTATGCCCGTTTTACTAAAGGTGTCTCGGACACGGAATTCTACTCGGACTCGAATCCGTCTCGGGTTTAAATTTGAAATTGCTATATCTTTGAAACCCTTGAGCCAAACTTGCTGAAATTTTTGTGAAAGATTTTGGTTATATGTAGAAGGTCTCCACCAATTTTCATGCACTTTTCTTTTCTCTTTTTTTTTACCGCGGCTTGTTTTTGTTGCCTCTTTTCTCCTTCTACTATTTGGCCGAACCTAAGATTTGCCGTAAGTTGCAAATAACATCAACTCTCCCAAAAGATCACAGCAATCCTCTCTTTTTTTTGGATTAACAACAATACGAATTTTCTATTTTGGTGCGGATTAGAGGAGTTCTAACCCACGAACTGTTTTAGATGCAAAACTAAGAACCCCAAAGAGCGATCAAGCGACCAAATAAAACATGTTGGAATGCAAATTATCGTTTGGGCAGGATTTTGCAAGGTTGGGTAGGTGATCTATGACGGTGTAGTTTAATGAAAGTAGGATTAGCGAAGTAATTTAATCGTAATGTCAATTGGTGGAATAGTAGGAAGGGTTGAGTTGTCGCAGTATACCTTGGCTTTAGTGAATAACTCCGAGGGGAAAGAAATCTTCTAAAAGATAATTTGGTCGAAAACATTTACATATGGATGATAATGACCGAGTATGTTTTAAGTGTGGGGATTTTTGTGAATGAATATGAGGATTTCGATCTTTTATACGAGAAGTTGTTGTAGGAGTCTTGGAGGTTGAATTTGGGCTTGGCATCTTATAGAATCTTGGTTGCCAATGATTATGAAAAAGTACTACTATAAGATCCTTTGGGGTTGTAAATGAGGTGTGCGATGTGAATTTGAAATTTATCCTTTAACAGTTGAGGATGTGATGGTAGGTGAAATCTATATTGAGTTGTGTTAGAAATTACTTTGTCAAAGTAATTCATTCTTGTAGAAAAGTTGGCTAGAGTGTGATATGTGGATTGGAAGAGTCTCCACATAAGTGTGGATTTTGTGTTCTAGAACATAGCTTTGAGGTTGCCAATTTAAGAGAAATGAGTTAATGAGTTATGTGATAATTTGGGATCTTATAGTTTAAGAGAAAGTTAAATTCTTAATAGAAAGATTGTGAAAAAGGTGTGATCTTGATAGTGAGATATCCTCTTAGTTCTTACTTGAACTATGTGGTTATGATGGATGTCAATTGCAAATTGAGTTGGTTCTTGTCAAGATGTGTGATTCCTTCCGTTAAGAAAAAAGGTTAATCTAGTTTTTGAGTGATTTCGCTTGGCTTGTGGCATTTGTTTTTAGTCCTACTTAAAAACAAAAGTTTTCTTGGTAAATCCATTGATTTTGGATTGGGCTCTTCTAAGAGAAGATGGTTTTGAGTTGATTGCATTATGACTCCTTGTTTTCAGTTGAGTTCTTCTGATAAGTGAGTTGGTAGGCAAGATCTTTGTGCGTCCCTTGTTAAAGGAGATGCTATTTGTATAGGTAAAGTGATCGGCCGAGTTAGAACAATAGTTACGTGTGTTTTGTGCAAAGCGGGTACTTCTGGTCAAAGGAAGTGTAACCAAAGGTGTGATGGATGGATTCCTTAGTCACGGAATTTATAGATTAACGTGATCGCTAGGACCGTCTCAGTACTTGCGCGGAGTACGCAATGTCTTGTGTATTTTTAAGTCGAGAGAAGCACATGAGAGGTCCAAAACTTGAGATTTCTATTAGGACTGTATCCAACGAGTAAGACCTTACCTTTGAGTCCTGCGTGTTGAGTGTACCATAGAGGTCGAGACTAGTGTTGAGGTGAAAGATGATGGTATCGGTGAAAGATGTTGGTATCTGTCAAGGTAATGTGATCCCATAAGTCCAAGAGGAAGACTTGTGAATTGGAGTCTCCATGATGCGAGCAATATCTCAAGTTATTCAAAGTGGGTATGTGATATGATGGTAAGTTTGAAGTCATTCCTTTGGTGTCAGCGGTACGCATTCGAGGCAAATGCTGTTTGGGGGTAGAGTGTAATACCACGTAAGTATTAGGAAGAGTTTCAGAGAGCTATCTGAATTAATAAAAGGACCGAATAGAAAAATAGTTATTCCATTAGAGAGGAAATCGGCAAATTTACGCACTGGGCTGGCCGAGGCCCATAGGCCTCAAGGGTGGCCGCCAAGGAGGGAGGCGCCACTCCCAAAACCTGGACGCCTCCCTCTTGCAGGCGCGCACCCCGCTCTCTCCCCTTGTCGCCTGACTCCTCTCTCCTCGCTGCTGCCCCCACTCCCACGCCACCTCCTACCGGTTCTCCTCTCACAGGGCAAAGAGGTGCTCCTCGCGTTCTGTCGAGGAGGAACAAGGAGGATCGCAGAGAGATTGGCCAAGAAGAAGGAGGAGAAGGAGAGAAAGGGAAGGGTGAGATTGTGGCCTGGTGGTGCTATCGCCATCAGCAGGTTCGTCAGGATAACCCTGTTTTCCCTGTTTAGATGCATACTTAATTGTTGTAGCAATATCAGATTTCGCACTTCTCGGGACAGATTGTGTTAGACGGACGTTTTGATGTAGATACGTGCGTATTCAGTCCGGTATCTCCTAGAGAGTTGTAGAGGACGTCGTTAGCTTTTCGATGAAGTATTAGATCGCAAGCTTTGGACCTATGTAGCGAAGTTATGAATTAATTGATGGGACTGTTCTGCGAATCTGTCGATAATCCGGGTTTTAGTAATATGTCTTGTGCGATATGTTAAATGGCAAATTTGAGGATCTCAGTATAACAAAAGTTGTAGATAATTGTCGTAGCTTTGATGTGGGCATCCCTAACACTTATACATCTTCTCCTATTGGTGGTGATGCACATACCGAGTGGGCGCCATAAGTGAAGCTATAAGTCATAGAAGTGCAGAAGTGCGTGTTGGTCTGCTGACTAGAGCGAGAGTTAAACTTCTAAATCAACAGGTGCTTTTGTTTCTTAATGAATCTTCTATTTTCATTGATGAGAATTGGGTACTACCTCATGCAAATGTTTAGTGCATTCTCAGGTTTGAACATTGTGAAGCCATTGGAAACGAGAGAGAGGAGAGGGAGGCTGGAGCCAAAGCAATGGAGGAGAAGCTCACGTGGGTCAAGCAAGGGGAGAAAAGCCCAAGAATTCATGCCCAATTCGGATCTTCCACAAGTCCAACCGGAATTCATCTTGGAATCAATTCAGAATTCAATTCGGATTCGGCTCGGGACAGCCCAACAGGCCTGTAATAAAAATGTCATAACTTTTGCATCACAGTCTGATTGGGGTGTTCTTGAACTTGTTTGAAAGCTTATTCTAAGGCCCACACAATGGGCATGGCCTAGCTTCAGAAGACTTGCGGTCACACTGCTATGGGCAAAACAATGTGACGGATTTAAGTTAGGTTTTTGTGTGTGTTTTCGGTCTTAGCCTAATTGGTGTTTGATTCGGCATGGGTAACTAGCCTAGGCCGTGCGTGAGTCATGGGCGCCTTAAGTACCCTTGCCCATCCTTTGTATCCATTAGACCAGTTTATGCATAAGATTAAAACATAGCTATTGCTTGTTCTTTCGACACTAGAGTTCATGAGAGGACTTTGAGAGAAAGTGGGGATCCATTGTTTTGTTCGCAATTCAGTGGTCAAGCCGTCGTTCCATTGGGAATTGGGGACTTGGCGTTCGCTGCGTTCGTGGTCTCGCATGACGAACAACTATCCGGTATGTTTTGGCGTATATCGAGCAGCTTGAGGTTCATGCATTGGCGCGAGTGTTCAGCTAGCAACATCGTCTGCCCATCAACTATCCACGGTTCCTCACCGAGAAGATTGGGCCTCCCCGTATCATGTGGTATCGATTCTAGGTTTACTCGGTGAGAACTTCTTTACCCGTAGTTAGATTTGTTTTCTTTCCTATTGTCCATTAAACCAAAAAATTGCAATACCAAAACCGTAGTTTAATCTGTTATTTCTTATGTGTTTAGTTAAGTTTTCATCCATTAGAGTTTTGTTTTAGTGCTGATCCGTGTGTTTCCTTTTGCGTTGCTTAATCATTGTTAAAAAAAATTGCTGATTGATCTCCTCAATTAGCACCCACGAAGAGTATTTCGATCTGCATTAACCTCCATCTTGTGGTCGAGAGACCCTAGCTTCATATTGGTATCGAATCGATCCTACAAGTGTCCTTCGAATTCCATTGGGGAAGTAGAGTCCGAGTCCATCTCTTGGGAAGTTCCTATCCGAGCCCACTTGAGTTTGGGCCTCTACTTCTTCACTGGCCGACCCACTTTGGTCTTTGTGCTTCACTTATATCCTTTCATCTTGAGACTAGCTTTTGATATTGCAACTAGGGCTGCTCATTCAAGTTGATTACACTTTGCTGATTTGTGAGGGTTGTGCACTTCCGCGGGGAGGAAAACACTTTCGGCCTTTGCAAAGAAGGAAAAGGCAGCGCATTTAGAAAGAACCGCGACATAAAAAGCGATGAGCTTAAAGGCTAACTTTGCATACGACCTCCGTTGGACGCGTTTCTTGATCCGTTGGAAAGGAAACTGGAAGTATGGGAAATCTGGGGACTTTTGCATACGCACCCGGGCACACGCGCGGAAACTTTGACCCCAAAAAACGACGTTTAGGGCCTCAAAACGGGCCTGCAAACCGAGAAAATTCAAGTTTCTTGAACCGCTCAAAATTGTGAGCCCCTCTACAAGTGATTCAAAGGTTCCCGTGAAGACGACATCCTTTTCGAGTTTACCACCGCATATTTTCAGCTGCTATAGTCTGGGTCATATTTTGATTGTGTTTTCAATTTTGTTTGAGCAATCTTGTGCCCTAGTATCTTCCTTTGTAATTGGCTAGCGTCTATCCAGATTTGGTGCAAAATGAGCTGGTTTCATCTCTTTTTGATTGATTCTCACTAGCTCATCATTCCTTTGTTTGCATTAAGTCTCATTTATCTTTGCGTGTGCGTTCATACACTTCGCTTAAACCTATTGGATCAGCACATAGGCGTAATACTCTAGCTTGGATCATTACTTAGCTTTACAATACCTTGAATATCAGATTGCATAGGATATACACATGCCTGTCCAAGCTCCACCTACACCGTTTGTGTACTCCCATAATCTTGGTTACACTTATACATTACCGGGTTGAGGTCGTTCGCTGTCACAACAGTCGATTTGTCGTGCTTGATTCACTTTGGAACGGTAAGCTTGTCTTGTTTTCGGGGCGGTGAGTTGCGGCGTAGTAGAGAGAGCTTTTGTTTTACTAACCCATATATAACCTCGCTTCTTGTTTGTGAGTTGTTGCCATGTCGGTCAGCGAGGAGGATCCACCTAATCCCGGGCGCGCTACGTGACGAGAATACACTCGGTTGCGCGAGATGCTACAAAGACAACTTCATGATGGTGACAATGGCGTGCGCGATGAGCTTGGGGAAGATTGATTGATGAACACTCGGGAGGAGGTCACACAATTGCGTACGGGCATCAACAATAATTTCCTGGAGCTGCGTGCCATGTTCGCACACCACAATCTACATGGGGGTGCGCAAGCTGATGACACAAGTGTGCACGGCCCTCCGGCAGTTTTGCACAATGAGACCGAGGAGGAGCGTGCTCTTCGTGTGGATGAGGAGCGACGACAGCGAAAGGCACGTCGCATGGCGGTGCCGCCAAACGTCGGGATGGAAGCCGCGACACGCCCTCAGGCACACGGGCGTGGCCGAGGCAACGCGGCGTGGTGGTAGGCGCACCACGGGGTGCCACGGAGGAGGTGTGCATCGTGCACCTCGTAGGCTGGGTTGATGAGGTCGAGCAGCGGGATGACGATTTCCCATCGGCGACTCGATGACCGTGACGATGCGCCACCACCGCAACAATGTGCAGCGTCCTCGACACAACGACGCCGAGGATTTTGTCGCTAAGCTCAAATTTAATCTTCCTATATTTTAATTGGAGTACGGATGTGGAACAATACCTCACTTGGGAGTGAAAGTTGATAAGTTGTTTCGTTGAACAACTATTCCAATGAGAAGAAGTTGTTGCTTGCATCCAATGGCTTAGATGATTATGCCACACATTGGTGGGAGCAGTTCATCCGTAGCGCATGGGCGCCATGAGTTGCCGATTATCACCTAGGAGCGAGATGAAGCGGCATTTCTGGACACGCTTTGTACCTCGCCACTACAAGCGCTCACTATTTGAGAAGTTGCAGGCTGCGACAAGGTATGAGATCAATTCATGAATATCATAAGGAAATGGAGACTATCATGATACATGCAGATGTCCCAGAATGAAGAATAGACGCGGCGAGATTTCTAGCGGGCATGAATCATCGCCAAGTGTAACGACCCAAATTTTAAATTCGATTGAAAATAAAGTTTAAATCATTTTGGTGGTTTTTCTAAAATTTTTAAAGCTTTTACTTAATTAACATAAAGCTAAACAAATTTATTTGCAAAAGATATTACCAAATAATAGTTAGAAATATTGGACTAAAGGGTGACGACTCCTATATGAGGAGGCGACTAGGAGGTGGAAACCCTAGGTGGGGTACTGTTCATGCAGCCATGTTGCTGGAATTCCTCTCGGAATCAATTCAAATTCAATTCAGATTCGGTTGGGACAGCCCAACAACTGTAATAAAAAGGCCATAACTTTTGCATACGGAGTCCGATTGAGGTGTTCTTGGACTTGTTTGAAAGCTTATTCCAAGGCCCACACAATGGGTATGGCCCCAGCTTCAGAAGACGTATGGTCGCACTGCTATGGCCCAAACAATGTGACGGATTTAAGTTAGGTTTTTCCTTTTGTGTGTTTTGGGTCTTAGCCAAATTGGAGTTTGATTCAGCATGTGTAGCGGCCCTAGGCGTGCGTGAGAAATCGAGAGGCGCCTTAAGTACCCTTGCCCCTCCTTTGTATCCATTAGACCAGTTTATGCATAAGATTGAAACATAGCTATTGCTTGTTCTTTCGACACTGAGTTCATGCAAGGACTATGAGAGAGAATTAGGCGATCCATTGTTTTGTTCTGCAATCCAGGGTCAAGCCGTCGTTCCATTGGGAATTGGGGACTTGGTGTTAAATGCGTTCGTGGTCTCGCGACGAACAACTACCCGGTGTGTTTAGGCGTATTCCAAAGAGTTGAGGTTAGTGCATTGGCGCTGAGTGTTCAGCAGCGACATCGTCTACTTCGCCATCAACTATCCACGGTTCCTCACCGAGAAGATCGGGCCTCCCGTATCGGTCGAATGTCATCGATCTTCTTCACGCCAAAGTGACCCATTAATCCTTCTCCGTCGCCTCAGTAACAACAAAAGACAAATGGAGCTAGCTGGAATGCATAGCTTGTTAGCAGTACAAGAACCCATCATGCACCACAAATTTATTCCAACCCTTTCCCTCTTGACAATTAAGCAACACATCTTTAAAATCAGCATCATGCACATATTGCTCCTTTATTGTCTCTAATCCAAAGATTTTGAAGTCAAGTTGTGAAAGCATGGTATATCTTTGAGACAATGCATCACCGTTACATTTTCTTTGCCATTTTTATATTTAATGATATAAGGGAAAGACTCAATAAACTAAACCCACTTAGCATGTCTACAGTTCAGATTGGTTTGACTTCGAATATGCTTCAAAGATTTATGATCAGAATGTATTACAAACTCTTTGGGCCATAAATAATGTTGCCATGTTTGAAAGTTCGAACTAGAGCATATAATTCTTTATCATAGGTAGAATAGTTCAAATTAGGCCCACTTAATTTTTCACTAAAGTAAGCAATGTGTTTTCCTTCTTGAATTAACACACCACCAAGACCTATCCCACTAGCATCACATTCTAATTTAAAAGTCTTCCAAAAATCAGTAGTTGAAGCAAAGGCGTGTGTCAACTTATTTTTGAGAGCGCGAAAGCTTGTTGATGTATGGTGCCCCAAGTAAAGGAACACCCTTCTTTGTAAGGTCATTCGGTGCAGCGATGGTGCTAAAATTCGAACAAACGCCGATAGAAGCCAATGAGCTCGAGAAAACTCCGCACTTGTGTGATCGCTTAGGAGGCGGCCAGCTCTGGATAGCGACGATGATGAGGGCATCCTAACAACGATACATCTTTCCCTATTGGTGGTCACGCACATCCCGAGATGGACACCATAAGTGAAGCTACAAATAATACAAGTGCGTATGCATGTTGGTCTACTCACTAGAGCAAGAGCTAAACTTCTAAATCAACAGTGCTTTTGTTTCTTAATGAATCTTCTATTTTCATTGATGAGAATTGGTACTACACTCATGCAAATGTTGATGAGGCATCCTAACACTAATACATCTTTCCCTATTGGTGGTCACGCATATTGAGATGGACGCCATAAGTGAAGCTACAAATAATACAAGTGTGCAAGTGCATGTTGGTCCACCGACTAGAGCAAGAACTAAACTTCTAAATCAACAGTGCTTTTGTTTCTTAATGAATCTTCTATTTTCATTGATGAGAATTGGGTACTACCTCATGCAAATGTTTTGTGTATTCTCGAGGTTTGAACATTGTGAAGCCTTTGGGCTGAGAGGGAGGAGAGCGAGGCCGAGCCAAAGCAATGGAGGAGAAGCTCACGTGGGTCAACCAAGAGGAGAAAGGCCCAAGAATTCAAGCCTAATTCGGATCCTCCACAAGTCCAACCGAAATTCATCTCGGAATCAACTAAGAATTCAATTCGGATTCGGTTCGGGACAGCCCAACAGGGCTGTAATAAAAAGGCCATAACTTTTGCATACGGAGTCCGATTGGGGTGTTCTTGGACTTGTTTGAAAGCTTATTCCAAGGCCCGAACAACGGGTATGGCCCCAACTTCAGACGACGTACGGTCGGGCCGCTATGACCGAAACAATGTGACGGATTTCAGTTATGTTTTCCTTTTTGTGTGTTTTTGGGTCTTAGCCGAATTAGAGTTTGATTCGGCGTGTGTAGCCGGCCCTAGGCCGTGCGTGAGTCCTGGAGGGCGCCTTAAGTACCCTTGCCCCTCCTTTGTATCCAGGAGACCAGTTTATGCATAAGATTGAAACATAGCTATTGCTTGTTCTTTCGACACCGAGTTAATGCGAGGACTTTGAGAGAGAATTAGGCGATCCATTGTTTTGTTCTCGCAATCCGTGGTCAAGCCGTCGTTCCATTGGGAATTGGGACTTGGCGTTAAATGTTCGTGGTCTCGCGACGAACAACTACCCGGTGTGTTTTGGGCGATTTCGAAGAGTTGATGGTTCGTGCATTGGCGCGAGTGTTCAATTAGCGACATCGCCTACGCCGCATCAACTATCCACGGTTCCTCATTGAGAAGATCGGGCCTCCCGTATCATGTGGTATCGATTCTAGGTTTACTCGGTGAGAATTTCTTTACCCGTAGTTAGATTGTTTTTGTCCTATCGTCCAATAAACCAAAATTGCAATACCAAAACCGTAGTTTAATCTGTTATTTCTTGTGCGTTTAGTTAAGTTTTCATCCATTAGAGTTTTGTTTTAGTGGTGATCGTGGTTTTCCTTTGCGTTGATAATCGTTGTTAAAAAAACTCTATTGATTGAACTCCTCAATTAGCACCCAAAAGAGTATTTCGCATCCACTTTAGCCTACTATCTTGTGGTCGGCCAATCCGCACGCCGTCGACACTTGGCCACGCTGGATTGGAAACCCTTGCTTCCTTTTGGTATCCGAATCGGTCCTACAAGTGTCCCTTCCGAATTCCATTGGGGAAGTAGAGTCCGAGTCTATCTCTTGGGAAGTTCCTATTCGAGTCTACTGGAGTTCGGGCCTGTACTTCTTCATTGGTCAAACCACGTTGGCATCCTTGTGCATCACTTATATCCTTTCATCTTGAGACTAGCTATTGATATTGCACCTAGGAGCTGCTCATTCCATTGATTACAAATTGCTGATTTGTGAGGGTTGCGCACTTCCGTGGGGTGCAAAGCAGAGAGAAAAGAAGGAAAAGGCAGCTGCAAATAGAAAGAGCCGCGGCCCTAAAAAAAAAACACTGTGCGAAAAGTTAACTTTTGCATACGACCTCCGATTGGAGCGTTTCTTGATCCGTTGGAAAGGAAACGGGAAAATAGAGCCAAAAAGAAGAAGTCCGGGAAATCTAGGGACTTTAGATCCGCGTAAGCCATCGGGCACACGCGTAGCAACTTCGACCCCAAAAAAGGTCGTTTACGGCCTCAAAATGGGCCCACAAATCGAGAAAAATTCAAGTTTCTCCGAATTCGCTCAAAATTGACAGAGCCCCTCTACAAGTGATTCTAAGGTTCCCGTGAAGACGCCATCCTTTTCGAGTTGATCCAAGACCTAATTTGGGCTGCTACGATGCACAGTCATAGTTTGACTTGTGTTTTTTCAATTTTCTTTGAGCAATCTTGTGCCCTATTATATTTTGTTGCAATTGGCTAGCGTCTATCCTTGTACTTGGTGCAAAACGAGCTTGTTTTATCTCCATTTCCGTTTGAGCTCATTCCTTTGTTTGCATTAAGTCTCATTTATCTTTGCGAGTGCGTTCATACACTTCGCTTAAACCTTTTGGATCAGCACATAGGCAAAATACTCTAGCTTGGATCATTACTTAGCTTTACAATACCTTGAATATCATCAGATTGCATAGGATATACACATACCTGTCCAAGCTCCACCTACACCCGTTTGTGTACTGTACTCCCTTGCTCTTGGTTACGCTCATACATTCACCGGTTAAGGTCGTTCATTTGTCACAACTATCGATTTGCCGTCCTTGATTCACTTTGGAACGTAAGCTTGCCTTGTTTTCGTGGCGAGTGAGTTGCAGCGTAGTAGAGAGAGCTATTGTTTTACTAACCGTATATAACCTCGCTTCTTCTTGTGAGTTGTTGCCATGTCGAGTCACGAGGAGGATCCACCTAATCCGGAGGCACCGTTCACGTGGGCGAGTACACTCGATTGCGCGAGATGCTACAAAAACAACTTCATGATGGTGACAATGGCGTGCGCGATGAGCTCGGGAAGTTGAGATTGGTCAACACCCTGGGAGGAGGTCACACAATTGCGTATGGCCATCAACAACAACTTCGAGGCGCATGCCATGTTCGCACAACACAATCCACGTGGAAGCGCAGCGATGACACGAGTGTGCACGGCCCTCCGCCGCGGTACAATGAGACCGAGGAGGAGCGTGCTATTACGTGTGGATGAGGACCGACGGCAGCCGACAGCGCGTCGCATGGCGGTGCCGCCAAGCGTCGGGATGGCGACGCGCCGACCCTCGAGCACATGGGCGTTGCGAGGCAACGCGCGGCGGTGAGGCGCACCACGGGTGTCCACGGAGGAGGTGTGCATCGTGCACCTCGTGATACAGGAGACCCGATCTTCTCGAAGGAGAAACCGTGGATAGTTGATGCGAAGTAGACGATGTCGCTAATGAACACTCGCGCCAATGCACGAACCTCAACTCTTCGGAATACGCCCACAACACACCGGGTAGTTGTTCGTCGCGAGACCACGAACGACGAACGCCAAGTCCCGATTCCCAATGGAACGACGGCTTGACCTTGAATTGCGAGCGAACAATTGGATCGCTTAGTCCTCTCTCAAAGTCCCCGCATAAACTGCGGGGTCGAAAGAACAAGCAATAGCTATGTTTCAATCTTATGAATAAACTGGTCTAATAGATACAAGGAGGGGCAAGGGGTATTTAAGGCGCCCTCCACGACTCACGCGGCCTAGGGCCGCCACACATGCCGAATCAAACTCTAACTCGGCTAAGACCTAAAAACACACAAAAGGAAACCTAACTTAAGTCCGTCACATTGTTTCGGCCATAGCGGCGCGACCGTAAGTATTCTGAAGCTGGGGCCAAAACCATTGTGTGGGCCTTGGAATAAGCTTTCAAACAAGTCCAAGAACACCTAATCGGACTCAGTATGCAAAAGTTATGGCCTTTTATTACAGCCCTGTTGGGCTGTCCCGAACCGAATCCGAATTGAATTCTGAGTTGATTCCGAGATGAATTTCGGTTGCACTTGTGGAAGATCAGGTGGGCTTGAATTCTTGGGCTTTTCTCCTTGGTTGACCCACGTGAGCTTCTCCTCCATTGCTTTGACTCAGCCTCCTCTTGGTTCCAAGGCTTCACAATGTTCAAACTGAGAATGCACAAAACATTTGCATGAGGTAATACCCAATTCTCATCAATGACAATAGAAGATTCATTAAGAAACAAAAGCACTGTTGATTTAGAAGTTTAGCTCTTGCTCTCGTTAGTGGACCAATATGCACTACAGACTTGAATTATTTGTAGCGCCACGTATGGCGTCCACCTCGGTATGTTTATGACCACCAATAGGGAAAGATGTATAAGTGTGAGGATGCCCTCATCACCTCGTAGTGGGTTGATGAGGTCGAGCAATGGGATGACGATTTCCCGTCGATGACGATGACCGAGCAGCGCCACCACCGCAACAATGTGCGGCGTCCTCGACACGACGGCGCGGCGCATTTTGTCGCTAAGCCCAAGTTTAATCTTCCAATATTTTCAGGTGGTACGGATGTGGAACAATACCTCACATGGGAGCTAAAAGTTGATAAGTTATTCGGATGAACAATTACTCCAATGAGAAAAGCTCGCTGCGCCCAATGGCTTGGATGATTATGCCACACATTGGTAGGTGCGGTTCATCCGTAGCGCATGGAGCGCTATGAGTTGCCGATTATCACGGGAGCAGATGGAAGACTCGCGGGCACGCTTTGTACCTCACCACAAGCGCTCATTATTTGAGAAGTTGACGGGCTGCGACAAGGTATGAAATCAATTGATGAATATCATAAGGAAATAGAGACTATCATGATACATGCAGATGTCCGTGAGAATGAAGAAACGAGACCATGGCGAGATTTCTAGGCGGCATGAATCATGTCATAAACGCATTGTCAATCACCATCCCTATAATGATATGATTGAGTTGCTGCTTGCACCAAGCACCGGCCGAGCGACAAGTGATTGAAGGCGCCACGATTGCTGCGCGTTCTCACGTTCTTGACGATCAGAGGCAGACCATATAACGACATCTGCCAAACAAGAGCACTCGCCGGGAACAATTCGGCGTCGCGGTTCCGCAAGTAAGAAGCTGGAAAGTACACCATCACGAGTGCGTCGACTGCGGCACCATTGCTAGTGCGGCCTCGTCTATGGGGTCAACAGGCCGTTCACGTGACAATATTTTCCACATGTGCAAGGGCGTTGGTCATTTTGGAGGGGCGCCCAAATGTCGAACTATGCTTATCACGGAGGATGGCGGTTATGTTTCACCTAGTGATGACGAGTCGCTTCGATCGCGGCGATCTTGCACATTGATGACATAGAACAATGTGAGTGTGATCCGAGTTTAGTAACAACGGCGATATTCCATTGTTTGCACCCAAGGTGCTTAGTGTGATGCCATCGCGTCACTCGAGCAATGGTGCAATTTGTTTCGAGACTTGGGCAAAGCTTGATAAAGGGTAAGGTGTGCAAAGTGATCATTGATGGCGGGAGTTGTCACAATTTGGCTAGCAAGGATATGTGTCATAAGTTGGGTTTGAAGTACTTGCGCATCCACGTCCTTATCATGTGCAATGGTTGAGCGACAAAGAGGAAGTGAAGGTGAACTATATGGTGCGTGCGTGGCGTTTTCTATTGGGAAGTACAAATCTACCGTGGTCGTGACGTTGTGCCTATGACGGTGTGTCACTTGCTCTTGGGACGGCCATGGCAATATGACCGTTATCTTGTTCATGATGGGCGTACAAATCGCTACACATTCGATGGAACAATATGGATATCATCTTGAAGCGCTACACCTAGCAGCATTGTGAATTCTTCAATGCGAAAATTGAGATGCGTTGACGCCGCAAAGAGCGAGAGAAGAATTTAGTGATGTTGGCCACCAAATCGAGAGATGAGAGACTTGTGAGGATCCCAATTTCGTGCACTTTGTGCCGTGTATAAAGACACCTTGCTTTCGACTAACGACTTAACTTCTCTTCCTAGTGGTGTTGCTTGTGTTTTGCAGGACTTCGGCGACGTCTTTCCCGTCGAGGTACCAGTTGGGCTACCACCAATCCGTGGGATAGAACATAAGATCGACTTGATTCCAGGAGCGTCATTGCCAACCGACCACGATACGGGAGGCCCGATCTTCTCTGAGAAACCGTGGATAGTTGATGCGAAGTAGACGATGTCGCTAGCTGAACACTCGGCGCCAATGCACGAACCTCAACTCTTGAATCGCCCACAATACACGGGTAGTTGTTCGTCGCGAGACCACGAACGACGAATGCCAAGTCCCCAATTCCCAATGGAACGACGGCTTGACCTTGGATTGCAGAACAAAACAAATGGATCGCCTAATTCTCTCTCAAAGTCCTCGCATGAACTCTGGTGTCGAAAGAACAAGCAATAGCTATGTTTCAATCTTATGCATAAACTGGTCTAATGGATACAAGGGAGGGCAAGGGTATTTAAGGCGCCCTCCACGACTCACGCACGGCCTAGGGCCAGCCACACATGCCGAATCAAACTCTAACTCCGCTAAGACCTAAAAACACACAAAAGGAAAACCTAACTTAAGTCCGTCACATTGTTTCGGCCATAGCGGTGCGACCGTAAGTCTTCTGAAGCTGGGGCCAAAACCATTGTGTGGGCCTTGGAATAAGCTTTCAAACAAGTCCAAGAACACCCCAATCGGACTCCGTATGCAAAAGTTATGGCCTTTTATTACAGCCCTGTTGGGCTGTCCCGAACCGAATCAATTGAATTCTGAGTTGATTCCGAGATGAATTTCTGGTTGCACTTGTGGAAGATCCGAATTGGGCTTGAATTCTTGGGCTTTTCTCCTTGGTTGACCCACGTGAGCTTCTCCTCCATTGCTTTGACTCCGACCTCCCTCTTGGTTCCAAAGGCTTCACAATGTTCAAACTCGAGAATGCACAAAACATTTGCATGAGGTAATACCCAATTCTCATCAATGACAATAGAAGATTCATTAAGAAACAAAAGCACTGTTGATTTAGAAGTTTAGCTCTTGCTCGTCGGTGGACCAATATGCACTTCATACTTGAATTATTTGAAGCGCCACGTATGGCGCCCACCTCGATATGTGTATGACCACCAATGGGAAAGATGTATAAGTGTTAGGGATGCCCTCATCATCCTCCCCCTCTTGAAAAGGCGCTGTCCTCGACGCTGGATCATCACCACCAAAGAAAGGTGATAAATCAGCGACATTGAAAGTAGAGCTCACGCCATAGTCATCGCGGAAAGCTCTATCTTGTACGCATTGTCGTTGATCTTCGCAAGCACCTTGAAAGGTCCATCACCTCGTGGCAGCAATTTAGACTTGCGGCGCTACGAAAACGATCCTTGCGGTAGTGCACCCAAACCAAATCACCTGGTTGAAAAATCATCTTCTTCCGTTTCTTATTCGCCTCTCAAAGATATGACTTGACCTTGCGCTCTATCTCTCTTTTGTTTTGAGATGCAATTTCTTCACATACTCGGCTCGCTTGGATGCCTCCATATGAACACGGTGTTGACTTGAAGTGGCGACAAATCAAGCGGCGTAAACGGTTTGAAACCATACACCACTTCAAAAGGACACAATCTGCGTAGTGGAGTGCGGCCCGATTATAAGCGAATTCCACGTGCGCAAACAATCCTCCCACTCGCGCAGATTCTTCTTGATCATGGTCCAAGTAGCATCGAAAGTGTGCGGTTCACCACCTCCGCTTGACCATCGGCTTGGGGATGACAAGTCGGCTTTGAATAACAACTTCGTCCCGGTTTACCCCAAAGTGTCTTCCAAAAGTAGCTCATGAACTTCACGCCACGATCGACACAATAGTGCGTGGCACGCCATGTAGCCTCACGATCTCCCGAAAAACAAGTTAGCAATATGCGACGCATCGTCGCTCTTGTGGCACTGAATAAAGTGTGCCATCTTTGAAAACGATCCACAACGACAAAACAGTAATCACTCCCCTCTTAGTTCTAGGTAATCCTAAAACAAAATCCATACTAATATCCTCCCATGGTGCATTGGGAGCAGTGTAGAGGGTATACAAACCGTGTGGATTCAATTTTGATTTCGCTTTGTGGCAAGTAATGCATCGTTGCACATACCTCTCTACATCTCGCCTCATCTTAGGCCAATAAAAGTGATCGCCAAAGCATAGATAACGTCTTCTCACGCCCAAAATGTCCCATCAACCCACCCGCATGTGATTCTGCAGTAATAGCAAACGCACGGAGGAGTGCTCGGAACGATAATTTGTTAGTGCGAAACAAAAACCCATCATGGATGTGAAATTTATCCCAGCCTTTTCCTCTTTGCAATGTGCATAAGGAACGGAAAAATCATGGTCATGAGCATATAAATCACGCAAACTCTCTAAACCAGAACTTGCACTCCTAATTGAGTTAAAAGCACACTTTTCCTAGAGAGCATCGGCTACCACATTTTCCTTTCCTTCTTATATTTTACAATGTAAGGAAACGACTCAATGAATTCGACCCATTTGGCATGTCTACGGTTCAGGTTTGCTTGGCCCTTTAAATACTTTAATGCCTCATGATCAGAATGAATAATAAACTCTTTAGGCCATAAATAGTGTTGCCAAGTTTCTAATGCACGCACTAAAGCATAAAGCTCTTTGTCATAGACCGGATAATTCAATTGAGCATCATTCAGTTTCTCACTAAAATAAGCTACCGGTCTTCCCTCTTGCATTAAAACACCGCCAATACCCAATCCACTAGCATCACACTCAATTTCAAAATTTTTAGTGAAATCAGGTAAAACAAACAACGATTGCTTGTCAAGCGTTTCTTAAGTTCAGCAAAGCATTGTCTTGCGCTACCCCCACACAAATTCAACACCCTTTTAGTAAGTTCATTCAAAGGGGCAACTATGGTGCTAAAATCCTTCACAAAGCGCCGATAAAACCAGCGAGACCATGAAAGCTCCTAACTGACTTACATTCACGAGAGTTGGCCAATTTTTAATCGCTTCAATTTTAGACTCATCTACTTCAACTCCTCGTGCGAAACAACATAGCCCAAAAAGATGACACGATCTTTGCAAAAGGTACACTTCTCTAAGTTACCGAATAACCTAGCCTCACATAAAACTTGTAGAACTTGTCTAAGATGGTCTATGTGTTCAGATTAGTCTGATGTAAATCGAATATCATCAAAGTACACAACCACAAATTTACCAATCAAATGCCTTAAAACATGATTCATTAAGCGCATGAATGTACTAGGTGCATTAGTTAAACCAAAAGGCATGACTAACCACTCATACAACCCAAATTTTGTTTTAAATGCTGTTTTCCACTCATCCCCTTCATGCATCCTAATTTGATGGTAACCACTGCGCAAATCTATCTTAGAAAAAATAACAGCACCACTCAATTCGTCTAGCATATCATCTAAGCGAGGTATAGGATGACGATATCGAATTGTGATATTATTAATCGCTCGACAATCTACGCACATACGCCATGAACCATCTTTCTTAGGAACTAAAATAACAGGAACAGCACAAGGGCTTAAGCTTTCACGTACATACCCTTTGGAGAGAAGCTCTTGTACTTGTTTCTGAATTTCCTTTGTTTCGTCGGGATTGGTGCGGTACGGTGGTCGGTTCGGCAGCGACGCTCCTGGAATCAAGTCGATCTTATGTTCTATCCCACGAATTGGTGGTAGCCCAGCTGGTACCTCGTTTGGAAAGACGTCATTGAAGTCTGCAAAACACAAGCAACACCACTAGGAAAGAAGACAAGTCGTTAGTCGAAAGCAAGGCGTCTTTGTACAATAGTACAAAGTGCACCAAATTGGGATCTTCGCGAATTCTCTCATTTCTGATTTGGTGGCTAACATCACTAAATTCTTCTCGCTCTTTGGCGTCTCAACGTGCATCTCGATTTTCTCGCATTGAAGAATTCACAATGCATTGCGGTGTAAGGGGCTTCAAGATGATATCCATATTATTCCATCGAAATGTGTAGCGATTTGTACGCCCATCATGAGCAGCAGAACGGTCATATTGCCATGGCCGTCCAAGAGCAAGTGACACGCCGTCATAGGCACAACATCGCGATCCACGATTGTGGTGTACTTCCCAATAGAAAGCGTCACTCGCGACTATATAGTTCACCTTCACTTCCTCTTTGTCGCTCAACCATTGCACATGATAAGGGCGTGGATGCGCAAGTACTTCAAACCCAACTTATGACACATATCCTTGCTAGCCAAATTGTGACAACTTCCGCCATCAATGATCACTTTGCGGACCTTACCCTTATCAAGCTTCGCCCAAGTCCGAAACAAATTGCACCATTGTTCGAGTGACGGCGATGGCATCACACTAAGCACCTTGGCGTGCAAACAATGGAATCTTCGCTCGGTGTTAGGAAACTCGGGATCGCACTCACATTGTTCTATGTCATCGCAGTGCAAGACCGGTTGCGCATCAAAGCGACTTCGTCATCACTAGTCAAACATAACCGCCATCCTCGGTGATAAGCATAGTTCGACATTTGGGCGATCCCTCCGAAAATGGCCAACACCCTTGCACTTGTGGCAAATGATGTCACGTGAGCGCCCCGTTGACCCCATAGACGAGGTCGCACTAGCGGCGGGCGCGCAGGTCGACGCACCGTCTTTGGTGTACTCTCCGACTTCTTACTTGCGGGCTGCGCATTGCCGAATTGCTTCCGCGGAGTGCTCTTGTTTGGCCGGTGTTGTTATATGGCTATCTGGGTGGTGAAGGACGTGAGCAGGTAGCGAACCGTGCATCTTCAATCACTTGTCGCCGGCCGCGTGCTTGGTGCAAACAACTCAATCATATCATTATAGGGATGGTGATTGACAATGCGCTGAAAAGCATGATTCATGCCGCTAGAAATCTCGCCATGGTCTATTCTTCATTCTCGCGGACATCCGCATGTATCATGATAGTTTCCATCTCCTTATGATATTCGTCAATTGACCTCATACCTTGTCGCAGCCTGTCAACTTCTCAAATAGTGAGCGCTTGTAGTGGCGAGGTACAAAGCGTGCCGCAAATGTCGCTTCATCCGCTCCCGGTGTGTCGGCAACTCATGGCGCTCCATGCGCTTACAGATGAATTGCTCCCACCAATGTGTAGCATAATCATCCAAGCCATTGGAAGCAAGCGCGACTTCTTCTCATTGGAATAGTTGTTCATTGAAACAACTTATCCACCTTCAGCTCCCAAGTGAGGTATTGCTCCACATCCGTACCACGAAAATATAGGAAGAGTAAATTTGGGCTTAGCGACAAAATCGCGGCGTCGTCGTGTCGACGCCGCACGTTGTTGCGATGGTGGCGCCGTCGGTCATCGTAGTCGTCGATGGAAATCGTCATCCCATTGCTCGGCCTCATCCGCCATGCTACGAGGTGCACGATGCACACCTCCTCGTGGACACCCACAGTGCGCCTCCACCCGCCGCTGTTGCCTCGGCCACGCCCATGAGCACGAGGGCCGCGCGGCTGCCATCCGACGTTTGGCGGCACCGCCATACGGCGACGCTGCCGCCGTCGTCGCTCCTCATCCACACGAATAGCACGCTCATCCTCGGTCTCATTGTGCAAAACGGCGGAGGGCCGTGCACACTCGTGTCATCGACTTGCGCACCCCACGTGGGTGTGTTGGCGAACATGGCGCGTAGCTCGAGAAGTTATTGTTGATGGGCGTGCGCAATTGTGTGACCTCCTCCGAGGGTGTTCCACCGATCCGAACTTCCCGAGTTCATCGCGCACGCCATTGTCACCATCTTGAAGTTGTTTTTGTAGCATCTCGCGCAACCGAGTGTACTACTGCCCACGATCCGCGCCTCCGGATTAGGTGGATCCTCCTCGTGACGACATAGCAACAACTCACAAACAAGAAGCGAGGTTATATCCGGTTAGTAAACAAAAGCTCTCGCTACTACGCTGCAACTCACTGTCACGAAAACAAGACAAGCTTACCGCTCCAAAGTGAATCAAGGACGGCAAAGCGGCGGTTGTGACAAATAACGACCTTAACCCGGTAATGTAGGAGCGTAACCAAGAGCAAGGGAGTACACAAGCGGGTGTAGGTGGAGCTTGGACGGTATGTGTATATCCTATGCAATCTGATATTCAAGGTATTGTAAAGCTAAGTAATGATCCAAGCTAGAGTATTTTGCCTATGTGCTGATCCAACGGGTTTAAGCGAAGTGTATGAACGCACACGCAAGGATAAATGAGACTTAATGCAAACAAAGGACTTGAGCTAGCGAGCGAGAAAAGAGATGAAACCAGCTCGTTTTGCACCAAATACGGGATAGACGCTAGCCAATTGCAAAGGAATATACTAGGGCACAAGATTGCTCAATCAAAATTGAAAACACAAGCTAAAAAGATGACCCGATTGTAGTAGCTAAAAGTATGCGCGGATCAACTCGAAAAGGGATGTCGCGTCACGGGTACCTTAGAATCACTGCAGAGGGGCTGTCAATTTTGAGCGCAATCTGAAACTGGAATTTTTCTCGGTTTGTGGCCCGTTTTGAGGCCCTAAACGACCTTTTGGGGTCGAAGTTTTCCGCACACGTATGCACTGGTGGCTTACGCGGATGTAAAACCCAGATTTCCTGGACTTCTTCTTTTTGGCTCTATTTTCCGTTTCCTTTCCAACGGATCAAGAAACGCTCAATCGGAGGTCGTATGCAAAAGTTAGCGTTTTTTTATGCGGCTCTTTCTATATCACGGTTGCCTTTTCCTTCTTTTCCCTCTCGCTTTGCTCCTCGTGGGCTGCGCGAACCTCACAAGCGAAAGAACGTGTAATCAGCTTGAATGAGCAGCCCTAGGTGCAATATCAATAGCTCGTCTCAAGATGAAAGGATATAAAAGGACACCAAATGTGGTTCGGCGGCTATGATGTAGTGGCGAAACTCAAGATAGAACAATTGGACTCGGATTGTGTTTGAGCTAGAGGTTGATTAGGACTCTAGTCCCACCAAGGAGTTCGGATAAGGAAACAACACCGTCTCGGATTGTCTTTGGCAAGACAGTATGCACGGACAGAGTCGGATGATGGTTTTGGGTGCTAATTGAGGAGTTCAATCAGCAAATTTTTTTTTGATAAAGATTAAGCTACGCAATGGAAACACAAGGATCAGCACTAAAACAAAACTCTAATGGATGAAAACTTAACTAAGCGCACAAGAAATAACAGATTAAACTACGGTTTTGGTACTGCAATTTTTGGTTTATTGTGCGATAGGAAAGAAAACGAATCTAACTACTGGTAAAGAAGTTCTCACCGAGTAAACCTAGAATCGATACCACATGATACGGGGAGGCCCGATCTTCTCGATGAGAAACCGTGGATAGTTGATGCGAAGTAGACGATGTCGCTAGCTGAACACTCGCGCCAATGCACGAACCCTCAACTCTTTGAATACGCCCACAATACACGGGTAGTTGTTCGTCGCGAGACCACGAGCAACGACGCCAAGTCCCCAATTCCCAATGGAACGCGGCTTGACCTTGGATTGCAGAACAAAACAAATGGATCGCCTAATTCTCTCTCAAAGTCCTCGCATGAACTCGGTGTCGAAAGAACAAGCAATAGCTATGTTTCAATCTTATGCATAAACTGGTCTAATGGATACAAGGGAGGGCAAGGGTATTTAAGGCGCCCTCCACGACTCACGCACGGCCTAGGGCCAGCCACACATGCGAATCAAACTCTAACTCCGCTAAGACCTAAAAACACACAAAAAGGAAAACCTAACTTAAGTCCGTCACATTGTTTCTGGCCATAGCGGTGCGACCGTAAGTCTTCTGAAGCTGGGGCCAAAACCATTGTGTGGGCCTTGGAATAAGCTTTCAAACAAGTCCAAGAACACCCCAATCGGACTCCGTATGCAAAAGTTATGGCTTTTTTTATTACAGCCCTGTTGGGCTGTCCCGAACCGAATCCGAATTGAATTCTGAGTTGATTCCGAGATGAATTTCAGTTGCACTTGTGGAAGATCCGAATTGGGCTTGAATTCTTGGGCTTTTCTCCTTGGTTGACCCACGTGAGCTTCTCCTCCATTGCTTTGACTCCGACCTCCTCTTGGTTCCAAAGGCTTCACAATGTTCAAACACGAGAATGCACAAACATTTGCATGAGGTAATACCCAATTCTCATCAATGACAATAGAAGATTCATTAAGAAACAAAAGCACCTGTTGATTTAGAAGTTTAGCTCTTGCTCTCATCGGTGGACCAATATGCACTTCAGACTTGAATTATTTGTAGCGTCACGTATGGCGTCCACCTCAGTATGTGTATGACCACTAATAGGGAAAGATGTATAAGTGTTAGGGATGCCCTCATCACCACCGTACCGCACCAATCCTGAGGAAACAAAGGAAATTCATAAACAAGTACAGAGCTTCTCTCCAAAGGGTATGTATGTGAAAGCTTAAGCCCTTGTGTTGTTCGATTATTTTAGTTCCTAAGAAAGATGGTTCATGGCGTATGTCGTAGATTGTCGGCGATTAATAATATCACAATTCGATATCGTCATCCTATACCTCGCTTAGATGATATGCTAGGCGAATTGAGTGGTGCTTTTATTTTTCTAAGATAGATTTCTTGATGGTTACCATCAAATTAGGATGCATGAAGGGATGAGTGGAAAACAACATTTAAAACAAAATTTGGGTTGTATGAGTGGTTAGTCATGCCTTTTGGTTTAACTAATGCACCTAGTACTTTCATGCGCTTAATGAATCATGTTTTAAGGCATTTGATTGGTAAATTTGTGGTTGTGTACTTTGATGATATTCTGATTTCTGAATGCATTGAATCTGAACATATAGACCATCTTAGACAAGTTCTACAAGTTTATGCGTGAGGCTAGGTTATTTGGGAACTTAGAGAAGTGCACTTTTGCAAAGATCGTGTCATCTTTTTGGGCTATGTTGTTTACGCACAGGAGTTGAAGTAGATGAGTCTAAAATTGAAGCGATTAAAAATTGGCCAACTCTTGTGAACGTAAGTCAGATTAGGAGCTTTCATGGTCTCGCTGGTTTTTATCGGCGCTTTGTGAAGGATTTTAGCACCATTGCTGCCCCTTTGAATGAATTTACTAAAAAGGGTGTTGAATTTATGTGGGGGGTAGCGCAAGACAATGCTTTTGCTGAACTTAAGAAACACTTGACTGAAGCACCGTTGCTTGTTTTACCTGATTTCACTAAAAATTTTGAAATTGTGTGTGATGCTAGTGGATTGGGTATTGGCGGTATTTTAATGCAAGAGGGTAGACCGGTAGTTTATTTTAGTGAGAAACTGAATGGTGCTCAATTGAATTATCCGGTCTATGATAAAGAGCTTTATGCGTTAGTGGGTGCGTTAGAAAATTGGCAACACTATTTATGGCCTAAAGAGTTTATTATTCATTCTGATCATGAGGCATTGAAGTATTTAAAAGGCCAAGCAAATCTGAACCGTAGACATGCCAAATGGGTCGACTTCATTGAGTCGTTTCCTTACATTGTGAAATACAATAAGGGAAAGGAAAATGTCGTAACTGATGCTCTTTCTAGGAAAAGTGTGCTCTTTCCTGTTTTAGAGAGTTTGCGTGATTTATATGCTCATGACCATGATTTTTTCCGTTCCTTACTAACATTGCAAAGAGGGAAAAGGCTGGGATAAATTTTACATTCATGATGGGTTTTTGTTTCGTACTAACAAATTATGCATTCCAGAATCCTCCGTGCGTTTGTTATTACTGCAGGAATCACATGCAGGTGGATTGATGGGACATTTTGGACGTGAGAAGACGTTGTCTATGCTGAGCGATCACTTTTATTAGCCTAAGATGAGGCGAGATGTGGAGAGGTATGTGCAGCGATGCATTACTTGCCACAAAGCGAAATCGAAGTTGAATCCACACGGTTTGTATACCCCTCTACTTGTTCCCAATGCACCATTGGAGGATATTAGTATGGATTTTGTTTTAGGACTGCCTAGGACTAAGAGTGATGAGGGCATCCCTAACACTGATACATCTTTCCCTATTGGTGGTCACGCACATACTGAGATGGACGCCATAAGTGAAGCTACAAATAATACAAGTGCAGAAGTGCATGTTGGTCCACTGACTAGAGCAAGAGCTAAACTTCTAAATCAACAGGTGCTTTTGTTTCTTAATGAATCTTCTATTTTCATTGATGAGAATTGGGTACTACCTCATGCAAATGTTTTGTACATTCTCAGGTTTGAACATTGTGAAACCTTTGGAACCGAGAGGGAGGAGAGGGAGGCCGGATCCAAAGCAATGGAGGAGAAGCTCACGTGGGTCAACCAAGAGGAGAAAGGCCCAAGAATTCAAGCCCAATTCAGATCCTCCACAAGCCCAACCGAAATTCATCTCGGAATCAACTCAGAATTCAATTCGGATTCGGTTCGGGACAGCCCAACAGGGCTGTAATAAAAAGGCCATAACTTTTGCATACGGAGTCCGATTGGGGTGTTTTTGGACTTGTTTGAAAGCTTATTCCAAGGCCCACACAATGGGTATGGCCCCAACTTCAGAAGACGTATGGTCGCGCCGCTATAACAGAAACAATGTGACGGATTTAAGTTAGGTTTTCCTTTTTGTGTGTTTTTTGGGTCTTAGCCGAATTAGAGTTTGATTCGGCATGTGTAGCCGGCCCTAGGCCGTGCGTGAGTCGTGGAGGGCGCCTTAGGTACCCTTGCCCACTTGTCTCAAGTGTGCATCTTCCTCTTTCACTATTTTGCACTCCCGTCCAACAGTTCGAAGAAGAGGTGGATATATCTTGCAATCTTTCCGTGAACCTGCCATAGTTAGTAGAAAACAAGGAAACAAATCACAAGTATATGTCCCTATCAACTACTAGGTTCTGGAGGCTCAACCAAGTCACTCACACTCATGCTTATACCCAGTTCTTACAAGTTCTTACCAATGCAGCAAGGAAGTGGTACAACCCGTGGCTGGTTCGTGATACTCTCACTTGCGATCAGCCCAAGCATTGAGGAACGACACTGCTGAGTTAGTAGGAAGTGGAGCTTGGAAGGCTTCAATATGGTAGCAAGGATCAGCAATAATCAAAACAGTTAATGCAAGTTGAAAGATTGTTCAAAGTACTAGCCAATGTTGCTGATCCTAGCCTAATCAAAGCTAGCTAATCAAAGCCCTATGCAAAGAAGTGTATGTACGCACACGCAACGATCAATGTGACTTGATGCAAGCAAGGGAAAGCCTCACAACAAGTGATAGGAGAGACGCTAGCCAACTACTCAAACTTCTTTCTAAGGGCACAAGATTGTTCGCGTGATGTAGAGCACAAAAACAACAATATCGATGCACACAAATAGCCCTCTAGATTGAGCAGAAACAATAGCTAGTCTCAAATAATAAAAAAAACAAAGTTTTATATGGCTTATATGTGCTTTTCTGAAAGGTTTCGACGAGATATACAACTTTTCAGTTGAGGCGAACTCCAAATTCCGAAAGGAAGATCGAAGGAAACGGCAAAAACAGAAACCGAAAACTTGCGACGCGAAATCAGGGCCGAAGATGGCCGATTTTGGGGCACCTGGATGGCAACTAGTGGCTTAGGTGGAAACGATGCGCCTCATCATTAGCTTCGAAACGAGCACAAGAACGTCGGAAACGGATACAGTATGCAAAAGTTATGCCCGTTTTACTAAAGGTGTCTCGGATCGAATTCTACTCGGACTCGAATCCGTCTCGGGTTTAAATTTGAAATTGCTATATCTTTGAAACCCTTGAGCCAAACTTGCTGAAATTTTTGTGAAAGATTTTGGTTATATGTAGAAGGTCTCCACCAATTTTCATGCACTTTTCTTTTTCTTTTTTTTTACCATGGCTTTGTTTTGCGGTTGCCTCTTTCTCCTTCTACTATTTGGCCGACCCTAGGATTTGCCGCAAGTTGCAAATAACATCAACTCTCCCAAAAGATCACAGCAATCCTCTCTTTTTTTTTTTGGATTAACAACAATACGAATTTTCTATTTTTGGTGCGGATTAGAGGAGTTCTAACCCACGAATTTCTGTTTTAGATGCAAAAACTAAGAACCCTGAAAGAGCGATCAAGCGACCAAATAAAACATGTTGGAATGCAAATTATCGCGTTTGGGTGATTTTGCAAGGTTGGGTAGGTGATCTATGACGGTGTAGTTTAATGAAAGTAGGATTAGCGAAGTAATTTAATCGTAATGTCAATTGGTGGAATAGTAGGAAGGGTTGAGTTGTCAGCAGGTATACCTTGGCTTTAGTGAATAACCTCCGAGGGGAAAGAAATCTTCTAAAAGATAATTTGGTCGAGAAAACATTTACATATGGATGATAATGACTGAGTATGTTTTAAGTGTGGGGATTTTTGTGAATGAATATGAGGATTTCGATCTTTTATACGGAAGTTGTTGTAGGAGTCTTGGAGGTTGAATTTGGGCTTGGCATTCTTATGTTAGAATCTTGGTTGCCAATGATTATGTGAAAAAGTACTACTATAAGATCCTTTGGGGGCTGTAAATGAGGGTGTGCGATGTGAATTTGAAATTGTTTATCCCGAACGGATTGAGGGATGTGATGGTAGGTGAAATCTATATTGAGTTGTGTTGGAAATTACTTTGTCAAAGTAATTCATTCGTGAAAAGTTGGCTAGAGTGTGATATTGTGGATTGGAAGAGTCTCCTGCATAAGTGTGGATTTTGTGTTCTAGTAGAACATAGCTTTGAGGTTGCCAATTTAAGAGAAATGAGTTAATGAGTTATGTGATAATTTGGGATCTTATAGTTTAGAGAAAGTTAAATTCTTAATAGAAAGATTGTGAAAAAGGGTGTGATCTTGATAGTGAGATATCCTCTTAGTTCTTACTTGAACTATGTGGTTATGATGGATGTCAATTGCAAATTGAGTTGGTTCTTGTCAGTATGTGTGATTCCTTCCAGTTAAGAAAAAAGGGTTAATCTAGTTTTTTCGAGTGATTTCGCTTTTGGCTTGTGCGGCATTTGTTTTTTTAGCTGCCTACTTAAAAAAAACAGAAAAGTTTTCTTGGTAAATCCATTGATTTTGGATTGGGCTCTTCTAAGAGAAGATGGTTTTGAGTTGATTGCATTATGACTCCTTGTTTTCAGTTGAGTTCTTCGGATAAGTGAGTTGGTAGGCAAGATCTTTGTGTGTCCCTTGTTAAAGGAGATGCTGTTTGTACAGGTAAAGTGATCGACCGAGAGTTAGAACAATAGTTCTGTGTGTTTTGTGCAGGCGGTGTACTTCGGTACCAAAAGGAAGTGTAACCAAAGGTGTGATGGATGGATTCCTTAGTCACGGGAATTTATAGATTAACGTATCGCTAGGACCGTCTCGAGTACTTGCGCGGAGTACGCAATGTCTTGTGTATTTCGGTGCTGAGAGAGCACATGAGAGGTCCAAAACTTGAGATTTCTATTAGGACTGTTATCCAACGAGTAAGACCTTACCTTTGAGTCCTGCGTGTTGAGTGTACCTATAGAGGTCGAGACTAGTGTTGAGGTGAAAGATGTTGGTATCTGTCAAGGTAATGTGATCCCATAAGTCCAAGAGGGAAGCGACTTGTGAATTGGAGTCTCGCATGCGCGAGCAATATCTGGAGTTATTCAAAGTGGGTATGTGATATGATGGTAAGTTTGAAGCTGTGCATTCCTTTGGTGTCAAGTGGTAATGCACTGGAGAGGCGAATTGTTTAAGGGGTAGAGTGTAATACCACAAAAGTATTAGGAAGAGTTTCGGGAGAGAGCTATCTGAATTAATAAAAGGACCGAATAGAAAAATAGTTATTCCGCAGTTAGAGAGGGGGAAATCGGCAAATTTACGGCAACCTGGGCTGGCTGAGGCCCATTAGGCCTCAAGGGTGGCGCCAAGGAGGAGGCGCCACTCCCCCAAACCCTAGGCAGACCCTCCATCCTCTTGTGGCCGCACCCCGTTCCTCCTCCCCCCTTGGCCGCCCCAGCTCCTCTCCTCCCTGCGCCGTCCCCGACCTCCCACGCCACCTCCCTACTGGTTCTCCTCTGTTGCGGGCCAAAGAGGTTCTCCCCTGTTGCCGGTGTCGAGGAGGAACAAGGAGGATCGCCTGGGAGATCGATTGGACAAGAAGAAGGAGGAGAAGGAGAGGAAAGGGGAAGGGTGAGATTGTGGCCTGGGGTGGTGCTCATCGCTTCATCAGCAGGTTCGTCAAGGATAACCCCTGTTTTCCCTCTTTAGATGCATACTTAATTGTTGTAGCAATATCGGTATTTCAGTCTCCTCAGGACAGATTGTGTTAGACGGACATTTTGATGTAGATACGTGCGGATTCAGTCCTGGGTATCTCCTAGAGAGTTGTAGAGGACGTCATTAGCTTTCGATGAAGTATTAGATCGCAAGCTTTGGACCTATGTAGCAGAAGTTATGAATTAATTGATGGGACTGTTCTGCGAATCTGTCGATAATCTGACAGGTTTTAGTAATATGTCTTGTGCGATATGTTAAATGGCAAATTTGAGGATCTCAGTATAACAAAAGTTGTAGATAATTGTCGTAGCTTTTCGGGAAGGTCAAGAACGCGAAGTTTGGACAAACGAGCTAAAAGTTATGATAGTTTTAGTGTACTGTCCAGAGAACTTGACGTGAAAATGATATTCTGTTGAGTGGCTTGATACGGGTAGTATATAGCCGAATCAGGAAGGACCACCAACCAGGTTTAGTTGGGGAATTTGATAAGCTTTCAATAAAGTCCAAGATCACCTCATTTGGACTCCTGTACTAAAAGATACGAATTTTTGAATACGACTGTTTACAGAGGGGTCAGTTTAGCAATTAAGAAATTGGAGTCGGGGTCGCGTTTCAAGTTATTGCTATTTCGTGCTTGCTCTTACGGATTATTTGGTCCATTACTATTGTCTTAGGAAGCTTTTAAATGTATTCTTAGGTGGGGGACTGGTCCCGGAGGCAGAACCTACTTCGCATCCTCCGTTCTCACACGGTTGAGGCAAGTACCTATCTGGTAGAGTATTTATGGATGGTTTGACAGAGCTTGCTAGTAATTGGTATATGTTAGCAGTGGTTGATTGATAGTGTGATATGACTGTTAAAAATGATGAATGTGCATGATACATGCTAGTGATAGTGTGATATGATTGTTAAAGATGATGAATGTTTATGATACATGCTATTGATAGTGTGTTATGATGGTTAAAGGTGATGCAAGCTTATGATATGAATGGTTATAATTCATGTACAGTAACTGATGAGGGCATCCCTAACACTTATACATCTTTCCCTATTGGTGGTCATACACATACTGAGGTGGACGCCATACGTGATGCTACAAATAATTCAAGTACGTATGCATATTGGTCCACCGACGAGAGCAAGAGCTAAACTTCTAAATCAACAGTGCTTTTGTTTCTTAATGAATCTTCTATTGTCATTGATGAGAATTGGGTATTACCTCATGCAAATGTTTTGTGCATTCTCAGTTTGAACATTGTAAAGCCTTTGGAACCAAGAGGAGGCCGAGTCAAAGCAATGGAGGAGAAGCTCACGTGGGTCAACCAAGGAGAAAAGCCCAGGAATTCAAGCCCAATTCGGATCTTCCACAAGTGTAACTGAAATTCATCTCGGAATCAACTCGAAATTCAATTCGGATTCGGTTCGGGACAGCCCAACAGGGCTGTAATAAAAGGCCATAACTTTTGCATAACGGAGTCCGATTGGGGTGTTTTTGGACTTGTTTGAAAGCTTATTCCAAGGCCCACACAATGGTTTTGGCCCCATCTTCAGAAGACTTACGGTCGCGCCGCTATGGCCGAAACAATGTGACGGACTTAAGTTAGGTTTTCCTTTTTGTGTGTTTTTAGGTCTTAGCCGAGTTAGAGTTTGATTCGGCATGTGTGGCCGGCCCTAGGCCGTGCGTGAGTCGTGGAGGGCGCCTTAAATACCCTTGCCCCTCCCTTGTATCCATTAGACCAGTTTATGCATAAGATTGAAACATAGCTATTGCTTGTTCTTTCGACACCAGAGTTCATGCGAGGACTTTGAGAGAGAATTAGGCGATCCATTTGTTTTGTTCTGCAATCCAAGGTCAAGCCGTCGTTCCATTGGGAATTGGGACTTGGCGTTCTGTCGTTCGTGGTCTCGCATGACTAACAACTACCGGTGTGTTTTGGGTATTCCAAAGAGTTGAGGGTTTGTGCATTGGCGCGAGTGTTCAGCTAGCGACATCATCTACTTCGCATCAACTATCCACGGTTCCTCACTGAGAAGATCGGGCCTCCCCCGTATCATGTGGTATCAGATTCTAGGTTTACTCGGTGAGAACTTCTTTACCAGTAGTTAGATTCGTTTTCTTTCCTATCGCATAATAAACCAAAAATTGCGTACCAAAGCGTAGTTTAACTGTTATTTCTTGTGCGCTTAGTTAAGTTTTCATCCATTAGAGTTTTGTTTTAGTGCTCGATCCTTGTGTTTCCATTGCGTAGCTTAATCTTTATCAAAAAAATTTGCTGATTGAACTCCTCAATTAGCACCCAAAACCATCATCCGATCTGTCAGTATGCGCTGTCTTGCCAAGACAATCCGAGACGGTGTTGTTTCCTTATCCGAACTCCTTGGTGGGACTAGAGTCCTAATCAACCTCTAGCTCAAACACAATCCGAGTCCAATTGCTCCATCTTGAGTTTTGCCACTACATCATAGTCAGCGAACCACATTTGGTGTCCTTTATATCCTTTCATCTTGAGACTAGCTATTGATATTGCACCTAGGGCTGCTCATTCAAGTTGATTACACGTCTTTGTTTGTGAGGGTTGCGCCCCCACGGGAGCAAGGCGAGGGAAAAGAAGGAAAAGGCAACAGATATAGAAAGAGCCGCAAAAAAAAAAAAACGCTAACTTTTGCATACGCACTGCGATTGAGCGCTTTGATCCGTTGGAAAGGAAACGGGAAAATATAGGGCAAAGATGGGCAAAGATCCCCACACTTGCGAAGTGTGGAGTTTGAGGTCCCCTATACTTGTGGAGTATAGGGCATTGGTCCCTGTGCTTTGCACAGCATGGGAAATAGAGCGACTCCGATTGGAGCGTTTCTTGATCCATTGGAAAGGAAACGGGAAAATAGAGCCAAAAAGAAGAAGTCCGGGAAATGGGTTTTACATCCGCGTAAGCCACAGTGCATACGCAGCGGAAAACTTCGACCCAAAAAGGTCGTTTAGGGCCTCAAAACGGACCCAAAACCGAGAAAAATTCCAGCTCGATTTCGCCAAAATTGACAGAGCCCTCTGCAGTGATTCTAAGGTACCCGTGACGACGCACATCCCTTTTCGAGTTGATCCGCGCATACTTTTAGCTACTACAGATCGGGTCATCTTTTTAGCTTGTGTTTTCAATTTTGATTGAGCAATCTTGTGCCCTAATATATTCCTTTGCAATTGGCTAGCGCCTATCCTCGCACTTGGTGCAAAACGAGCTAGTTTCATCTCTTTTTTCGCTCGCTAGCTCAGTCCTTTGTTTGCATTAAGTCTCATTTATCTTTGCGTGTGCGTTCATACACTTCGCTAAACTCGTTGGATCAGCACATAGGCAAAATACTCTAGCTTGGATCATTACTTAGCTTTACAATACCTTGAATATCAGATTGCATAGGATATACACATACCTGTCCAAGCTCATCCTACACCCGTTTGTGTACTCTCTTGCTCTTGGTTACGCTCCTACATTACCGGGTTAAGGTCGTTCGCTGTCACAACTGTCGTTTTGCCGCCCTTGATTCACTTTGGAACGGTAAGCTTGTCTCGTTTTCAGGACAGTGAGTTGCGAGCATAGTAGCGAGAGCTTTTGTTTTACTAACCCAGATATAACCTCGTTTCTTGTTTGTGAGTTGTTGCTATGTCGTCACGAGGAGGATCCACCTAATCCGGAGGCGCGTTACGTGGGACGAGTACACTTTGCGGTTGCGCGAGATGCTACAAAACAACTTCAAGATGGTGACAATGGCGTGCGCGATGAACTCGGGAAGTTCGATCGATCGAACACTCGGGAGGAGGTCACACAATTGCGCACGGCCATCAACAATAACTTCCGAGCTACGCGCCATGTTCGCCAACACAACCTACGTGGTGCGCAAGGTGATGACATCGAGTGTGCACGCCTCGCCCCGTTTTGCACAATGAGACCGAGGATGAGCGTTATTCGTGGTGGATGAGGAGCGACGATACGGCAGCGTCGCCGCTGGCGGTGCCGCCAAACGCGGGATGGCGAAACGGCGCACGCCCTCGCTCATGGCGTGGCGAGGCAACGGCGCCGGTGGAGGCGCACTACGTGGTGTCCACGGGAGGTGTGCATCGTGCACCTCGTAGCATGGTCGATGAGGCCGAGCAATGGGATGACGATTTCCGTCGACGACTACGATGACCGACACGCCACCATCGCAACAACGCGCAAGCGTCGACACGCACGACGCCGGCGACTTTGTCGCTAAGCCCAAATTTACTCTTCCTATATTTTCGTGTGGTACAGATGTGGAGCAATACCTCACTTGGGAGCTGAAGGTGGATAAGTTGTTTCGAATGAACAACTATTCCAATGAGAAGAAGTCGTTGCTTGCTTCCAATGGCTTGGATGATTATGCTACACATTGGTGGGAGCGCTTCATTCGTAGCGCATGGAGCGCCATGAGTTGCCGATTATCACCGGGAGCAGATGAAGCAGCATTTGCGGCACGCTTTGTACTCGCCACTACAAGCGCTCACTATTTGAGAAGTTGTGAGGGTTATGCACAAGGTATGAGGTCAATTGATGAATATCATAAAGAGATGGAAACTATCATGATACATGCGATGTCCGCGAGAATGAAGAATGCACCATGGCGAGATTTCTAGCCGCATGAATCATGCTTTATCAGCGCATTGTCAATCACCATCCCTATAATGATATGATTGAGTTGCTCGCACCAAGCACGAAGCCGAGCAACAAGTGATTGAAGATGCATGGTTCGCCGCCTGCTCACGCCCTTCACCACCCAGATGCCATATAACAACAAACACCAAACAAGAGCACTCGCCTAAGCAATTCGCAATGCGCAGATTCGCAAGTAAGAAGTCGAGAGTACACCAAGACCGGCGTCGACCGTGGCGCCCACGCTAGTGCGACCTCGTCTATGGGGTCAACAGGACGCTCACGTGACATCATTTGCCACAATTGCAAGGGTGTTAGTCATTTTCGAGGGATCGCCAAATGTCGAACTATGCTTATCACCGAGGATGGCGGTTATGTTTCACTAGTGATGACGAGTCGCTCGATGCGCAACCGCCTTGCACACCGATGACATAGAACAATGTGAGTGCGATCCCGAGTTTCCTAACACCGAGCAAGATTCCATTGTTTGCACGCCCAAGGTGCTTAGTGTGATGCCATCGCCGCCACTCAACAATGTGCAATTTGTTTCGAACTTGGCTAAGCTTGATAAGGGTAAGGTCCGCAAGTGATCATTGATGGCGGAAGTTGTCACAATTTGGCTAGCAAGGATATGTGTCATAAGTTGGGTTTGAAGTACTTGCCGCATCCACGTCCTTATCATGTGCAATGGTTGAGTGACAAAGAGCAAGTGAAGGTGAACTATATGGTGCGAGTGGACGTTTTTATTGGGAAGTACACCGACATCGTGGATCGCGATGTTGTGCCCATGGCAATATGACCGTTCACTGTTCATGATGGGCGACAAATCGCTACACATTTCGATGGAATAATATGGATATCATCTTGAAGCCCCTTACACCGCAAATGCATTGTGAATTCTTCAATGCGAAAAATTGAGATGCACGTTGAGACCGCCAAAGAGCGAGAGAAGAATTTAGTGATGTTAGCCACCAAATCAGAAATGAGAGAATTCAGCGAAGATCCCAATTTGGTGCACTTTGTACTATCAGACAAAGACGCCTTGCTTTCGACTAACGACTTGTCTCTCTTCCTAGTGGTGTTGCTTGTATTTTGCGTGACTTCAGCGACGTCTTTCCAAACGAGGTACTAGCTGGGCTACCACCAATTCGTGGGATGGAACATAAGATCGACTTGATTCCGGGAGCGTCGGGCGAACCGACCACCGCATCGCACCAATCCGAGGAAACAAAGGAAATTCAGAAACAAGTACAAGGGCTTCTCTCCAAAGGGTATGTACGTGAAAGCTTAAGCCCTTGTACTGCTCTCGTTATTTTAGTTCCTAAGAAAGATGGTTCATGGCGATGTGCGAGATTGTCGAGCGATTAATAATATCACAATTCGATATCGTCATCCTATACCTCGCTTAGATGATATGCTAGACGAATTGAGTGGTGCTGTTATTTTTCTAAGATAGATTTGCAGTTGGTTACCATCAAATTAGGATGCATGAGGGGATGAGTGGAAAACAGCATTTAAAACAAAATTTGGGTTGTATGAGTGGTTAGTCATGCCTTTTGGTTTAACTAATGCACCTAGTACATTCATGCGCTTTAATGAATCATGTTTTAAGGCATTTGATTGGTAAAGTTGTGGTGTGTACTTTGATGATATTCTGATTTACAAATGCAGATCAATCTGAACACATAAACCATCTTAGACAAGTTCTACAAGTTTTGCGTGAGGCTAGGTTTTTGGTAACTTAGAGAAGTGTACCTTTTGCAAAGATCGTGTCATCTTTTGGGCTATGTTGTTTCTCGCATTGGGGAGTTGAAGTAGATGAGTCTAAAATTGAAGCGATTAAAATTGGCCAACTCCTGTGAATGTAAGTCGATTAGGAGCTTTCATGGTCTCGCTGGTTTTATCGGCGCTTGTGAAGGATTTTAGCACCATAGCTGCCCTTTGAATGAACTTACTAAAAACGGTGTTGAATTTGTGTGGGGTAGCGCAAGACAATGCTTTTTGCTGAACTTAAGAAACGCTTGATCAAGCACCGTTGCTTGTTTTACCTCGATTTCACTAAAAATTTTGAAATTGAGTGTGATGCTAGTGGATTGGGTATTGGCGGTGTTTTAATGCAAGAGGGTAGACCGTAGCTTATTTTAGTGAGAAACTGAATGGTGCTCAATTGAATTATCCGGTCTATGACAAAGAGCTTTATGCTTTAGTGCGTCGTTAGAAACTTGGCAACACTATTTATGGCCTAAAGAGTTTATTATTCATTCTGATCATGAGGCATTAAAGTATTTTGATGAGGGCATCCCTAACACCGATACATCTTTCCCTATTGGTGGTGACGCACATACCGTGAGATGGACGCCATAAGTGAAGCTACAAATAATACAAGTGCAAAAGTGCATGTTGGTCCACTGACTAGAGCAAGAGCAAAACTTCTAAATCAACAAGTGCTTTTGTTTCTTAATGAATCTTCTATTTTCATTGATGAGAATTGGGTACTACCTCATGCAAATGTTTTGTGCATTCTCAGGTTTTAACATTGTGAAGCCTTTGGAACCGAGAGGGAGGAGAGGGAGGCCGGAGCCAAAGCAATGGAGGAGAAGCTCACGTGGGTCAACCATGAGGAGAAAAGCCCAAGAATTCAAGCCCAATTCGGATCCTCCACGACCACAAGCCCAACCGAAATTCATCTCGGAATCAACTAAGAATTCAATTCTGATTCGGTTCGAGACAGCCCAACAGGGCTGTAATAAAAAGGCCATAACTTTTGCATACGGAGTCCGATTGGGGTGTTCTTCGACTTGTTTGAAAGCTTATTCCAAGGCCCACACAATGGATATGGCCCCAAACTTCAGAAGACGTACGGTCGCGCCGCTATGACCGAAACAATGTGACGGATTTAAGTTAGGTTTTCCTTTTTATGTGTTTTGTTGGGTCTTAGCTGAATTAGAGTTTGATTCGGCGTTTGTAGCTGGCCCTAGGCCGTGTGTGAGTCGTGGAGGGCGCCTTAAGTACCCTTGCCCCTCCTTTGTATCCATCATACCAGTTTATGCATAAGATTGAAACATAGCTATTGCTTGTTCTTTCGACACCAGAGTTCATGCGAGGACTTTGAGAGAGAATTAGGCGATCCATTGTTTTGTTCTGCAATCCAGGGTCAAGCCGTCGTTCCATTGGGAATTGGGGACTTGGCGTTCGTCGTTCGTGGTCTCGCGACGAACAACTACCCGGTGTGTTTTGGGCGTATTCCGAAGAGTTGAGGGTTCGTGCATTGGCACGAGTGTTCAGCTAGCGACATCATCTACTTCGCATCAACTATCCACGGTTCCTTAATGAGAAGATCGGGCCTCCCCCGTATCACTCTTTCTCTTAAAATTTCGTTGAAATCTTATCAAAGAAACGGACTTATTTTTGTAGCATATGGTCGAAAACTACGCGGTGGTCGGAGGGTTGACCCAACGAATAAAAAATCTGGAGCGAAAACACTCCGATTTGAGAAGTAAGAACTTTTCTCTTTTAACTTGTCTTCTTATATTTTATCATCCTGTCCCCCTTTGTAACTCAATTTTCTCTCTTTATCATATTTGATAGATTTAGAGAAAATTAAAGAAGAGATCGTGGCTAATGAAGCCATGATAATAAAACTTAAAGAAGAAAATCAAAATAAAGACTAGTCGATTGCGCATGCAATGACCAGACAAAAGACGGTTTTCGACTCTTGTGATAAGAAAATCAAAGGTAACTAGTTGTAGACTTGACCAGTATCCATGACTCCAAATTAAAGTGTATGTTGACTCCTTTTTATCCACTCGTGTAGAAAAAACTCAAGCACTTAAACGAGCGGAAAAAAGTCTCGAGTTTGAGCGTGGCCAAGGGGCTGAATTTGATTCGAGTCTTAAAGACAAAGTCAAGGCTTTGAACAAGATGCTTTTCGACCTGGGGTCGGGAATGCAACTACCGAATGACCCTGCAGAGAGAATAAATTTTCTTGGCCATCAACTCAAAGACCTCAAGAAAGTGATAACGCTCTTTTGAGAGAACCATGCCAGGACGATGAAGGAAGCTATTGCGAATGGAGTTAGTGTTGCCTTGGCGAAACTGAAGGCTTCCGACCCTCTGTCCATCTTGGAGCTATTGAAGAAGACTTCGACTGCTCCGAAGATGAAGCAAAAAAACTTCTCGAGGAAGTATGACCTCTCGGAGAGAAAGTTGCTAAGGAAATGGAAGTCGGATCTCCATCACGCAGCGACCAGTTTGGTGGTTCTAAGAAGTAGATGAATGTAATATTTAGGCTTTGTAAATGAAGTTCTTGTTTTGTCTTATCGATGCTATTAAATACTCATATATTTTCTAGCCCCCGACTGCTTATATTAGTAGATGAACTTTACTAAAGAAACAGTACACCAAGAAACTGAGTAATAACGACGACCATGGTATATGTGCTGATAATGTTTGTAAAAAATGATCTAGTGTACAGTAGGAAATCATATGATCGGAACCAGTTTATAATTTCCACTAGCCTAGACCTTGTCCATTATCAAATCACTGTGAGGGACAACATATAGTCGGAAGATATAACAAGACTTGCTTTGATGAGAAGAAAGTATGCAAAAAAATGTATGCAAAAAAGGAAAAGATAAGTATATTTGTTTATATAAATTATTCGAAACTGGTCGTAATGAATCCCAAGAATTGAAGATAGTAAAATATTTCACGAAACGTGCTCATGCTCAAGTCCGACTTGTAGCGAGGATCGTAGGAAAAGGACCATCGCTAGGAAGCTCCTTCTAGTGGGCAGGACCACGTGCAGAGAAGAGAGACTTCGACTAGGAGGCTTTCTGTGTCCCGACCAGTAGCCAAACAAGAGTAGAACAGAATGTTGAAATAGAAGATTAATCTTCGAATTCTCGAGGAATAACAAAACCGTATAAATTGTCTGTGTTGTGCTCCGTTTACTCGTATTTTTCTTTGAGAAAAGAGTATGTGGTCGTGCGTGGGAATCATTGAAGCAATGATCACGACTAAGACCAGTTTGGCATTTGACAATTAAGTCATAACCAATGAGGAATGGAGATCCCTCTTGGTTTTTTGTAAAGGGATATCGGAGAGAATGAGTGTCTTCTCCGACCAATCATCAACAATAATAATATGTGATCATTAGCAACGAGTAATAATTATAAACAACCATACTTATCTTGAAAAGGAAATGCATCTTTATTGAAATATGAAATGAAATGAATCAAAGAAATTATACAAAAAACTTACGCAATTGATCAATATTCCAAGAATTGGACAAGATTCGCCCGTTCGACATAGCTAATCGTACCGAACCTGGTCGAGTGACTTCGACCACAGTGTATGGACCTTCCCACTTGGGTGAAAGTTTGTTGCGACTCGCTTGGTTAGGAATTTTTCTAAGGACCGGATCACCTACAGTCAGGCTGCGAGGTTGCACCTTACGACTGTGGTACCGACGCATGGCTTGTTGGTAGATCGCTGATCGTATCAAGGCTTGATTCTGTCGCTCTTCAAGGAAATTCATGTCATCAAGTCGTCGTTCATGCTGATCATTTTCAGTAAAACAATTAGTCCGAGCAGAACAAATTTTTAGTTCTGGAGGAAGCATGGCTTCAGCTCCATAAACAGAAAAGAATGATGTTTCACCGGTCGCACGACTAGTTGTGGTACGAACGGCCCATAACATAGTAGGAAGTTCTTGAATCCAAGCCCCTGACCGTGTAATTAACTGGTCAAAAACTCGTCGTTTGATTCTTTGCATTATGATACCATTGGCTCACTCAACTGCTCCATTACTCTACGGATGAGCAGCAGAAGCCTAATGTATATTGATACCTAGGTCGTCACAGAATTCCAGAAAAATACTGCTTGAGAACTGGGTAACATTATCCGTGATTATATGACTGGGCACACCAAACTGTGTGATCACGTTTTTTGTGAGAAACCTCTTGGCAGTCTCAGTTGTAGTTTTGACAAGTGGCTAGGCTTCGATTCATTTAGTGAACGTGTCAATCATGACGAAAAGGAACTTGAAGCCCCCAGCTGCACTTGGGAAAGGTCCCAGAATATCTAATCCACAGGTTGTAAAAGGCCAAGAAAGAGGAATTGTTTGCAAAGCTTGGGACGGCTGATGTACTTGTTGGCTATGAAACTGACATTGTACGCACTTCGTCACGAGCTCTTTTGCATCATGAAGGGCAGTTGGCCAATAGTATCCTTGTCTGAAGGCTTTACCGACCAGCGTTCTGTAGGAATGATGTGCTCCACAGACTCCTACATGTATTTCGGTTAGCAGCTTAATACCATCCAGTTGAGATATGCATCTCATCAACACTCCATGAGATCCTCTCTTATACAAGGTACGTTCAATAAGAGTGTATGATGTGGGCATCCCTAACACTTATACATCTTCTCCTATTGGTGGTGATGCACATACTGAGATGGACGCCATAAGTGAAGCTATAAGTCATAGAAGTGCAGAAGTGCGTGTTGGTCCGCTGACTAGAGCGAGAGTTAAACTTCTAAATCAACAGGTGCTTTTGTTTCTTAATGAATCCTCTATTTTCATTGATGAGAATTGGGTACTACCTCATGCAAATGTTTAGTGCATTCTCAGGTTTGAACATTGTGAAGCCATTGGAAACGAGAGAGAGGAGAGGGAGGCTGGAGCCAAAGCAATGGAGGAGAAGCTCACGTGGGTCAAGCAAGGGGAGAAAAGCCCAAGAATTCAAGACCAATTCGAATCTTCCACAAGTCCAACCGGAATTCATCTTGGAATCAATTCAGAATTCAATTCGGATTCGGCTCGGGACAGCCCAACAGGCCTGTAATAAAAATGTCATAACTTTTGCATACGGAGTCTGATTGGGGTGTTCTTGGACTTGTTTGAAAGCTTATTCTAAGGCCCACACAATGGGCATGGCCCTAGCTTCAGAAGACTTACGGTCACACTGCTATGGCCAAAACAATGTGACGGATTTAAGTTAGGTTTTTTTTTTGTGTGTTTTTGGGTCTTAGCCTAATTGGTGTTTGATTCGGCATGTGTAGCTAGCCCTAGGCCGTGCGTGAGTCATGGAGGGTGCCTTAAGTACCCTTGCCCGTCCTTTGTATCCATTAGACTAGTTTATGCATAAGATTAAAACATAGCTATTGCTTGTTCTTTCGACACCAGAGTTCATGCGAGGACTTTGAGAGAGAATTAGGTGATCCATTGTTTTGTTCTGCAATTCAGGGTCAAGCCGTCGTTCCATTGGGAATTGGGGACTTGGCGTTCGTCGTTCGTGGTCTCGCGACGAACAACTATCCGGTATGTTTTGGGCGAACATTGTGGTTCATCTTAAGCGCCACGGTTTCGCCTCTCCTTATCATCTCCCACCTCAAGATCTTGGGCTGCATCATGTTCATACTCGCGTCCATTGTTTGGTGGCTGATTCACCATTCTTTCAAGGTGTAATACCACAAAAGTATTAGGAAAAGTTTCGGGAGAGAGCAATCTGAATTAATAAAAGGACCGAATAGAAAAATAGTTATTCCGCTGTTAGAGAGGGGGAAATCGGCAAATTTACGGCAACCTGGGCCTGGGCCTCAGCCCATTAGGCCTCAAGGGTGGCCGGCCAAGGGAGGGAGGCGCCACTTCCCCCCCCCAAACACTAGCCGCCGCCCCCCTCCATCCCTCTTGTGGCCGCACCCCCGTCCTCCTCCCCCCTTGGCCGCCCCACCTCCTCTCCTCCTTGTGCCGTCCCCAACCTCCCACGCCACCTCCCTGTTGGTTCCCCTCTGTTGCGAGCCAAAGAGGTGCTCCCCTGTTGCTGGTGTCGAGGAGGAATAAGGAGGATCGCCCGGGAGATCAATTGGCCAAGAAGAAGAAGGAGGAGAAAGAGAGGAAAGGGGAAGGGTGAGATTGTGGCCTGGGGTGGTGCTCATCGCGTTCATCAGTAGGTTCGTCAAGGGTAACCCCTGTTTTCCCCCGTTTAGATGCATACTTAATTGTTGTAGCAATATCGGTATTTCAGTCTCCTCAGGATAGATTGTGTTAGACGGACGTTTTGATGTAGATACGTGTGGATTCAGTTCTGGGTATCTCCTAGAGAGTTGTAGAGGACGTCGTTAGCTTTCGACGAAGTATTAGATCGCAAAATTTGGACCTTTGTAGCAGAAGTTATGAATTAATTGGTGGGACTATTCTGTGAATCTGTCGGTAATCTGACAGGTTTTAGTAATCTATCTTGTGCGATCTGTTTAATGGAAAATTTGAGGATCTCAGTATAATAAAAGTTGTAGATAATTGTCGTAGCTTTCAGGGAAGGTCAAGAACGTGAAGTTTGGACAAACGAGCTAAAAGTTATGATAGTTTTAGTGTACTGTCCACAGAACTTGACGTGAAAATGATGTTCTGTTGAGTGGCTTGATAGGGGTAGTATATGGCCGAATCAGGAAGGCCCACCAACTAGGTTTAGTTGGAGAATTTGATAAGATTTCAATGAAGTACAAGATCACCTCATTTGGACTCCTGTACTAAAAGATACGAATTTTTGAATACGATTGTTACGAGAGGGTCGATTCAAAGATTTAAGAAATTGGAGTCGGGGTAGCGTTTCAAGCTATTGCTATTTCGTGCTTGCTCTTATGGATTATTTGGTCCATTACTGTTGTCTTAGGAAGCTTTTAAATGTATTCTTAGGTAGGGGACTGGTCCCAGAGGCATAACCTACTTCGCATCCTCCGTTCTCACGTGGTTGAGGTAAGTACCCTATCTGGTAGAGTATTTATGGATGGTTTGACAGAGCTTCCTAGTAATTGGTATATGTTAGCAGTGGTTGATTGATAGTGTGATATGACTGTTAAAGATGATGAATGTGCATGATACATGCTAGTGATAGTGTGATATGATTGTTAAAGATGATGAATGTTTATGATACATGCTATTGATAGTGTGTTATGATGGTTAAAGGTGATGCAAGCTTATGATATGAATGGTTATAATTCATGTACAGTACCGATTTTGTTCATGCATATTGCAACACTGTTATTGTTCATGTGCACAGTTTGAGCATATGTAAAGATGCATGATTGAGATCCCCACATTCATGGAATGTGGGCAATTGAAGAGGGATCCCCATCGTGTAACGATGGGCAAAGATCCCCACACTTGCGAAGTGTGGGCTTGAGGTCCCCTATACTTGTGGAGTATAGGGCAATTAGTTCATGTGCTTGCGAGCACACGCATGGGTTCGCGGCGACGGTTGCTTACCCCGCATTGCAGGTGTAATGCGCAACAGAGTGAAAAGTGAAAGGTTGCATTGCATGCTTGCATTCATGCTTCATGTGATAAAGTTTTCGAGCAAAGATTAGAATTGGATGTGGATGCTTTAATTATGTAGTAGTGTCTCTTTATGTGGTACTTACTGAGTTCTTGAACTCACCCTTGCTTATATTGTGTTTTTAGGTACCGTTGCAAGAACGTCATGCATGTGGGGAAATTAGACCCGAACTGGATTCACACACTGCCACTTATCATTTATAGTTGATTATATTTTGGATTGTCAGCTAGTAAATGAGCAAACTGCTTAAGTTTGGTTTATGGATAGGATTCATGCATTGAGTTTTGTAGTAATGATGAGTAGCACTCCTTAGACATCTTGATTTATATTCTAGTTGTTTATCATAACTTTAATGGTTAGTGAGGATTTTGGATGAAGAAATTTGAGTTATGGTTCTATATTTTTTTGGAACCTCCAGCTAGCTACTTATACAGGGAAGGTTCTGCCGAAAATTTGGTAGAATATCTTTGGTTTAGGATTGTTTAGTGTAGTTGGTAGCATTCCAGGCTCATATTGGGCTGGGGTGTTACAGTTGGTATCAGAGCGGGCTATAACTCCGTGGTGAATGGATTAACAATCTAGGTAACCTAATTTGCTAAAATGTTGTAATGGTTAATGAACTTAAATACTTGACACACTGGTGCACAGTAGGATAGGAATGGGTCAAGCATTGCATTTACGTTTCCGTTATGTCGCATTGACCATTGCTGTTATGAATTGATTACGAATGCTTATGACTTGATTATTATGATAGCTATATGACTATAGTTGTTGTTGAGTGGTTGAGGTCGTGGTTGTGGACCTAGGCTTTACCAGGTTACACCACCATTCGTAGATTGAGATTAGCAAAGTGATTACCTCGAGTACCATAGCTACATGTACTATGGGTGAATATCTTTAGAAAAGTTGTTCCAAGTCGTTCTCTTCTTGAGCTTGATTTAGACCAATTCTGGGTATAGATGCGGATGGTGAAATTTGTTGGGATTTCACTTGGTCTCTATTTGTGTCTTGGGAGTTCTACTCTTCTTATTGGAACATCTGATTCATTTATCCGCTTGGTATTCGGGATGCTGAAAATTTTCTGTTGCAAGTTATTTTGCCTATGTGCTGATCCAAAAGGTTTAAGCGAAGTGTATGAACGCACAAACAAAGATAAATGTGACTTAATGCAAACAAAGGAATGAGCTAGTGAGAGACAAACTGAAATTGAGATGAAAACTAGCTCGTTTTTGCACCAAGTACTATGAGAGACGCTAGCCAATTGCAAAGATATCAATGTTAGGGCACAAGATTGCTCAAATAGATTAAATACACAATCTGAAATTGTGGACTAAGGTTTACTCTTCCCAATTTCGGCCAGCCCCTTTTTGTTTGTTTTTTTCTCAAAACCGCATGAACAAAGCTCTTCGCCTTCTGGCTATTAAGGAAACCAAAGGAAAAAATTTGGTACTGGTATTTATGGTTTGATCTTTTGTTTTTTTAATACCTTTTCAAGCCGTGGCTTTTTCTTGTAACCGCTGCCTTTTCCTCTTTTCTTATTGCAATGGCCGAAATAGGTTTGCTCCTCTTGATTGCACAAGTCTCACAATTCAACAACGTAAATAAACCAAAGAACAGCCCTAGTGCAATGTACAAAAGCTAGTCTCAAGGATGAAAGAATATAAGTGAAGCTCAAGAAACCCAAAGTGTTCGATCAGCTATCTCTTTTTGGGTGCTAATTGAGGAGTTCAATCAGCAATTTGGTACGGTTTATGTGAACACAACGATTAAGCAACGCAAAAAGGAACACATGGATCAGCACTAAAAACAAAAACTCTAATGGATGAAAACTTAACTAAACGCACAAGAAATAACAGATTAAACTACGGTTTTGGTATTGCAATTTTCGGTTTATTGGACGATAGGATAGAAAACGAATCTAACTACGGGTAAAGAAATTCTCACTGAGTAAACCTAGAATCTGATACCATATGATACGGGGGAGGCCCGATCTTCTCAGTGAGGAACCGTGGATAGTTGATGCGAAGTAGACGATGTCGCTAGCTGAACACTCGCGCCAATGCACGAACCCTCAACTTTTGGAATACGCCAAAACACACGGGTAGTTGTTCGTCGCGAGACCACGAAGCATTTAACGCCAAGTCCCCAATTCCCAATGGAACGACGGCTTGACCTTGGATTGCAGAACAAAACAAATGGATCGCCTAATTCTCTCTCAAAGTCCTCGCATGAACTCTGGTTTTAGAAAGAACAAGCAATAGCTATGTTTCAATTCTTATGCATAAACTGGTCTACCTCTATGGTGCGGCCATGGGGGGTTTATATAGCCTCCCACGCAAGCACAAAACTTGGATGAACAGAACCGAGTGCTACTGATAATCCGAGTCCGACACTGTTCATCTGCTCACATAGATCCGAGTCTGATTACTGTTCACGGAACGATAATCCGATTCAAAAAACGTCCTACTTTAATTTGGAAATTTAAACTAGTCTCCCTCTCGGTTTCCCTTGTATTGTGAGCTTTCCTTCTCTTAGCTTACGCGAATTTGTTCGATGCACTTGATGCTTCTTTTTATGCCAACCCTTGTTTCCATGTCACCATATGTCTTTCTTGACCGCCCGCATGTGCTAGGGTTTTATCCTGAGAGGACGTTCCCTCTCGTTGGCCACATGGGTTTCTTCTCCCTTGTTCGCCGCATGTGTTTCTCCTCCATGAATTTGTTCCCGGCCTCCCTCTCCTCCCTCTCGGTTCCAAAGTCTTTAAATTTGTCAAACCTGAGAATGCACCAAGTATTGCTTTAGGTAGTAACCAATTCTCATTGGCAACAAAAGGAAATTCATTAAGAAACAAATGCACCTGTTGTTTTAGAAGTTTAGCTCCTGCTTCACGAATAACCTCATAAGTAGTAGGGATATCCTCATCAAGCTTTCAATCAAGTACTCGTGGACCTCCAACGGACTCCGTATGGAAAGTTATGCATGTTTTAAGTTGGTGTTGTCAGGCTGATTCTGGAGGCCGAACTGGATTCCAAAACGGGTCCAGCTCGAACTGCTTGCTTGTCTTGGACCAAAAGTGACATGGCGCTTATAATTTAAGTGAAGCGTACGAGCTCTTATACTTGGAACAGTAAGCATAGCAAATATGGTTGTATCCATATGGGTCATGTCCTCATCATCCTCCCTTTCTTGAAAACAAAGCCGTCCTCGGCTTTTGATAAGCTGAAAATAGGGTAATAAAGAAGCCAAAGTGTATGCATGGTATATGTATATGTCATCTGTTTTAATGGTTCTTCATTGTTACACAATTAATGTTAGACGACAGCAGTGATCATAAAAGATCATTGTATTATTACCCCAAGAATAATCATATATGTTAATAAGCAAAACAAAATTTCTCACATAGCAATTATTGCAACTAGTTTTGCAAATATAAGTGAAGTATTTATGCAATTCAACTCTCTGAAGTTATAATTTGCAGTGGTAGCACATATGGGCAAATCTACAACTTTTGGAATCAAACAAAGTTCATCCATATTATTAGATTTCAATGGAGCAATAGCAAATTTATCTAGCAAGGGTGAAAGGATGTATAAATTCTTCCATACTTCAACATCTTGATGCAGATTGTCCACACTAGATGGTGCAACAAGAGATAAACACATGGGCATTGAATGAATACTAAATTTTAATTTTCTCTCATAATGAACAAGATTGTGCACATAATAATTGTTGTTCAAAACAGCAAGCTTCAATTCATCCATGTAATCACAAGTTATGCATATTCGATAAACAAGAAATTGATTTTGTACACCATAATCTCCAATCAAATTAAACTTATACCCAAGGGTGTAGGCACTAGACAAGCATTTTGAACATGCGATTTCAGAAACTTTCTCCATAGCATGTGACAATTTCACAGGTGGATCCAACATAATATAACATAAAGAGTCAGTAGGAGAAATTCTAGTCAAAACGTCTTTATGTCTAACCAATTCCACATGATCATTGTATGTGATTAAATCATCACATGACTCATTCAAAACAGCATGCAATTCAATTATTGCAGCACATGGTGCACTCAACTCTATTGGCAAATCAATCAAATTATCACAGGATTCATGCAAATTCTCAATAATATCAGATTCATCCACCTCATGTGATGCAGTGGTTTCTACTACAATCTGATTTTCCCTTTGCTCAATGATACTAGGCATGAAATCATGGTTATTGTTCTTAGGTTGAGTGTTCAAATCAGTACCTTTGGTATTACCTTGTAGGATCGCCTCAGATGATGTTGATACTGAAATTGGTGAGTAGTTAAAAGCTTTTCCTTCCTCTTCTTGCTCCAGCTCTATTAACAATGAGCGAGCCATGGGTGCAAGACAACGAGACAGAGTAACGCCCACAGCAGTAGGGGCGGCAATCATGGTAGATGCAGCAGCAGGAGAAGCAACCGAAGATGATCTTGATGCAGAGGTTTGTACCGTGCGCTTATTTGTTTCATGTACACATGAAGGTGTAGTGGAAGTAGACGAAAGAGCACGAACGGTCTTGGATTGTCATCCCTGTACTTCTTTTTCAACTTGGCAAGCAAGACGAAACAAACGAGTGACAGTGGGAGGTTTATAAACAAGTTTATTCTGAATTTGATGGTTTAATCCTCCTAGAAATCTAGTTATCTTTGCATCTTCAGTTTCTTCTAAAGCACAACGAGACAAAGCAGTTTGCAAATCTTGATAATAATCCTCTACAGAACTACTACCTTGTCTTAAGCGTTGCAATTTATTAAGCAATTCACGAGAATAATATGAAGGTACAAATCTATGTCTCATTGCTCTCTTCAAATCATTCCATGTTCTAGGTATGTTCTGATTAGTACGACAATATTCACTCTACCAAATAGATGCAAAATCATAAAACTCACGGGTAACAGCCCTAACTTTTAGATGATCAGAAAATTCATGGCATGCAAATAATTGTTGTACATCTAATTCCCATATGAGATAAGCATCAGGATCATAATTCCCAGCAAACGAGGGTACCGTGAAGTTAATTTTATGAGACATACTATCACTATCATATATACCTCCCGTGGTGAAAAAACTTGTCTCAAGTGTGCATCTTCCTCGTTCACTATCTTGCACTCCCGTCCAACAGTTCGAAGAAGAGGTGGATATATCTTGCAATCTTTCCGTGAGCCTGCCATAGTTAGTAGAAAACAAGGAAACAAATCACAAGTATATGTCCATATCAACTACTAGGTTCTGGAGGCTCAACCAAGTCACTCACACTCATGCTTATACCCAGTTCTTACAAGTTCTTACCAATGCAGCAAGGAAGTGGTACAACCCGTGGCTGGTTCGTGATACTCTCACTTGCGATCAGCCCAACGATTGTGAGGAACGACACCTGCTGAGTTAGTAGGAAGTGGAACTTGGAAGGCTTCAATATGGTAGCAAGGATCAGCAATAATCAAAACAGTTAATGCAAGTTGAAAGATTGTTCAAAGTACTAGCCAATGTTGCTGATCCTAGCCTAATCAAAGCTAGCTAATCAAAGCCCTATGCAAAGATCAATGTGACTTGATACAAGCAAGGGAAAGCCTCACAACAAGTGATAGGAGAGACGCTAGCCAACTACTCAAACTTCTTTCTAAGGGCACAAGATTGTTCGCGTGATGTAGAACACAAAAACAGCAATATCGATGCACGCAAAGAGCCCTCTAGATTGAGCAGAAACAATAGCTAGTCTCAAATGATGAAAAAAACAAAGTTTTATATGGCTTAAATGTGCTTTTCTGAAAGGTTTCGACGAGATCTACAACTTTTCAGTTGAGGCGAACTCCAAATTCCGAAAGGAAGATAGAAGGAAACGGCAAAAACAGAAACCGAAAACTTGCGACGCGAAATCAGGGCCGAAGATGGCTGATTTTGGGGCACCTGGATGGCAACTAGTCGCTTAGGTGGAAACGATGCGCCTCATCATTAGCTTCGAAACGAGCACAAGAACGTCGAAAACGGATACCGTATGCAAAAGATATGCCCGTTTTACTAAAGGTGTCTCGGATACGAAATTCTACTCGAACTCGAATCCGTCTCGGGTTTAAATTTGAAATTGTTATATCTTTGAAACCCTTGAGCCAAACTTCCTGAAATTTTTTGTGAAAGCTTTTGGTTATATGTAGAAGGTCTCAACCAATTTTCATGCACTTTTCTTTTCTCTTTTCTTTTTTTTACCGCGGCTTTTGTTTTTGCGGTTACCTCTTTCTCCTCTACTATTTGGCCGACCCTAGGATTTGCCACAAGTTGCAAATAACATCAACTCTCCCAAAAGATCACAGCAATCCTCTCTTTTTTTTTTGGATTAACAACAATACGAATTTTCTATTTTTGGTGCGAATTAGAGGAAACCCACGAATTTCTGTTCTAGATGCAAAAACTAAGAACCCTGAAAGAGCGATCAAGCGACGCGAAGGAAAACACGAAATACAAACTAGACAACGATGAACTAGACTCTAACTAAACTAGCAATCAGCAACTTGAACACGACAATGCAACTAATGATTCAACGAACAAAAACTGAAAGAAAAATTGCAATGGCTCAAATTGGTTCGGTATGGATGATATATGCAAAAAAATTTTTGGGGCCATTTTCTGGACTCTAGGTATGAAAAACAAATCTACTACTAAGGGTACTGATTTCTCACCAAAGAACTGTAGCTCTGGTACCACCTGATGAACCCGAAGGTCCGATTTGTTGGCCCGATCTTTCGATGAGAACGATAAGTCCGGTAGGTGTCGCTCAACTCTCACGATCCTGGCTACAAACACGCAAGGCTCGAAACCACGCAATCGCTAAACTGATTGACAAGTCGTTATCAACCGTGCACGAATACCCGGTTGACCTGACCACGAAGGTCGATTCCTGCATACATCGAAGAAGCACGCAAGAATAAGATAATAAGCAATCTGAAATTGCAAATAGGATTGAAATATTTAATTGAGTTGGGATTCTGAGGCGGTATTATGGTTGGTCTAGTTGACACAAGCCAATACACGAAGTTGATATGAAGCTAACTTTTAACTAAACAAAATCTAAGAAAAACTAGAGGGGTGCGGCCTCCTTATATAGGGCAGGGGGAGCCGCACATCTAATAGAACCAGCGGGGCGGGACTAAATTCGCGGATTACTGTTCACATGAACAGTAACCACGCCCACAAGTGGGCCGCCGGCAGATGGACTAAGTTCAGTATAATTACAAAGCCCAAATTGGCCTAAACAAGTGATATGATATCTTCTTTTGATGATTGTGGGATGCCTAAAAGGAATTTGGAGGTGAGACGGATCCGTTGGAAAGAGTACTAAATAGGCTTTCAATCAAGTACTCGTAGACCTCCAACGGACTCCGTATGTGAAAGTTATGCCTGTTTTAAGTTGATGTTGTCAGGCTGATTCTGGAGGCCGAACTAAATTCCAAAACGGGTCCAGCTCGAACTGCTTGCTTGTCTTGAACCAAAAGTGACATGGCGCTGATAATTTAAGTGAAGCGTACGAGCTCTTATACTTGGAACAGTAAGCATAGCAAATATGGTTGTATCCATAGGGGGTCATGTCCTCATCACCATATCTTTGGAATTGGAGTTGATTAATGTGATGTTGTCACAGAGCAATTACTTGATGGGTAGTGACAAAGAGTATGTCCATGCCTAATTGAGGTCAAAAGAGTTATTAAGATGTGTGAAGCATTGATGAAACTGGTTTGATCACCAGGGGCGATAAATTTGGTAAGACTCTCCGGTAGATTGGATTTGTTGGACTCAACGGATTAATCAAATCCTTTTGGATGGATAAGTCCAAAAGGTGTTAGATTAGTGTCATATTGAATATTCATCTTGGAAGTTATCTTTTATGGATAGGTACTGATCATATGTAATTGCTAGGTGCAATAATAATGTATCGAAGTAGGGTGTTGAGCATTACTAAGAGATGAACTGATGGGATGTAGTCGACGATCTTTGCTTACTTGATGGTGGAGTGGTAGGATAATAGTGTGTCTTTGATGAGAAGGTCAATCATTAAAAAATGTTGAGGTTGTTAAACCGGTTGGATTACTTGATCATCGTGGATAACTCTAATTGTGTAGTAAGGGAGAGATAAGGCTATATTAGACTATTGTCCTAGTGGATAATAATCTGAAAAATTGCCTTTAATTGGTTGCTTGATGGTTTCGTATTTGCTGGTAGGAATGCTGATAGAGAAAGGATCATAAATTCTCCTATGACTGTATAATTCGTTACATGTCTACGATAACCGCTAGATTGGAAGTTATGTACAAAACGAGTGTGAGCATTGTTAATAGGAGAAGGGTTGAAATATATATATATATATGATTTATTCATGTATGTCCCATAGGGAATGTGACATGTGGCTGCATGCCCTTGTTAAAAGAGTTGACGATAAAGATTCTTGTTAATAGTTATTATTCTTGATGTTAATAAGATTGTCTATAAGGGGTTGTGACTTGTGGGGGAGTGATGGGGATTCTTTTAGAAAGAAAGTAATATGTCCGCCTTCCATAATATCGGTTAAATGGGAAGTTTGGAGTCTTGCATTTGTGAGCCTTTGGTAGTTCATGCTTAATATGGTAGCTGAAATCGTTGAGAGAGGCGATGCATGAGAATGTTCTAATGGGTTCTTAAGTGATGAATGTGAATTGTTTTAAAAGTACCTCTTCTTTGGGTTGACAAGTGGTGATGTAATCAAAGTGAATTGTTTTCTCTGTTAATAAAGAAAAAGGGTGTACCATAAGTATTTGAGGTTGGAGTTTAGGATTGTAACCTGCAACTTTTCTATCGTTGCCGCTTAAGTGTTTCTTGAGTTTCAGAAGAAATGTTTTATTGTGATTTATTGGTATTTGAAACTCCCTTCTTGTAGAACATGTGCCCTCAATTGTGGTCTCATCTTTTGTTTTTTGAGGTCAGTGTTATTTGACTATTTCTCTTGGTCTCGTACTCACTGTGAGGAGTAGTGTTTCCTCGTGAGTTAAAATTTGTATTCGTTTGCTCTTTCCTATTGAGAAAAGGTTAGCCGTCTTGGGTTGCAAGGGCTTATATAGTGCAATGTGGCGATTGGTTGGAGGTGGTCAAGTAAATGATCGCAGTAAGAATCATGGGGGCCAAGCTATTTGACGATCAGTAGAAAATGATTTGGTTTTGTCCTATAACTCTTGGAAAGAGTTGGATTTAAATGGAATGATTGTCGTTGAAATAAAACAGATTAATGATACAACCAGTGGAACCCAAAGCAAATTATAATCCAAGAACCTTCATTCATGTTGGAATGTTGGGCTTCTCGAAAGTCTGAACGCTTGATTAATGTGTTAGAGTATCGCGTTTGGGTGATTTTGCAAGGTTGGGTAGGTGATCTATGACGGTGTAGTTTAATGAGAGTAGAATTAGCGAAGTAATTTAATCGTAATGTCAATTGGTGGAATAGTAGGAAGGGTTGAGTTGTCAGCAGGTATACCCTGGCTTTAGTGAATAACCTCCGAGGGGAAAGAAATCTTCTAAAAGATAATTTGGTCGAGAAAACATTTACATATGGATGATAATGACTGAGTATGTTTTAAGTGTGGGGATTTTTGTGAATGAATATGAGGATTTCTCGATCTTTTATACGAGAAGTTGTTGTAGGAGTCTTGGACGTTGAATTTGGGCTTGGCATTCTTATGTTAGAACCTTGGTTGCCAATGATTATGTGAAAAAGTACTAGTATAAAATCCTTTGGGGGTTGTAAATGAGTGTGTGTGATGTGAATTTGAAATTGGTTATCCTGAACGGATTGAGGGATGTGATGGTAGGTGAAATCTATATTGAGTTGTGTTGGGAATTACTTTGTCAAAGTAATTCATTCGGTAGAAAAGTTGGCTAGAGTGTGATATTGTTGATTGGAAGAGTCTCCCTGCATAAGTGTGGATTTTGTGTTCGGTAGAACATAGCTTTGAGGTTGCCAATTTAAGAGAAATAAGTTAATGAGTTATGTGATAATTTGGGATCTTATAGTTTAAGAGAAAGTTAAATTCTTAAAAGAAAGATTGTGAAAAAGGGTGTGATCTTGATAGTGAGATATCCTCTTAGTTCTTACTTGAACTATATGGTTATGATGGATGTCAATTGCAAATTGAGTTGGTTCTTGTCAGTATGTGTGATTCCTTCCAGTTAAGAAAAAAGGGTTAATCTAGTTTTTTCGAGTGATTTCGCTTTTGGCTTGTGCGGCATTTGTTTTTAGCTGCCTACTTAAAAAAAACAGAAAAGTTTTCTTGGTAAATCCATTGATTTTGGATTGGGCTCTTCTAAGAGAAGATGGTTTTGAGTTGATTGCATTATGACTCCTTGTTTTCAGTTGAGTTCTTCGGATAAGTGAGTTGGTAGGCGAGATCTTTGTGCGTCCCTTGTTAAAGGAGATGCTGCTTGTATAGGTAAAGTGATCGACCGAGAGTTAGAACAAGAGTTCTGTGTGTTTTGTGCAGACGGTGTACTTCGGTACCAAAAGGAAGTGTAACCAAAGGTGTGATGGATGGATTCCTTAGTCACGGGAATTTATAGATTAACGTATCGCTAGGACCGTCTCGAGTACATGCGTGGAGTACGCAATGTCTTGTGTATTTCGGTGCTGAGAGAGCACATGAGAGGTCCAAAACTTGAGATTTCTATTAGGACTGTTAGCCAACGAGTAAGACCTTACCTTTGAGTCCTGCGTGTTGAGTGTACCTATAGAGGTCGAGACTAGTGTTGAGGTGAAAGTTGATGGTATCAGGTGAAAGATGTTGGTATCTATCAAGGTAATGTGATCCCATAAGTCCAAGAGGGAAGCGACTTGTGAATTGGAGTCTCGCATGCGCGAGCAATATCTGAAGTTATTCAAAGTGGGTATGTGATATGATGGTAAGTTTGAAGCTGTGCATTCCTTTCGCGTCAGGCGTGGTACGAATTCGAGGGCGAATTCTGTTTAAGGGGGGTAGAGTGTAATACCACAAAAGTATTATGAAGAGTTTCGGGAGAGAGCTATCTGAATTAATAAAAGGACCGAATAGAAAAATAGTTATTCCGCAGTTAGAGAGGGGGAAATCGGCAAATTTACGGCAACCTGGGCCTGGGCTGAGGCCCATTAGGCCTCAAGGGTGGCCGGCCAAGGGAGGGAGGCGCCACTCCCCCCCCTAACCCTAGACGCACCCCGTTCCTCCTCCCCCCTTGGCCGCCCCAGCTCCTCTCCTCCCTGCGCTGTCCCCGACCTCCCACGCCACCTCCCTGCTGGTTCTCCTCTGTTGCGGGCCAAAGAGGTGCTCCCCTGTTGCCGGTGTCGAGGAGGAACAAGGAGGATCGCCCGGGAGATCGATTGGCCAAGAAGAAGGAGGAGGAGAAGGAGAGGAAAGGGGAAGGGTGAGATTGTGGCCTGGGGGTGGTGCTCATCGCGTTCATCAGCAGGTTCGTCAAGGGTTTCCTCTGTTTTCCCCCGTTTAGATGCATACTTAATTGTTGTAGCAATATCGGTATTTCAGTCTCCTCAGGACAGATTGTGTTAGACGGACGTTTTGATGTAGATACGTGCGGATTCAGTCCTGGGTATCTCCTAGAGAGTTGTAGAGGACGTTGTTAGCTTTCGATGAAGTATTAGATCTCAAAATTTGGACCTCTGTATCAGAAGTTATGAATTAATTGATGGGACTTTTCTGCGAATCTGTCGGTAATCTGACAGGTTTTAGTAATCTGTCTTGTGCGATCTGTTAAATGGCAAATTTGAGGATCTCAATATAACAAAAGTTGTAGATAATTGTCGTAGGTCTTTGGGAAGGTCAAGAACGCGAAGTTTGGACAAACGAGCTACAAGTTATGATAGTTTTAGTGTATTGTCCAGAGAACTTGACGTGAAAATGATATTCTGTTGAGTGGCTTGATAGGGGCACTATATGGCCGAATCTGGAAGGACCACCAACTAGGTTTAGTTGGGGAATTTGATAAGCTTTCAATGAAGTCCAAGATCAACTCATTTGGACTCATGTACTAAAAGATACGAATTTTTGAATACGACTGTTTACAGAGGGGTCAGTTTAGCATTTAAGAAATTGGAGTCGGGTCGCGTTTCAAGCTATTGCTATTTCGTGCTTGCTCTTATGGATTATTTGGTCCATTACTGTTGTCTTAGGAAGCTTTTAAATCTATTCTTAGGTGGGGGACTGGTCCCGGAGGCAGAACCTACTTCGCATACTCCGTTCTCACACGGTTGAGGCAAGTATCCTATCTGGTAGAGTATTTATGGATGGTTTGACAGAGCTTGCAAGTAATTGGTATGTTAGCAGTGGTTGATTGATAGTGTGATATGACTGTTAAAGATGATGAATGTGCATGATACATGCTAGTGATAGTGTGATATGATTGTTAAAGATGATGAATGTTTATGATACATGCTATTGATAGTGTGTTATGATGGTTAAAGGTGATGCAAGCTTATGATATGAATGGTTATAATTCATGTATAGTACCGATGTTGTTCATGCATATTGCAACACCGTTATTGTTCATGTGCACAGTTGGAGCATACGTAAAGATGCATGATTGAGATCCCCACATTCATAGAATGTGGGCAATTGAGGAGGGATCCCCATCGTGTAACGATGGGCAAAGATCCCCACACTTGCGAAGTGTGGGTTTGAGGTCCCCTATACTTGTGTAGTATAGGGCAATTGGTCCCTGTGCTTGCGAGCACAGGCATGGGTTCGCGGTGACGGTTGCTTACCCCGCATTACAGGTGTAATGCGCAACAGAGTGAAAAGTGAAAGGTTGCATTGCATGCTTGCATTCATGCTTCATGTGATAAAATTTTCGAGCAAAGATTAGAATTGGATGTTGATGCTTTAATTATGTAGTAGTGTCTCTTTATGTGGTACTTGCTGAGTTCTTGAACTCACCCTTGCATTTATTGTGTTTTTAGGTACCGTTGCAAGAACGTCATGCATGGGGGGGAAGTAGACCCGAACTGGATTCACACATTGCCACTCGTCATTTATAGTTGATTAGATTTTGGATTGTCAGGTAATAAATGAGCAAACTGCTTAAGTTTGGTTTATGGATATGATTCATGCATTGAGTTTTGTAGTAATGATGAGTAGCACTCTTTAGACATCTTGATTTATATTCTAGTTGTTTATCATAACTTTAATGGTTAGTGAGGATTTTGGATGAAGAAATTTGGAGTTATGATTCTATATTTTGTTGGAACCTCCAGCTAGCTACTTATCTGAGGAAGGTTCACTAAAATTTGGTAGAATGTCTTTGGTTTAGGATTGTTTAGTGTAGTTGGTAGCATTCGGGCTCATGTTGGGTTGGGTGTTTCTGATTAGTATCTGTCGGTGTTTTAGAACCGATCTTACGTAAAGATTGTTTGATTAGGGGTCTCCACAATCGATCGTGACAGAAGGAGACACGGGATTTTTATACTGAGTTCGGGCCTTCTCGGTGAGAATAATAACCCTACTCCTGTGTATCTTGTATTTGCTCTCTGGATTACAATCGATTGGAGGTTTTCCTAACTGTCTTCCAGGAAAAGCTCTCTCTGTCCTAAGATTTTCTAAGATGGCTCACTTTATACCATGTTATAAGAGCAATGATGCTGCCAATATTGCTGATTTATTTTTTCGTGAAGTTGTTCGATTGCATGGTGTGCCTAATACTATAGTTTCAGATCGTGATGCTAAATTCCTTAGCCATTTTTGGAGAACTTTATGGGCTAAATTGGGGACTAAGCTGCTATTTTCTACTACTTGTCATCCCCAAACTGATGGACAAACTGAAGTTGTGAATAGAACTTTATCTACAATGCTTAGGGCTGTGTTAAAAAAGAATTTAAAAATGTGGGAAGAATGCTTGCCTCATATTGAGTTTGCTTATAATCGTTCATTGCATTCTACTACAAAGATGTGCCCTTTTGAAGTTGTTTATGGTTTTGTTCCTCGTGCTCCTATTGATTTAATGCCTATTCCATCTTCAGATAAATTGAACTTTGATGCTAAACAACGTGCTGAATTGATTTTAAAAATACATGAGACAACTAAGGAGAATATAGAGCGCATGAATGCTAAATATAAACTTGCTGGTAGTTAGGGGAGAAAATATTTAACTTTTGAACCAGGAGATCTTGTTTGGTTGCACTTGAGAAAAGATAGGTTCCCTGAATTGAGAAAGTCAAAATTGATGCCTCGAGCTGATGGTCCTTTTAAAGTGTTAGAAAAGGTTAATGATAATGCATACAAACTTGACCTGCCTGCAGATTTTGGGGTTAGTTCTACATTTAACATTGCAGATTTGAAGCCATACTTGGGAGCAGAGGATGAGCTTGAGTCGAGGGCGACTCAAATGCAAGAAGAGGAGGATGATGAGGACATCCTAACTTGGATACAACCGCGTCTACACACACGGCTGATCCACAACAAATGTTACAAGGACCAATTACTCGAGCTCGTGCTGTAACTTAATCATCGGTGAATTCGTTCATAGGTTTATATATTATCGAGAATAGATCGCTACCTAATGCAAGTGATTTAATTGTGCTTAGAATATGGGAAAGGACCAATGAGAGGTATGTGGAGTCATGGACAAGCATAGGAGGCATAATGGAGGTCATCACGTCACTTTGGGTCGAGCCAAGCAAGAAATTCGAGTTGGGCTCGTTCGGATTCGAGTTCGGACTGCTGCAACAGCACTAAGTTCAAGCGACGTAACTTCTTCATACGGACTCCGTTTGGGACGTTCTTGACTTCATTGAAAGCTTATCAAGTCTACTTTTAATGGATTCAACTCAGCTTCAAATTCCAATCGAGCCGGCCATAATAAACAAAACAACCACGTCTCTTTTTTTGTCCGAGCCAAAAAGGGTGCTGCGCCACCTCCTCTTGGGCCCATGGGCCTTGTAACTAAGGCGTCGTCCACTTCCTGTCGCCAACCCCGGTCGTATTCGATATAGGAGCCGCCGTTCCCTTGCCGAACTCGAATTTCGTTGAGTTTAGGTTTAGCCATTGTGCAAACTTCGTTCTTGATTGCAATGACGACCACTGTCAAGACAGCCGAGATCCACCTTTGATTTTCAACACCATCTACGCTACATTCTTATTCGCAACATCAGATTGCCTATATTTTATTCTTGCTAGTTCTTGATTGCTCGCCGAATCGAACCTCGTGTTCAGTTGATCGCTTCTAGCACGGTCAATAACATCTCGAGTTGGTTCAACGATTGCTAAGGTGCAAGCATCGTCGCATGCGGTTGTAGTCGGATCGCGAGTCACCTGATGGACACGGGTGCCCGATCTTCGATGAGATTGATAACTATCGATTTTGGGTGGAGGTGACTCGCGATCCGACTACAACCGCATGCGACGATGCTTGCGCCTTAGCAATCGTTGAACCAACTCCGAGACGTTATTGACCGTGATGGAAGCGCGATCAACTCGAACACGGTTCAATTCTGCGAGCAATCGAAGAACTAGCAAGAATAAGATGTATGCAATCTGATATTGCTAATAAAATTTTAGTATAGATGGTATTGAAAACAAAAGTGGGATCGAAGGCTGTCTTGACAGTGGTCGTCCGACACAATCAAGAACAGAGTTTGCACAATGGCTAAACCTAAATTCAACGAAATCCGAAGTTCTAGCCAGGGATGGCGGCTCCTATATGGAAGACGACCAGGGTGGCGCCAGGAAGTGGACGACGCCTAAGTTACAAGGCCCATGGGCCCAAGAGGAGGTGGCGAAGACTTTTTGACTAAAAAAAACAAACGTGGATTGTTTTGTTTATTGTGGTCAGCTCGGTTGGAATTTGAAGCTGAGGTTGGATCCATTGAAATTAGACTTGATAAGCTTTCAATGAAGTCCAAGAACATCCCAAACGGAGTTCGTATGAAGAAGTTACGCCGCTTGAACTTAGTGTTGTCGCAGCAGTCCGAACTCGAATTCAGAACGAGCCCAACTCGAACTCTTGCTTGGCTCGGACCCAAAGTGACGTGATGTCCTCCATTATGCCTCCTATGCTTGTCCATGACTCCACATACTCTCCTTGGTCCTTTCCCATGTTCCTAAGCACAATTAAATCACTTGCATTAGGTAGCGATCTATTCTCATGAATATATAACCCTATGAACGAATTCACCGGTGATTAAGTTGGCAGCACGAGCTCGAGTAATTGGTCCTGTAATATTGGTTGTGGATCAGCCGTGTGTGTAGGCGCGTTGTATCCAAATTAGGATGTCCTCATCATCCTCCCTTCTTGCATTTGAGTCGCCCTCGACTCAAGCTCATCCTCTTCTCCCAAGTATGGTTTCAAATCTGCAATGTTAAATGTGGGACTAACCCCAAAATCTACAGGCATCAGCTCGAGGCATCAATTTTGACTTTCTAACACTTTGAAAGGACCATCAGCTCGAGGCATCAATTTTGACTTTCTCAATTTAGGGAACCTATCTTTTCTCAAGTGCAACCAAACAAGATCTCCTGGTTCAAAAGTTAAATGTTTTCTCCCTTCACTACCAGCAAGTTTATATTTAGCATTCATGCGCTCTATATTCTCCTTAGTTGTCTCATGCATTTTTAAAATCAATTCAGCACGTTGGTTAGCATCAAAGTTCAATTTATCCGAAGATGGAATAGGCATTAAATCAATAGGAGCACGAGGCACAAAACCATAAACAACTTCAAAAGGGCACATCTTTGTAGTAGAATGCAATGAACGATTATAAGCAAACTCAATATAAGGCAAGCATTCTTCCCACAATTTTAAGTTCTTTTTCAACACCGCCCTAAGCATTGTAGATAAAGTTCTATTCACAACGCCGTTTGTCCATCGTTTGGGGATGACAAGTAGTAGAAAATAACAGTTTAGTCCCCAATTTAGCCCATAAAGTTCTCCAAAAGTGGCTAAGGAATTTAGCATCACGATCTGAAACTATAGTATTAGGCACACCATGCAATCGAACAACTTCACGAAAGAATAAATCAGCAATATTGGCACATCATTGCTCTTATGACATGGTATAAAGTGAGCCATCTTAGAAAATCTATCAACAACCACGAATATACTATCGCTCCTTCTTTGTTCTAGGCAATCCTAAAACAAAGTCCATCGAAATATCTTCCCACGAACGCTGAACTGGTAGAGGCATGTATAAACCATGAGGATTATGTCGTGACTTAGCTCTTTGACACGTAGTGCAGCGAGCAACGTAACGCTCGATGTCTCGTCTCATCTTTGGCCAAAAGAAATGATCAGCAAGTATATCCTCCGTTTTCTTCACGCCAAAGTGTCCCATCACCGCCTCCATGCGCTACAGTAACAACAACAAACGAACGGAGCTAGCTGGAATGCATAGCTTGTTAGCTCTAAACACAAACCCGTCATTAATGACAAATTTGTTCCACGTTTTCCTTCTTTACAATTCAACAATATATCTCAGAAATCAGCATCATGCACATATTGCTCTTTAATAGTCTCCAATCCAAAAATTTTGAAGTCAAGTTGTGAAAGCATGGTATATCTCTAGACAAAGCATCAGCAATAACATTCTCTTTTCCCTTCTTGTGTTTTATGACATAAGGAAAAGACTCAATAAATTCAACCCACTTTGCATGTCTACTGTTCAATTTACTTTGACTTGAATATGCTTTAAAGATTCGTGATCGAATGTATAACAAATTCTTTGGGCCATAAATAATGTTGCCATGTTTCCAAAGTTCAAATAGTGCATATAATTCCTTATCATAAGTAGAATAGTTCAAACTAGGCCCACTCAATTTCTCATCAAGTATGCTATAGGTTTACCTTCTTGTAGCAATACGCCACCTAAACCAATTCCACTAGCATCACATTCTAGTTCAAAAGTCTTATTAAAGTCGGGAGTTGGAGTAGTGGTGCATGTGTTAACTTATCTTTCAATGTAGTGAAGGCGTTCTCTCGTGCGGCGCTCCAAACAAATGGCACGCCTTCTTGGTGAGCTCATTCAATGGTGCAATGATGGTGCTGAAATCCTTCACGGCGGCGGTAGAATCCAGCAAGTCCTAAAAGCTTCAGACTTGTGTGACCGTGTTAGAGTCGGCCAACTCAGTATTGCTTCAATCTTGGCTTGATCAACTTCAATTCCTCGTGGAGTAACAACATATCCAAGAAACGCGACTCGATCGGTGCAAAAGGTGCACTTCTCAAGGTTACCAAATAAACGTGCATCACGTAAGGCATTAAAAACAGCACGTAAATGGTCAAGATGTTCCTCTAAGGATTTGCTATATATCAATATATCATCAAAATAAACCACCACAAATCTACCAATGAAAGCACACAAAACCTCGTTCATTAGTCTCATGAAAGTGCTAGGTGCATTAGTTAATCCAAAAGGCATTACTAACCACTCATATAACCCGAACTTAGTTTTAAATGCTGTTTTCCATTCATCGCCTAATTTCATGCGAATTTGGTGATATCCACTACGCAAATCAACCTTCGAGAAAACAACAGAGCCACTCAATTCATCAAGCATATCATCTAATCTAGGAATAGGATGACGATACCTAATGGTGATATTATTGATTGCTCTACAATCTACACACATGCGCCATGATCCATCTTTCTTAGGCACTAAAATGACCGGAACAGCACAAGGACTAAGAGATTCACGCACATACCCTTTAGCAAGCAATTCTTGTACTTGGCGCTGAATTTCTTTAGTTTCTTCTGGATTGGTCCTATATGGTGCGCGGTTGGGCAGTGATGCGCTGGGAATTAAATCAATTTGATGCTCAATCCCTCGAAGTGGTGGCAACCCCGGCGGTATGTCCTTCGGAAAGACATCGTTGTACTCCTGCAAAATGTTAGTGACAGCAGGAGGCAAAGAAGAAGGTGTATCCTCAAATGAAAACAAAGCTTCTTTGCAAACTAATGCATAACAAATAGAATTACTAGCATCCAGTTCGGTCATATCGATTTGGTAGCAAGAAAACTAGCACCTTCCAATTTAATTTCTTTATTCTTCACATGAGTAGATTTAGGTTCTTTCTTTTATGTTGCTGAAGTTCTTTTGCTACAATCTGATTTTCGCTCTTAGCATTCTCCCGATTCTTCTCTCTACTAGCTCTAGCAAGTTCATCTTTAACAATTTGTTCAGAGTCATAGGATGCATCACAATTTTCTTTCCTTGAACATGAGAGAGTATTGATTATTCCTACCATGATGCACACAATCGATGATCGTATTGCCAAGGTCGCCCTAATAACAATGAACAAGCTTGCATAGGAACAACATCGCAATCAACATAATCATGGTATAAACCCATAGAAAAGTTTACTCTCACCATTCGTGTTACCTTCAACTTACCATCGTTGTTGAACCATTGAATATGGTATGGGTGGGGATGGGGTTGGTAGGCAAAGCAAGCTTCTCCACCATATCCATACTCGCCAAATTGTTGCAACTCCCACCATCAATAATTATGCGAATCGAGCGTTCTTGGCAACGCCCTTGATTTGAAACAAATTATGGCGTTGATTTTGCTCAAGACGAGAAACTTGAGCACTTAGTACGCGTTGCACTATAATGCTCAAATACTTGCTCGGTATCTTGGCGCCAACATGTTCCTCCTCGTCATCAGATTCGTCATCAAGTCCTGCAGGGTCAGTTGCAAGCATAGCATATGTTTCATCATCAAAATCACTAGCAGAGGAATACCCACCATCATCGCGTATGATCAGTACGCGCTTGTTTGGACAATCACGCATCATGTGTCCTTAGCCTTTGCACCGATGGCATTGAATATCCTTAGTTCGCCCCGTCGAAGCAAATCAAGAGGAAGTTTTGTAGACGCTTGTGGTGCTAATTTGGTGCTTCGTAAACTTCGTGGTCTTTGAATTTGAAGTAGCAGGCGAGGCTTGTTGAAGGGTGGCGGTGGGGTGCAGCGATGGCGAGGCGATAGAGGTGCGTGGTGTCCATGAGTTTGTGCGACTGCAGAAGAGTTAGATCGTGTCCTCGTCTGGCGTCCCTGCACTTCACATTCAGCTTTGCAAGCAAGATGAAACAATCTAGTAATGGAGTTGTATTCTTTATAATCAAGGATGTCTTGAATTTCTCGATTCAACCCTCCCAAAACCTAGCCATTGATGCCTCCTCATTCTCATCTAAACCACAACGCAACATACCAATTTGTAATTCTTGATAGTAGTCTTCCACGGACTTTGTACCTTGTCTTAAGCGTTGTAATTTATTTAACAAATCACGAGCATAATATGAGGGAACAAATCGATGCCGCATAAGCAATTTTAAAGCCTCCCAAGTGTTAGGTATGTTATTGGGATGTTGACGGCAATGTTCTTTCCACCAAATAGAAGCAAAATCAAGAAATTCACTAGTAGCACCCTAACTCGCCTAATCTCGTGAACTTCATGGCAAGCAAATTTTTGATCAACAGCTAGTTCCCAATTAAGATAACCATCAGGATCATATTTACCACTAAAAGAGGGAATAGTGAATTTAACCTTAGCAAAAGAATCTCATCGTGACCTTACGATCGGAAGCAAAAACCTATCCGATTGGCCTTTCCTTAGACCCGGGTCAAGATGGTAATTTCACTTGAGGTGTGAAAAGGTGTCTTGGGACTTTCCAACAGGCAGTTAAAAGTCCGTCAGCTGAAGCAATTCCCAAGCGGTGGCGCATCGTTGGGATTTCGCGACGTTTCATCTCAATCGATGCGGTTATAAACGGGCCACGGGAAGAACTTAGGTTCTTACCTTTTACCCAACGATCGGTTGCTTTCGTCTCCTCCGCCGGTGATTTCGACATTGTCTTGGAATTTTCCCAACCTCAAATCTTCTTACTTCGAGAAGGAAGAAATGGCCAGATTGTCTCTCGAGTGGGCCGAGTCTGAGATGGACGATGCGAAGATGATCGCTGGTCGCCATGAGAAGATCCCCGAGGGTCTTCTCGTGAAGTGGATTGCGCGAACGGCAAAGCAATGGCCGTCGGGAGAGGCGGACCAAATCCCCGTTTCCGTGCCATCGTGAGTGTGGCCTTCGATTGCTCGCTCACCCTTCCTCACACTCGTGCTTGAGCTTCGGGTGGAATTAGTTAACCTTGGTCCTAATTCCATCACGATGCTAAGCGTATTTGTGTACTTGTGTGAGGCCTACATGGGGATTCCGGCGGACTTAGAGCTTTTTCAGTATTATTATGGAATGACTCGTCAAGCCGAGATCGCCGATAGTTGTGGTCTAAAGCTCCACGACGGTAAGTCGAGGGAGTACATTCAGATGTTTATCCGGTCGTCATGGCCGGGTTGGAAGAAGAAATGGTTCTACTTGGAGGTTACCAAGGAAGATAGCCTCTCGTTCGTCGGAAAGGCCGCCGAGCGGTCTTCTTCCTGGGACTCGACTCCCAGTAATCTCGACCGGATAGCCCCCTATATTCAAGCTGTCAAAGACTTGAAGTCGGAGGGGCTCACTGGTTTGCACGTGGTGAAGGACTTCATTACGCGCCGGATCAGTCCTTTGAAGACAAGGGTCCCTCCCATGTGGAGGTACTCAGGAAAGGACGACCCAACCAGGGACTACAAGGACGGTGAGTAGAAAAACTTACTCTCTTGGCTTTTATCCTTGTTTAATCCTGATTTTAGTCCGCTTATTCGTGTTGTCCATACGCCCAGATCTTTCGCAGGCGGAGGTTGACGCGCGTGTTAGGCTCATCTGCGAGAAGCATCCGGCGAATACGGTGGCTCCTCAAATCCTCGTGGTTTTGACCCCAGAGGAGAAAGAAAGGCACCTAAAGGTAATCGAAAGATTCTACCTTTAGGTAATTTGTTGTCGTAGAATGCTATACGACTAACTAGTTTGCCGCAGGAAAACTTATGATCGGATACCGATCGAGAAAACCTTGCGATCGAACGTAATCGTAGAATAACTTATGATTAGACAACATCGAGAAAAACTTACGACTAGACAATGTCGAGAAAACCTACGACTTAATGTAATCGTAGAAAAACTTACGATTAGGGAATGTCGAGAAATACTTACGACTTAACGTAATCGAGAAAAACATACGATTAGGGAATGTCGAGAAAAACTTACGACTTTTGAGTGATCATATAGATGACCGGTTTAGTGATCATAAAAACCACTCTTCCTCTTCCTTAATCGTAAAGTTGGCATGGAGAACCGCCAAGACGACGAAGAAGTCGAGTTGGTGGTTGTTGGGAGGCCGCGCATGCGAGTCGTGAAGTCCTCCATCCAAGAAGCGCCGATCGTGAAAGTCGGCGACAAGGGGGTTCGAGCTCGGCTCCTCCCGCTCCTTTCGCTAAGTTTGCCGCACCTAGCCGCGCGCAGAAAAGAGCGTAAGAAGAGGCCCTTGCCCTGGCGTAAAGTCCCCAAAGTTAAGGTACCTTTCTATTACGACGACAAGTCCTTCGCAGATTTCACTTCTCGTGGCTTCATAAGACAACTAGAAAAGGAGAACGGAAGGAATTCATGTCTTTTGTGAAGGAAATCGCTCTGGTGGGATCCGGCGCACGGAAGCAAGATTTCGGGATGGTCGAGACCGATCTCGCCCACCGGGAAGTCGGGAGGAGGTGACTCTGGTGTCCCGAGTTCATCTCGACCGGTGGTGGCGAGAAGAAGTCAAGAAATCTTCCGTCGGAAGGTTGCTCCCAAGTTTCGAGTTAGTACAAGACGCAGAGGTATGTAAAACAAAAGTCATAAGTGTAGTAACTACTTACGCTTTGTTTTTCTCGACTTACTGCTGCGTTTTGTGATTTTTGGCGTCTTCATCCCTAGGGATATTCCCATGGAGAATCCGCTGTCTCCCCTCAATCGACAGCAGCGACGGCGATAGTAGTCAAGATCTAGCTACTATCCCCGTGGCGGAGGAAGTCGCGGTTCTTTGAAGTCCGCGCGGCTAAGGATGTTGAAGTTGCACGACAAACGAGTGTCGTAGGAGAGACGTAGAGGAGGCGACAGAAGCCTCGAGGGTGATATCGGAAGTAGGTGACAGCGTTAGTGCTGATCACCGTGCCGGTAAGGAGGTTGTCGAGGATGCTCCTTCCGGTCCTACAGGTGGTGTCCTCATTACAGAGTCAGAGGAAGAGGAGTATTTTAACTTTTGCTCTGATTTCTTTGGCCCTAACTCCATCGTTGGATCTTCTGCCTACCGCTCCCGCGATCGAGTTCTCCACCCCCAGCAGCATTGTCAATTGCGGAGATGTGTTTGACAATGAACGACTCGAAGGGGTTTGGTGGAAATGAGTCGAGGAGATGGATGGGCTGAAGGATCCGTCACGAATAGTCTCCATGTTTGCTTGGTCAAACATGAACGTAAGTATTCATCGATACTTACTTGGGGTTTTATCTCTTTATCTTATCGTTTTTCTCTTTTTCAGAGAGCCGTGGAGCAAGTCGCTACGATTTGCGAATATAATCTGCAACTTGTCAAGCTTCGACAAGAAAGGGCAACACTCTGCGAGCAAGCAGAGAGGTGGTGAGTGACTGATCGTCATAATCGTTCTGATTACTTATTCAGTACTCGCAATCAGATTGTCTTAGAAAACTTACGACTTGTACTAGTCGTAGAAAGACTTACGACTAGGGGGTGGTCGTAGAATAACTTACGACTATCCATCGGTCATAGAAAAACTTACAACCGTTTGGTTGATTGTGTTCATGTCTGCTCTTTACTCTTTCAGTTTAAGAGCGACGAAAAGACATAGGCGATTCACTCGACTTGAAAAAGCCGAGTCAAGAAACTAAGGGATAACGTCATGACCTCCCAAGAAGCTTCAGGAGGCTAACTCTGCATCTAAACAGTTGCAGGAAGAAATAAACAATGCGTGTAATTACGATCGCTTCGTCTTGATTTACGCTTCCCCCTTTTTACCTCTCATTTTTTTTGCGTAAAAGAAGTGAAAATAAAGCCCTTCAGCCGATGTGGGGCTCTCGGGTTGAGGTTCATGAGAAAACCTCCGTTGTCCGTGAAATCTCCGACATGCGAAGGATAAAGACCGAGAAATTGAGAACTTGGGTTCTCAATTAGTCGTAAGTAGAACTTTTACCGCTATTTATTTATTTTATCTTCTCATAGAATCGTTTTACTTATTCAATCTTTGCTCTTTCCGCATGCATTGATTGAAATAAAACGACTCCACGAGGCTTCGACTTATTCCCGTGAGGAGACAAAATCAACGAAGATCATTCTTCAAGATAATATCTCACTTCGAACAATGTACTGATGGGCTTCGTGTCGAGGGTTGCTCTCGACGACGACGATGGCCGCTCATACGAAAGTGCCATTAGAGAAAAAGTCGGTACTTTGAACGAGTTGGTATCTACTCTGAAGACCAATCAGAATGATTCGATAAGGGAAGCAGTCAAAGGAGTTGTGAGTTTTGTTTTAGCAAAACTCAAGGCCTGTGATCCTAACCTTAATCTTCATTCTGTTAAGCCGATTTCGACTGCACCGAAGCCGAAGCAGAGAAGCTAATCGAAGAGATGCAGTCGGTTGGCGAGAAGGCCGCAGAGGAGATGCAAATAGAATCTCCCTTGACAGAATAGTCTTGTAATATAATCTTATAAAAATAAGTCTTTTTTGGTGGTGATGAATAAATATATGGCCATTTTCCTGCAAATTATCTCGTAGAGTAGTTAGTAACTCGTAAGATAAAAAGGGAAGAAAATAATTTAGACCAGATATGAGCGATTCCTCCTTTCTCCTTCATTTTCCCTGCGCGTTATCTCATAAAGTAGTTAGTACTTCGTAAGATGATAACTCGGGATGAAAAAAAAATAAGACTAAGAAATGAAGTCATGTTTATAACTTTATCCTAGCCCCCGACTGCTTACTTAGTTTATTAGGAATAAACTAAGGAAGTAGTAAAGAAAGGGTTCTGAAAACAGTGAGGTTTGTTCGGACTTGTAGTTGTCGAGTATCGACTTGTTTGAACTAGTCGAAAGAGCGGAAACAGATCGACGCTAGGAAGTTTTCGCTAGTGGGTAGGACCACGTGCAGAGAAAATAGGCTTCGACTAGGTGATGTGACCATCTCCCACCAGAGTAATCAACTCGATAATGACAACTAGAGTGAAACAACCTTCTAGAGCACCTTAAGGATTCATTCGGCTACATTCATTGTTCCTGACAAAGTTGTCCCCTGGTAGCAAAAGTAGGAAACAGAACGACGCTAGGAAGTTCCTTCTAGTGGGCAAGACCACGTCTAGAGAGGAGAGACTTCGACTAGGTGTGTTTCTTCCTTGGACCAGTAAAACCTAATCAGGTCATTTGAAAAGTAGTCGGATGCATCTCAAAAAAGTTCACTCTTCTTAGTTTATTTTTCGAAATAAGTTAAGGTGGCATGAATTCGCTTAACAACTTTCGACCATTTTCCCGAGCCCAATGAGCATTGTACAGGTTGTTTAAGAACGAAGTAACATTAGGAAACTCCTTCTAGCGGGCAGGACCACATGCAGAGGGGAGAGATTTCGACTAAATGTATTGTCCTTGTGCTAACCATCGTACAGGAATGAGGAGTGTAAAGAAAATGGTCAAAAATAAAAGCGAGATTCAAAATTAGACAAAAAAGGATAGTGATAACCTGACACTTTATTGTCGTTGAAGCTTGTTACACATAAAATTTGCGCAACTGGTCAATGTTCCAAGAGTTTGAGAGAACGCGGCCATCTTCCATTGCAAGTCGTGATCGATCCCGGGCGCGCATTTCGACCACAGTGTAAGGACCCTCCCACTTGGGGGAGAGTTTGTTCCGATTAGACTGGGATTGGATAAGCCTCAATACCAAGTCACCTTCAGCAAGGCTGCGAGGTTGGACCTTACGATCATAGTATCTGCGCAGGGCTTGTTGGTAGACTGCAGAACGGAATAAAGCACGGTTTTCTTTTCTTCGAGCGAGTTAATGTCGCGCTCGAAGGTTTTCTTGAGTTGAGTCGTTATACTTATCGACTCTTGCCGACTGATCTTTAGCTCGTGGAAGCATGGCTTCGCACCAAAAACTAGAAAGAAAGGTGTTTCTCCGTAGCTCGGCTTAGCTATCGTGCGAATGGCCCATAACATCAAGGTAATTCCTGCACCCAAGCCCCGAGCGCTTGACAAGCTGATCGAAGACTCGGGTTTGATTCCCTTCATGATCCGCCATTCGCTCTCTCAAGCGCCCGTTGCTTTGGGGTGGGCTACGAAGCGTAACACAAAGCGAGTTCCCAACTCGTCGCAAAATTCTGAAATTTTGCGCTTGTAAATGTTTATCGTTGTGCGTGATAATTCGACTTGGTATTTCAAATCGATTGATCACGCATTTCATCATGAACCGCTTTCTTTGCTTCGTTGTTATCCCGATGGATGAGTTCGCTTCTATCCATTTTGTGAACGTATCAATGGCCACAAAGGAACTCAAACCTCCGGAGCTCGGGTAGCGGTCCTAGGATATCAAGACCCCGGGTTGCAAAAGGCCACGACAAAGGGATTGTTTGCAACGCTCGAAATGGTTGATGTATTTGCCACTATGAAACCGCATCGCATACACTTTTAACCATCTCCTTGGCATCGAGGGCTGTTGGCCAATAAAAACCTTGTCGAAAAACTTTACCGACCAGCGTTCTGTAGGAAGCATGAGTTCCACCTCCATGTATATCGTGAAGGAGTTTTAATCCTTCGCTCTGCGGAATACATCGCATGAGCACCCCTTGGTTTCCTCTTTTATAAAGGACACCTCGACCAAAGTATACATTTTGGCCTTTCGGGAAAATCGATCTGATTCTAGATCGTCATCGGGTAAAGAACCCGTATGAAGATACTCGTAGATGGGCGCCATCCATGTTTCTTCGTACTCTAGAGAGGCTGTTTCTATAGAAGGTGTCTCCAATTCGTCGACTATGGACGGTTTCTGAAGCTGTTCCAAAAACACCCCTTCCGGTACCAAAGATCGGGAGGAATCTAGACGAGCCAGTTGGTCTGTGAGGAAATTATCCTTTCGAGGGATAAACTGCACCTCAAAGCCCAAAAAGTGCTTCTCTAACTTTCTTACTTCCGATAGATACCGGGACATGGTTGGATTGGAGCACTTGGTACTCCTTTCGACTTGATTCACGACTAGTTGAGAGTCTCCCTCACGAGTAGTCGTCGAATCGAGAGCGCTCGCACTGTATACCAGCTAGCAAACCCGTGATTCTCGCCACGTTGTTAGTGGCACGAAAGTTTAATTGTATGGCATACTTTAAGGTTTCTCCGTAGGAGATTCCAGACCACCCCATTTCGAGCCACTTATCGTAGCGACCCGTCAAAGTACATCGCCCACCGGTCGTGGGAATCGTAGTGGGGATCTGAGCAGTTCAGATTTGTCCATTCGGCGACAAAGTGCGCCAAGATCCGATTTAACGGCGTTCGGGACACAAAATGGATGTCGAACGCCCAAGTTCGATCCGAACATTTTGCCATGCCCCATTGTTTCCTATTCGAGGATCGCTCCCAAGGGAAACTCAGACGACACAGCTAGTTTGTGCGTCTGAAAATAATACCGCAGTTTCCTCGAAGACATGAGGAGGGCATATAGAAGTTTTTGAACCTGAGGGTAACGCTCCTTAGGTCCGTGCAAAACCTCACTTACGTAGTATACTGGTCGTTGTATGTTTTCACGTTCTACGACCAGAACTGCGCTTACTGCCTGTGGCGTGGCAGCTAGGTAAACTAATAGCGTCTCTCCTAGATTCAGGGAAACTAGAACAGGAGCAATCGTAAGATACCTCTTGACTTCCTCAAAGGCTAGGTTAGCCTCTTCTGACCACTCGAAACCTTCATGTTTCCGTAGAAGTTTGAAGAAAGGCAGTCCTTTTTCTCCCAGTCGTGCTATGAAACGACTTAACGCCGCCATGCATCCTGTGAGTTTCTGGACTTCTTTTTTCGTGGTCGGGGGGCGCATCTGAGTGATGGCTTTGATCTTTTCAGGATTTGCTTCAATTCCTCGTTCAGAAACCAGGAACCCAAGTAATTTTCCTGAAGAGACCCCGAACACACACTTCTCGGGATTCAGTTTCAATTGGTGTTTTCTGAGGTTGTCGAAAGTCTCCTGCAAGTCCATGATATGGTTGAGTCGTTTGGTGCTTTTTACGACTAGATCGTCAACATAGGCTTCCAAGTTTCGGCCTAGTTGAAGAGCGAAAGTCGTTTGCATCAAACGTTGAAAAGAAGCTCCAGCATTTTTTTAGACCAAATGGCATTTTGACGTAGCAAAATATCCCAAATGGTGTAATAAATGCGGTCTTTTCTTCATCTTCTTGATGCATGCTAATCGATGATAACGAGTATGCATCTAGAAAACTCAACATCTCACATCCTGCGAGAGAGTCAAACGGTGATCGATGCGAGGTAAAGGAGATCATCCTTTGGACAAGGTTTATTGAGATCAGTAAAGTCTACGCACATACGCCATTTGCCATTAGACTTTCTAACCATTACAGGGTTGGCCAACCACTCTGGGTGGTTGACTTCTCTTATAAAGCCTGCTTTAAGCAACTTGTCCAATTCTGACCTAATAGCATCTCGTCGATCACGGGCAAATCTCCGTAACTTTTTTTTTTACAGGTACCTTATCAGGCCGTAGAGCTAGCCTGTGCTCGATCACATTCCTGGGGACTACGGGCATGTCGGATGCTTGTCACGCGAAGACATCAGTGTTTGCCTGGAGGACGGTGATGAGGTCGTCTTCCTATTTGGGGTCGGAAGAATCCCCGATGCGAACAGTCTTCGAGGGCTCCCCTGCGTCCAGAGGAACCTCTTTGACTTGGTCGTTCGCTTAGGTGACTTTGAGGCTTCGACTTGCTAGTCGAAGGCTGACTTTCATCTCGAGTTGGTAGTTGTCCAACCATCTCAAGGGAACGACGGTCGCAGGAGTGTGCCATCTTCTTGTCACAATGTATCGTGATCACCCCTTTGGGACCTGGCATCTTAAGACATTGGTACCCATAGTGAGTAGCTATTAAGAATTTTGCCAAAGTAGGTCGTCCGAGTATGGCGTTATATGCCGTGTCGAAATCGACCACATCAAAGGAGACCTTCTCTGTCCTGAAATTGCTTGGTGATCCAAACGTTAAAGGAAGAGAAACTTGGCCAATGGGTTTGGCCGAAGACCCGCATGCGATTCCATGAAATGAGTATCGTCGCCTTACCTTTGTCACGGTACCGTGATCTCGTCCGGTACTCGTAAACAATATGTTTAGCGAGCTTCCACCATCAACTAAAACTCGATTGACTCGACAATTGTTGATGGTGGGTTCGACCACTATCGAAATCGACTGGTCTAGTCGAGGATCGGACAATCACCTTTCTCAAAAGCAAGGGTGACTTCCACCACTTGGTAATTTATTGACAAGGGGGAGTCGATTGTATTTACCTCACGCTCAACGCGCCACTGTCTCAGTGATTCGTATGTCAAGATCCCCCATAGATGTGATCAATGGTGTGTTGTGGGTTCTGGAACGGCATCTCCTCACCATCCGACTCCTTTTGTCGACTGGTTTGACATACCTGTTCAAGAGTAGGAAGTGGCCCTTTGTCAAAATAATAGTCCTCGAGTTTCGTAAGAAAACTCGCAGCTACTAAGATCATGCCCTTCTTTTTTATGAAAAGGACACCACCTTGTTTGTCGTTTCTCCGATCTCGGCGTTTACCTTTACCCTGATCGGGATTTTGCTGGGGTTGGTGGCTCCTTATCGCTACGGCTAGGACCTCCTTAGGCAAACAATCGGAGATTTTTGCCTTTTGCTTTGTTCTTAGATTTCTTAGCCTTTTGTCTTTTTCTTGCCACTTTCGCTGCTTCCTTCGGGATGTCGTCGTGAGATCGATAGTATTGTTCCATTCGACCGCCGGCGTGAATGCATATCTATCAGCCATCTCAAAGAGCTCAGCGACGGTGGCGGGTGGATGTAAAGCGATGTCCTCTGTTATTCTTCTGCTACGGACTCCCTTCTTGAAAGCTCTGATCACAAATGAGTCAGAAACTTCTGGAATAGAATTTCGAACCTAACTAAAGCGCCTGATGAATTGGCGTAGCGTTTCATGGTTGTTTTGCCCTATCCGGTGCAGGTCATCTTCCTTTCCTGGGCAATTGTAAGTGCCCTGGAAATTCGCCAACAATAGATCACAGAGGTGTTGCCACGAGTAGATCGATTCGAATGGCTGGTTTAAAAGCCACGATCGCGCCGATCCTTCGAGTACAGTCGGAAGGTAATTTGCCATGACATGCTCTCCTCCTCCTGCAGCTCGGATAGCGGTAGTATAGATTTGGAGGAACTCGATGGGGTTTTGAGTTCCATCGAATTTCTCTATATTCGTTGGTCGAAATCGAGGCGGCCAACGAATAGCTCGAAGGTCGGGTGAGAACGCCCGACATCCCGAGACAACCTCTTGTCTTCTTCTTTGTAAAGACGAGGGGTTAATGTCGCCGGGTGATCGAACTCGTCGATACCCAGCCATGGGGGGACTAGGCCTACTATGTCTCAGTCTTACGAGGGAAATACTCCTCGTACCCCACTTGCTGCCGTGTTTCTTGTCGCTGAAGTGGTGAAAGATCACCTCTCCCGTGGGCTTGAGGCATTTTCCTCATGTCGAGAAAACGACGTGAGGGAGAGTCATGCCCGCCTTCTATGCGACGAGTTTTCTGCACGACTGGCAGAAGAAGTAGCCGTACTATTACGACTTCTTGGTTGTGGTCGACGCAGTCGCTCGAGTTTGACCATCGTGTTACGAAGCCTTTGCGTGATCTCCTCTGCAAAGAGATCATAACCTGGTGCTCGAGCGAGTTCTTGGGTCGGGTTTTCCAGCAAATCGTTGATGTGCTGGAGCTCTTGAGCTTGCTTCAATGGAGTGCGAGAACGTTGAGGATGTCCCGCACGTTCATTAAAGTGTTTGTTTCGTTCGCGGTGTGGTGTCCTTGCCATTCTGACGAGCGGTGTAGAGTATGCTCGGCGGAAGCATATTCAATCCCTCTTCAGGCGACGATCCTTATCGAGAGGAAGGACAAAGACCTCCGTGGATGACCTCCACTTGCGCTCGAGACCTCCTCACTTGAGGAGCGATGAGCGACACCATCTGGCGACTTGGAGTAAACCCCTCCGTGGGGGAACTCCGGGTTATAACCGTCTCCGTCTGCAGGTAGGTCCTGCGTCGGGACGATTGTATTTGGATGAACAACATGTTCGATCCTCTTCCCTGCGGAAGCACTCGGAGAGAGAGGACAATCAGATGTCGATGGAGCTCCGGAATGATGGCCTCCAGAACTTGTCTTGCCAAGTCGTACTGCCTTGGGGGGACTCGAACACTTGGAGGAAAAACTCTCGTCGTGTTGCGAGTCTGCCACGAGACAGGCCTGTTGCTGGTCGAGTTGACCCTTGCCTCCCAAGGAAATTGATCCTCGTCGGGCGCATCGTCGTGGGGATAAGGATCCTCCTCGACTCGGTGATAATGCGATCTCCGAGATCGATAGAAGATCTCGAGAGGCGCAATATCGCCGTCGAAGATTCGATACTCGGTTCGTATTCGAGACCGCATCCATGTCGATGTCCGTAATCGGCCAAGTTGAACCAATTCTCCTCGTTCCATTCTCCGCCATGGTAGCATAAAAGAGAAAAGAAAGAATTGTTGACAAGGAATTACCAGAAGATCCCCATGGTGGCGCCAGCGCCGGTGTTTTAGAACCGATCTTACGTAAAGATTGTTTGATTCGGGGTCTCCACAATTGATCACGTGACGAAGGAGACACGGGATTTTTATACGAGTTGGGCCTTCTCGGGTGAGAATAATAACCCTACTCCTGTGTATCTTGTATTTGCTCTCAGATTACAATCGATTGGAGGTTTTCCTAAGCATCTTCCAGAAAGCTCTCTCTGTCCCTCCAAAAGGAAGCCCTCCTCACTATCTCTAAGAGACACCTATTTATACTAAATGTTGGTGGACATCGTCGTTCGAGGCTAATTAGTCGCTCATTATTGCGTAATAATGAGAGTAATTGCCGGAGTAGTAACCTCCCCATGCTGTCAAACGGTTTCCAGTCAGAGATAGTGGGGATTTATCAGCAGTTATGTGTATTTTGACTGTTTGGATCCTCACTATTTATTGAATCTTCTGACGGGTGGGTCCAGTAAATCGTGATGGATCTGTAACAGAGCTAGTCGTAGAAAGACTTACGACTAGACGTAGTCGTAACAATTATACCATAGTCGTAGGAGAATTACGACTAGGGGGTAGTCGTAACGATTATACCATAGTCGTAGAATAGCTTACAACTAGGGGGTAATCGTAGGATAACCTACGACTTCCTGACTCGTCCTTCCCTTATAATATTCAAGGGGTATGCTTTGTGACGTCATATTTCCTGATTAATAAATGAGGATTATTTAGATCCTCGTCAGTATCAGAGCTGGTTGTAGCTCCGTGGTGAATGGATTAACAATCTAGGTAACCTAGTTTGCTAAAATATTGTAATGGTTAATGAACTTAAATACTTGACACACTGGTGCACAGTAGGATAGGAATGGATCAAGCATTGCATTTACGTTTCCGTTATGTCGCATTGACCATTGCTGTTATGAATTGATTACGAATGCTTATGACTTGATTATTATGATAGCTATATGACTATAGTTGTTGTTGAGTAGTTGAGGTCGTGGTTGTGGACCTGGGCTTTACCAGTTTACACCACCATTCGTAGATTGAGATTAGCAAAGTGATTACCTCGAGTACCATAGCTACATGTACTATGGGTGAATACCTTTAGAAAAGTTGTTCCAAGTTGTTCTCTTCTTGAGCTTGATTTAGACCAATTCTGGGTATAGATGCGGATGTTGAAATTTGTTAGGATTTCACTTGGTCTCTATTTGTGTCTTGGGAGTTCTGCCCTTCTTATTGGAACATCTGATTCATTTATTCGCGTGGTATTCGGGATGCTGAAAATTTTCTGTTGCAAGTTCTTTATCATATGAAATCTTTGGCTTTGTGTATTTCCTTTTGGATTATTTCGAGTTCTGAAGTTAATGCCTGAAGGGAGTTAAAGTCCTTTGTGAGGTCTTGATATGATTAAGCGAGAGGTGTTAAACATAGAAGTTCATTGATAAGGTTTGAGTTATCAAGACGGATCTGCAGCGTCATGCCTGATTGGTCTTAACCCATATCTTTGGAATTGGAGTTAATTAATGTGATGTTGTCACAGAGCAATTACTTGATGGGTAGTGACAAAGAGTATGTCCATGCCTAATTGGGGTCAAAAGAGTTATTAAGATGTGTGAAGCATTGATGAAACTGGTTTGATCACCAGGGGCGATAAATTTGGTAAGACTCTCCGGTAGATTCGATTTGTTGGACTCAACGGATTAATCAAATCCTTTGGGATGGATAAGTCCAAAAGGTGTTAGATTAGTGTCATAGTGAATATTCATCTTGGAAGTTATCTCTTATGGATAAGTACTAATCATATGTAATTGCTAGGTGCAATAATATTGTATCGAAATAGGGTGTTGAGCATCACTAAGAGATGAACTGATGGGATGTAGTCGACGATCTTTGCTTACTTGATGGTGGAGTGGTAGGATAATAGTGTGTCTTTGATGACAAGGTCAATCATTAAAAAATGTTTAGGTTGTTAAACCGGTTGGATTACTTGATCATCGTGGATAACTCTAATTGTGTAGTAAGGGAGAGATAAGGCTATATTAAACTGTTGTCCTAGTGGATAATAATCTGAAAAATTGCCTTTAGTTGGTTGCTTGATGGTTTCGTATTTGCTGGTAGGAATGCAGATAGAGAAAGGATCATAAATTCTCCTATGATTTGTATAATTAGTTACATGTCTACGATAACCGCTAGATTGGAAGTTATGTACAAAACGAGTGTGAGCATTGTTAATAGGAGAAGGGTTGATATATATATATATATATATATATATATATATATATATATATATATATATATATATATATGATTTATTCATGTATGTCCTATAAGGAATGTGACATATGGCTGCATGCCCTTGTTAAAAGAGTTGACGATAAAGATTCTTGTTAATAGTTATTATTCTTGATGTTAATAAGATTGTCTATAAGGGGTTGTGACTTGTGGGAGTGATGGGGATTCTTTTAGAAAGAAAGTAATATGTCCGCCTTCCATAATATCGGTTAAATGGGAAGTTTGGAGTCTTGCATTTGTGAGCCTTTGGTAGTTCATGCTTAATATGGTAGCTGAAATCGTTGAGAGAGGCGATGCATGAGAAAGTTCTAATGGGTTCTTAAGTGATGAATGTGAATTGTTTTAAAAGTACCTCTTCTTTGGGTTGACAAGTGGTGATGTAATCAAAGTGAATTGTTTTCTCTGTTAATAAAGAAAATGATGAGTATCAGAAAAAGGGTGTACCATAAGTATTTGAGGTTGGAGTTTAGGATTGTAACCTACAACTTTTCTATCGTTGCCGCTTAAGTGTTTCTTGAGTTTCAGAATAAATGTTTTATTGTGATTTATTGGTGTTTATAACTCCCTTCTTGTAGAACATGTGCCCTCAATTGTGGTCTCATCTTTTGTTTTTTGAGGTCAGTATTATTTGACTATTTCTCTTGGTCTCGTGCTCACTGTGAGGAGTAGTGTTTCCTCGTGAGTTAAAATTTGTATTTGTTTGCTCTTTCCTATTGAGAAAAGGTTAACCGTCTTGGGTTGCAAGGGCTTATATAGTGCAATGTGGCGATTGGTTGGAGGTGGTCAAGTAAATGATCACAGTAAGAATCATGGGGGCCAAGCTATTTGACGATCAGTAGAAAATGATTTGGTTTTGTCCTATAACTCTTGGAAAGAGTTGGATTTAAATGGAATGATTGTCGTTGAAATAAAGCAGTTAATGATACAACGGTGGAACCCAAAGCAAATTATAATCCAAGAACCTTCATTCATGTTGGAATGTTGGGCTTCTCGAAAGTCCGGCGCTTGATTAATGTGTTAGAGTATCGCGCTTGGGTGATTTTGCAAGGTTGGGTAGATGATCTATGACGGTGTAGTTTAATGAGAGTAGGATTAGCTAAGTAATTTAATCGTAATGTCAATTGGTGGAATAGTAGGAAGGGTTGAGTTGTCGCAGGTATACCACGCTTTAGTGAATAACCTCAGGGAAAGAAATCTTCTAAAAGATAATTTGGTCGAGAAAACATTTACATATGGATGATAATGACTGAGTATGTTTTAAGTGTGGGGATTTTTGTGAATGAATATGAGGATTTCTCGATCTTTTATACGAGAAGTTGTTGTAGGAGTCTTGGAGGTTGAATTTGGGCTTGGCATTATTATGTTAGAACCTTGGTTGCCAATGATTATGTGAAAAAGTACTAGTATAAGATCCTTTGGGGGTTGTAAATGAGGGTGTGCGATGTCAATTTGAAATTATTTATCCTGAACGGATTGAGGGATGTGATGGTAGGTGAAATCTATATTGAGTTGTGTTGGGAATTACTTTGTCAAAGTAATTCATTCGGTAGAAAAGTTGGCTAGAGTGTGATATTGTGGATTGGAAGAGTCTCCCTGCATAAGTGTGGATTTTGTGTTCGGTAGAACATAGTTTTGAGGTTGCCAATTTAAGAGAAATGAGTTAATGAGTTATGTGATAATTTGGGATCTTATAGTTTAAGAGAAAGTTAAATTCTTAAAAGAAAGATTGTGAAAAAGGGTGTGATCTTGATAGTGAGATATCCTCTTAGTTCTTACTTGAACTATGTGGTTATGATGGATGTCAATTGCAAATTGAGTTGGTTCTTGTCAGTATGTGTGATTCCTTCCAGTTAAGAAAAAAGGGTTAATCTAGTTTTTTCGAGTGATTTCGCTTTTGGCTTGTGCGGCATTTGTTTTTTTAGCTGCCTACTTAAAAAAAACAAAAAAGTTTTCTTGGTAAATCCATTGATTTTGGATTGGGCTCTTCTAAGAGAAGATGGTTTTGAGTATTGCATTATGACTCCTTGTTTTCAGTTGAGTTCTTCGGATAAGTGAGTTGGTAGGCGAGATCTTTGTGCGTCCCTTGTTAAAGGAGATGCTGCTTGTATAGGTAAAGTGATCGACCGAGAGTTAGAACAAGAGTTCTGTGTGTTTTGTGCAGACGGTGTACTTCGGTACCAAAAGGAAGTGTAACCAAAGGTGTTGATACGGGGGAAGGCCCGATCTTCTCAGTGAGGAACCGTGGATAGTTGATGCGAAGTAGACGATGTCGCTAGCTGAACACTCGCGCCAATGCACGAACCCTCAACTCTTGAATACGCCCAAAACACACCGGGTAGTTGTTCGTCGCGAGACCACGAACGACGAACGCCAAGTCCCCAATTCCCAATGGAACGACGGCTTGACCCTGAGTTGCAGAACAAACAATGGATCGCCTAATTCTCTCTCAAAGTCCTCGCATGAACTCTGGTGTCGAAAGAACAAGCAATAGCTATGTTTCAATCTTATGCATAAACTGGTCTACCTCTATGGTGCGGCCATGGGGGGTTTATATAGCCTCCCACGCAAGCACAAAGCTCGGATGAACAGTAACCGAGTGCTACAGTAATCCGAGTCCGACACTGTTCACTGCTACAGTAATCCGAGTCTGATTACTGTTCACGGGAACAGTAATCCGATTAAAAAAACGTCCTACTTTAATTTGGAAATTTAAACTAGTCTCCCTCTCGGTTTCCCTTGTATTGTGAGCTTTCCTTCTCTTAGCTTGCGCGAATTTGTTCGATGCACTTGATGCTTCTTTTTATGCCAATGTAACCCTTGTTGCCATGTTACCATATGTCTTTCTTGACCGCCCGCATGTGCTAGGGTTTTATCCACGAGCACATTCCTCTCGTTGGCCACATGGGTTTCTTCTCCCTTGTTGGCCGCATGTGTTTCTCCTCCATGAATTTGTTCCCGGCCTCCCTCTCCTCCCTCTCGGTTCCAAAGTCTTTAGGTAGTATTGCTTTAGGTAGTAACCAATTCTCATTGGCAACAAAAGGAAATTCATTAAGAAACAAATGCACCTGTTGTTTGAGAAGTTTAGCTCCTGCTTCACGAATAACCTCATAAGTAGTAGGGATATCCTGATCAGGTGTGATGGATGGATTCATTAGTCACGGGAATTTATAGATTAACGTATCGCTAGGACCGTCTCGAGTACTTGCGCAGAGTACACAATGTCTTGTGTATTTCGGTGCTGAGAGAGCACATGAGAGGTCCAGAGCTTGAGATTTCTATTAGGACTGTTAGCCAACGAGTAAGACCTTACCTTTGAGTCCTGCGTGTTGAGTGTACCTATAGAGGTCGAGACTAGTGTTGAGGTGAAAGATGATGGTATCAGGTGAAAGATGTTGGTATCTGTCAAGGTAATGTGATCGCATAAGTCCAAGAGGGAAGCGACTTGTGAATTGGAGTCTCGCATGCGCGAGCAATATCCGGAGTTATTCAAAGTGGGTATGTGATATGATGGTAAGTTTGAAGCTGTGCATTCCTTTGGCGTCGGGTGGTAGTGCAGTCGAGGGAGTAATTTTAAGGGGTAGAGTGTAATACCACAAAAGTATTAGGAAGAGTTTCGGGAGAGAGCTATCTGAATTAATAAAAGGACCGAATAGAAAAATAGTTATTCCGCAGTTAGAGAGGGGGAAATCGGCAAATTTACAGCAACCTGGGCCTGGGCTGAGGCCCATTAGGCCTCAAGGGTGGCCGGCCAAGGGAGGGAGGTTAGCTTTCGATGAAGTATTAGATCGCAAAATTTGGACCTCTCAGAGCGAAGTTATGAATTAATTGGTGGACTGTTTCGCGAATCACAATAACTGATAGGTTTTAGTAATCTGTCTTGTGCGATCTGTTAAATGGCAAATTTGAGGATCTCAGTATAACAAACGTTGTAGATAATTGTCGTAGTTTTCAGGGAAGGTCAAGAACGCGAAGTTTGGACAAACGAGCTAAAAGTTATGATAGTTTTAGTGTACTGTCCAGAAAACTTGACGTGAAAATGATGTTCTGTTGAGTGGCTTGATAGGGGTAGTATATTGCCGCATCAGGAAGGCCTACCAACTAGGTTTAGTTGGGGAATTTGATAAGCTTTCAATGAAGTCCAAGATCACCTCATTTGGACTCCTGTACTAAAAGATACAAATTTTTAGTCATTTGTTCTGAGGGTCGGCCAAAGATTTAAGAATTTGGAGTCGGGGTCGCGTTTCAAGCTATTGCTATTTCGTGCTTGCTCTTATGGATTATTTGGTCCATTACTGTTGTCTTAGGAAGATTTTAAATGTATTCTTAGGTGGGGGACTGGTCCCGGAGGCAGAACCTACTTCGCATCCTCCGTTCTCACACGGTTGAAGCAAGTACCCTATCTGGTAGAGTATTTATGGATGGTTTGATAGAGCTTGCTAGTAATTGGTATATGTTAGCAGTGGTTGATTGATAGTGTGATATGACTATTAAAGATGATGAATGTGCATGATACATGCTAGTGATAGTGTGATATTATTGTTAAAGATGATGAATGTTTATGATACATGCTATTGATAGTGTGTTATGATGGTTAAAGGCGATGCAAGCTTATGATATGAATGGTTATAATTCATGTACAGTACCGATGTTGTTCATGCATATTGCAACACTATTATTGTTCATGTGCACAGTTGGAGCATACGTAAAAATGCATGATTGAGATACCCACATTCATGGAATGTGGGCAATTGAGGAGGGATCCCCATCGTGTAACGATGGGCAAAGATCCCTACACCTGCGAAGTGTGGGCTTGAGGTCCCCTATACTTGTGGAGTATAGGGCAATTGGTCCATGTGCTTACCCCGCATTACAGGTGTAATGCGCAACAGAGTGAAAAGTGAAAGGTTGCATTGCATGCTTGCATTCATGCTTCATGTGATAAAGTTTTCGAGCAAAGATTAGAATTGGATGTTGATGCTTTAATTATGTAGTAGTGTCTTTTTATGTGGTACTTGCTGAGTTCTTAAACTCACCCTTGCTTTTATTGTGTTTTTAGGTACCGTTGCAAAAATGTCATGGGGGAAAGTAGACCCGAACTGGATTCACACACTGCCACTCATCATTTATAGTTGATTAGATTTTTGATTGTCAGCTAATAAATGAGCAAACTGCTTAAGTTTGGTTTATGGATAGGATTCATGCATTGAGTTTTGTAGTAATGATGAGTAGCACTCCTTAGACATCTTGATTTATATTCTAGTTGTTTATCATAACTTTAATGGTTAGTGAGGATTTTGGATGAAGAAATTTGGAGTTATGATTCTATATTTTGTTGGAACCTCCAGCTAGCTACTTATACAGGGAAGGTTCTACCGAAAATTTGGTAGAATGTTTTTGGTTTAGGATTGTTTAGTGTAGTTGGTAGCATTCCAGGCTCATATTGGGCTGGGGTGTTACACAAGGCGTGTGGAGAGCGCTGCAATACTATCGTTGATTGAGCGCTGTAATGCGGTTGTAGTAGCTTGTATCTTTCTGTCAATGTCCCCATTAATGGTAGCGAGTTGTTCATCCAAAAGCGTCGTGAGTTCCCCCTTTAATAACACACACTCTTTCTCATCAGACGTCTCACCTGCCATAGTTAGTAGGAAACAAAGGACAACACAAAGGTATTATCCCTATCAACTACTAGGTGATAGAAGGTGCAATCACACACTCTCAAGCGTCTTACCACACTCTTCAAGTGTTCTTACCAAAGCAAGTAGTAGGTGGTACAGTCGATGGCTAGTTCGTCATACCGTGTCGAGCGTGGGTACGATCGCAAGAGGGGATCTGTTCTGATCAAGAGTAGGTGGAGCTCGGAAGGCACAATATGTAGCAAAAGTATCAGCAATAATCAGATCAGTAAATGCAAGTTGAAAGATTGTTCAAAGTACTCGTCAAAAGTTGTCGATCCTAGACTAATCACAGCTAGCTAACCAAAGTCCTATGCAAAGAAGTGTATGTACGCACACGCAACGATCAATGTGACTTATGTAAGCAAAGGAGAACCTCACAACAAGTGCTAGGAGAGACGCTAGCCACTACTCAAACTTGTTTCTAAGGGCACAAGATTATTCGTACAATGTAGAGCACAAAACAGCGATATCGGTAAAACGCGAACAGCCCTCTAGATTGAGCAGGTACAACAGCTAGACTCAAACGATAAAAAAGGCAAAGTTTTATATAGCTTATATAGTTTTATATAGCTTATATATACTCGTTTGAAAGGTTTCGACGAGATCTACAACTTTCTCAACTGGACGAACCCCAAATTCCTAAGGGAAGACCGAAAGAAACACCAAGAACTGAAAACTGAAAACTTGTGACACGATTTTGGGGCTAAAGATGGCCGATTTTGGAGGTCTTGGAGGGCGACAGGCACTTTGTGTGTCGGATTTTCAGATGCGTGTCGTCGATAGCTTCAAAACGAGCACAAGAACGTCGAAATCCGACTCCATATGCAAAAGTTATGCCCGTTTTACTGAAGGTGTGTCGGAAACGTACTCGCCTCAAATTTAAACTGCTATATCTTTTGATCCCGTGGGCCAAACGTGCCCAATTGTTTTGTGGTATCTTGTGGCTATCTGAAGAAGGGCTCGACCAATTTTCAATTGATTTGGCAAAGTTTTGATAGGATTTCAAATTTCGGACACAAAGGGCCTTTTCTATATATTTTTTCTGATTCTTTTTTTTTCTCTCTTTTTTTTTCTTTTTTTTCTGTTTTTTTTAAATCACCGAAATCAAATTTCTCTTTTTCTCTCTCAGAGCAGAAACCCTAATCTCTTTGGCCAAACTGGCGGTGCAAAGTAGCAATGCACGCATGTGGTGGCGCATGAGTGGGTGCCGCAACAAGGGGTGGCTGCGGATGGGGTGGTTGCTGCAAGGAGTGATGTGGGGGCGCGGTAGGGTTTTGTGGGGCGCGGCAGGGTTTCGTGGTGGTGGCGGCGGCGGTAGTCGATGGCGGTTGCGCAGCAGACTTAACACAAAGATGAAGCTACGCAAAAGAAACACGATGCAAACTAGACAACGATTTAACTAGACTCTAACTAGACTAGACCAAGAAGCCCGACTCGACGATGCAACAATAATTCAACAAGCAAAATATCTGAAAAGAAAATTGCAAGGCACAAGGGTGATGGGACAATGAAGACACAATGAACAAATTATTTTTGTGGTGCTAATTTTCTGGATTTTTAGGACGATGAACATAAACTAATCTAAAAGGAACGAATTACCTAGCGGGCAACCTTTGCTCTGATACCACCGGATGAGAGTGTGGCCCGATCTTTCGAAAGGTACTGATATGTCGATTGTGGAGAACACGACGTTGATGATCCAAAGACTCCGACCAGAACGGATCGAACCCCTCGCAATCAGTACACCACCGCTCCGTTGGTTATCAACCGTGCCGAACGCGGTTAACCATGCCAAGAAGGCTATCTCCTGCAAGCAAATCGAGAACACAAGCAAGAGAGTAGAAGATGCAATCTGAAATTGTATTACGAATAATAATGAAGTTCACAGAGTGGGGTTCCTCAAACCGAACAAACGGCGAAACTGCAAAGTGATAGAATAATCTAAGAAAAACCCAAATTGGACTAAAGGGTGACGGCTCCTATATGAGGAGGGCGACTAGGAGGTGGAAACCCTAGGCGGGGTACTGTTTACACGGCCATGTTACTGTTCATGTAAATAGTAACGGACCCCCGAGAGTGGCTGTTCCACATATGGGCCACATGGGCCAAGTCAGCCCATAAAACTCGGATACAAGCCTTGTAGGCTAAAGAAAAGGAAACGCAGCACCAAGTAAAAGGTGGCCAAAGCTCTTTGAGTTGGAGGCCACAAATTCCTCATCTCCTTTGGCCATTGTTATTGCCTTCTCCTTCCTTGATGCATATCATCAACTCCTTGCTGTCCCGTCCTAGATTCCTAAGCACAAGCAAATCATCTCCATTAGGCAGCATCATAGAGTTCTTAATTGATACACTCAGTCCTAGAAACGAATTTACCTGATAATTTAGTTGACGAGCACGTGCCCGAGTAATTAGACCTTGGACATCATTCATGGTAGTAGCAAGAGGAGTGTTCATATCAGTCGAAGTGATGTCCGCATCACCTAGGCTGCGCGTGAGTCATGGAGGGCGCCTTAAGTAGCCTTGCCCCTCCTTTGTATCCATTAGACCAGTTTATGCATAAGATTGAAACATAGCTATTGCTTGTTCTTTCGACACCAGAGTTCATGCGAGGACTTTGAGAGAGAATTAGGCGATCCATTGTTTTGTTCTCGCAATTCGAGGTCGCGTCGTTCCATTGGGAACTGGGGACTTAGCGTTCATCATTCATGGTCTCGCGACGAACAACTATCTGGTATATTTTAGGTGTATTCCGAAGAGTTGAGGGTTCGTGCATTGGCGCGAGTGTTCAGCTAGCGACATCGTCTACTTCACATCAACTATCCACGGTTCCTCACTGAGAAGATCGGGCCTCCCCCGTATTAGTGCATGATTTGGCTTTTCGTCCTATACGATCAGCCTCTACATCATCTTCTGGATTGAGATAATGCTGAAGATAATTGTAGATCGATATCATCCAATCTCTACCGTGATCGTGATGGCGCCAACCATCATCGACCTGTGGAGCATCCATGTTTGCAGAATCGAGGTGTGCCACCTTCTTACGAACATCTATGTCCTCGGAAGGCTCGACCACTAAGGGTGAATCGAGTTTCTCGAGAAAAACACCAAGCGGAACAGATGTCCTTGTAGAAGCCATCAGCGCCAACTGGTATGCCAAAAAGTTTTCCTTTCTAGGAATGTGTTGGATCTGAAAACCAAAGAAATGCTTTTCGAGTTTCCGTACTTCCGCTAGATATGATGACATCTTGGTACTAGAGCACTGATACTTTTTCCCTACTTGATTCGCTACTAGGTGAGAATCGCCTTTCACTAGTAATCTGCGAATCTCGAACGAACGAGCTGCTCGAAGTCCTCCCAGCAAACCTTCATATTCTGCCATATTGTTAGTAGCAGGAAAGTTTAACTGAATGGCGTAATTTATGTGTTCACCAGTAGGGGAAATCAAGACGACCCCTGCCCCTGAGCCTTGCAGCATCAAGGAACCGTCAAAGTACATTGTCCACTCGTCGTGGTGTTCGTACTTGGGCCCTTGGGTGGGTTTAGGGTTTGTCCACTCGGCAATGAATTTTGCTATTGCCTAGGACTTGATTGCTGTTCGTGCGACGAAATGGAGGTCAAATGCCCCAAGCTCAACCGCCCATTTTGCTATTTGTCCTGATGACTCCCTGTTTCCTAAGACTTCACCAAGGGGATACCTAGTTGGTACAACCACTTTATTGAGCCTGCAAATAATGCCTTAGTTTCCTTGAAGCCATAAGGAGATCATAGAGCAATTTTTGTACCTGTGGATATCTTTTTTTTGGTCCATGTAAGACTTCACTTACGTAATATATCGGTCGTTGGACATTGTCACGTTCTACGACCAGCACACCATTGACTGTTTGTGGCATTGCAGCCACGTAAATCAGCAATGTCTCTCCCAATCTTGGAGAAACTAAGATTGGGGGACTCGTAAGGTACCGTTTAAGTTCTTCGAAGGCGTTGGTTGCCTCTTTAGTCCATTCGAAACTTCCATGTTTTCGGAGAAGCTTAAAGAAAGGTAGTCCTTTTTCACCTAACCGCGCTGCCATACAGCCGGTTAGCTTCTGACCTTCCTTCTTTGTGGTCGAAGGGCGCATTTGATCGATGGCCGTGATTTTTACTAGATTTGCTTCAATGCCCCTAGCCGAAACCAGGAACCCAAGAAGCTTTCCAAATGAAACTCCGAACACACATTTCTCCGGATTTAACTTAAGGCTATGGCATCTTAAGTTATTGAAAGTTTCCTGTAAATCTGGAATATGATCACCAGCGTTGATGCTTTTTACGACCAAATCATCAACATAGGCTTCTAGATTCTGACCTATCTGTGGACTAAAGGTTTTTTATATCAACTTTTGGAATGTTGCATCAGTATTTTTGAGACCAAATGGCATCTTACATAATAGTAAGTACCATATGGAGTGATGAAGGTAGTTTTCTCTTCATCTTCTTTACTCATATTAATCTGGTGGTACCCTGAGTAGGAATCTAAAAAACTTAACAACTCACACCCGAAAGTAGAGTCTACAAGTTGATCAATGCGAGGAAGGGAAAAATCATCCTTCGGACAAGCTTTATTAGGATTTGTAAAGTCGATACACATTTGTCATTTTCCATTGGCTTTTCTAACCATTATAGGATTGGCGAGCCACTCTGGGTGGTCGACCTCACGAATGAACCCGAGATTCGTAAGCTTGTGAATCTCGAGTGGATTGCTTCCTTCCGATCAAAGCGTAAACGCCTACCGCTGATCGGTTTTGTTAGGGTCGCAAGGCTAGCCTATGATCGATCACCTCCCTGGGGACTCTGGGCATATCGGACGCCAGCCAGGCGAATACGTCCTGGTTTGCTCGGAGGAAGGAGACGAGCAATTCTTCCTATTTAAGGTCGAGTTCTACTCTAACCAGTATCTTGGCACCATCTGGAGAAGCGCTTTCGTCGAGTTGTACCTCTTTTATCTGGTCGAAACGTTTTGGTGCCATCTTTGGCCTCGAGTGCATGACCTGCATGGTAGTGGTGTTAGTTCCCCTGGTCAAAAGTTCGCCGACCAGTTCCAAACATTTCCGATCACAAGCGTATGCTATTTTTTGATTGCCTCGAACCGTGATGACCCACTTTGGTCCTGGCATTTTCAAACTCCGATAACCGTAATGCGTGGCTATCAGGAATTTTGCTAAGGCTGGACGACGAAGGATTGCATTATATGCGGTTTTGAAATTCACCACATTAAATGAAATCTTTTATGTCCAAAAGTTGTCGGGCCTTCCGAACGTAACCAGTAGGGACAAGTTGTAACGTCCCGTTTATCCTAGGTTCTTTGCCACGTTTTAAAAATAAAAATAACCATTTGGTTTTGATGATAATTCAAAGCTTAACCGGATATTTCGAAAAATTTGGAGAGTTCAACTTGACCTAATCAAACCTTAACTAAGCCCCTTGTTAGCGCTCTCTGCTAGTGGTGGCTCTCTGTTGTTCTTCTGTCGCTGGTCTGCTTTTCCTCCCAAGCTTCTTTGGTGCTCTCTGGTTTGTATTTTTTTCCTTTGTTGGTTTGAATCTATTTAATTTGGTCCTCCCGCCTGCTTTAATCCTCCCCTATTTTGACATCCTAGTGCCCTCTGGGACCTCTCCCTCGCTTATTTGGACCCCCTTGCGTAGTCCAGACCTCCTCTTGGTTAGATCTATCGGCTTTGACCTTGTCTTGGATAGATCTAGCGGCCCAGACCTCATCCTGGCTCGTGGTCTGCTTGTTTGGTGTTGGGCGGCCCGATCCTGAGGGTGTGTTCGGGCAGTCTGAACATCCCCATCCCTTGACTCTGCTCGACGGGATCTAACGCCCCTGAGTCTCTCTCTCGCTCATTTGGACCTCCTCAGTTCATTTGGACCTCCTCCGTTCATTTGGACCTCCTCCGTTCATTTGGATCTCCTCAGTTCATTTGGATCTCCTCCGTTCATTTGGAGTTTCTCTGTTCATTTGGACCTCCTCCGTTCATTTGGATCTCCTCAGTTCATTTGGAAGTTCATTTGGATCTCCTCCGTTCATTTGTGTAACATCCCAAAGTGCTGTTACCAAAATAAAATAAATAAAGTTATTGCTTATTTGGAATTTCTGAAATTTGATAGAGTTTTATTGCTTTATTTGAATTTTTGAAATTTTAAAAGTCAAAAGTAAAATTTATTTGAAGTTCTTGAAGTTTTATTTGGTTTGATCTGAAAAATAAAAATTTAATTAATTTCTAGTATTTTATGAGATTTTAAAAGCTTTTTCCTAAATATTTTAAAACCAAAACAATTTATTTTGCAAAATTTAGCCAATTATGAATTAGAACTATTTTTATTAAGTCCAAAATAACTCTAGGAATTTCAGTGAAGTTTTCTAGTATTTTTTTGGATTTTATTTGCTATTTTCTAAAGCCCTTTTTAATTATCTGAATTAAATCAATTATCAAAGCAATTAAAATTTCGAAAAATCAAATGGGTCGAATCTTATTGGCCCATCCCTGTTTTTCGCATGCGCCAGCCTTTTCGGCCCATTTGGCCGCTCGCTCTCCTTCTCTCTCACACACACCTCCCCGACCCCACCCGCCAGCCACCCTTCACTGCCATGTGCACCCCGCCCGTGTCTTCTTCTCCCCGCGCTCCTTCCTCGCGCAAACCGCACCGGCTGCCATTGTCGCGCCATTTGAGCTCCGCAATCACCGCACTTTCTCACGTGTTCAGATGGAACTAAACCCCTGATCTCCGCCGCCCCCATTACAGCCAAAAACATCCATTTTAATGCCCGTCATCACCGGAGTTTCGAAATTTCCACCGAGCTCACCGCGTCCGATCCCCTCGCCCAAGCCTCCCCAGCCCCTATAAAAGGGAGCACCGGGTGCGCATCGTTCTCCTCATCTCTTCCCCGCCCCTCTCGTAGCTTTTTGCCTCCACTAGCGCCTGGATTCCAAGGTTGAGCGCCGCCGACCGCGTCGCGGTTCTTCGTCAATTCCCGCGAGGTCAAGGACGGCTAGGCGACTTTGACCGCACCAACGGCGTCGCGCCACCACCGCCTACACCGTGCGCTCTCTATTTCGGCCGGAGGACCACCAGAGCCCGTCGCCCGTGTTGACCTAGCTTCGCCGCCGCCATTAGTCCTCGTCGCCGGCCAAATTTCCACGTTTATGAGCAACGGAGGTAAGCACTAAGTTCGGTGCGTCATCCTCTTCCTCCTAGTACCACTCTCATCTCTCGCCGGAGCCCCTGTCGCCGGCAAGCCTGAGCCGTGGCACCGCCATCCATGGGACCTACGTGGCATGTCCACGTAGGCGCCAGGTCAGCACCACATCACCATCCCCGCTCGCGTGTCCGCCCACGTGGCGCGCTCGTGTGTCACTAGCGTGGCAAAGCCATTGTGGCATGAACCGAGTCCACGGTGGACTTTGACCAAGCCGTGGGCCAAGTCCATTGACTTGGGCCCACATGTCAGCAAGACAAACCAATTTCCTTTACAAATTTAATTCGGCCGAAAAATCATTTATCAGTCGTTGACGTCAGCCTTGCGCAATAAAGCCTTTTTCTTTAGAAAAATAATTCCGAAAATTTAGAAAAAAAAACCCTAATTCTATCATTTTATGTATTTGCAATCTTCCAAAGCCCATATCTTTTGCATCCGAACTCCTATTTGGGTGATTCAAGTTACAAAATTTGTATAAAATTGTAATCTAGCTAAATAAACCAAAATTATTTAATTTGGAGTTCATTTGAATTATTATTTGAATTTGGCTTATTTTACGGTTAGATTTCGACGACTTCGGAGAATCAGATTTCGACGCCGTTTGAAGAGCTTATAAGAGGATTGATTTTGACTGTATGATTATCGTGATTGTACACTGGGACTACCTGGAGATAGTACTTGTGAGTACTAGGTGACCTGTTAAGAAAAACAATATCACCTCAGTACCAGGTGATCTGTTAAGGAAAACAACATCACCTCATCGAGCAAGGCAAGTTATACCCTTGATCATATTGATCCCATTATTTCAAATTATTTATATTCCGTTTTAAATTATTACTGCATGCATATGTTTATACAAATATTTTAATTCCCTGTTTTAATTGCGTAGTTATTCCAATTTTCCATGTATGGCCAATTTGAATGTTGAACATGAATACCTTGTCACCATTAGACAGAATGATACTAAAATTAATCATATGCTTAGCCAATGCTTAGATCAAATCTTGTATTTGGGAAATTTTAGCCAAATCCTCCAAATTTGATTTAAATTGGATCTGTGGTATTGTTTTACCATAGAAGGTTTATAAAATGCTTTTACTTGGAAAATAAAATAAAAATGAGTTTGAACTTGGGCGAAATAGATGATTGGTAGGTGCAGGTTTATGCACGAGCTTAATGTGGTTAGGATTAAGGCCCAGGGCTTTTTATGGAAAGTCGCCCAAGTCAGTTAAGGACCGGTCTTCGAGTGCATGATGCTATGCCTTACCGTACTACCACAAGTTTGGAATGGGACAGATTTGGCTAAATAATTTGTGATATCTTAGTGTCATTTGTGCTATATTATTGGTGTAGATGTCGGTTAGACAGTAGTCCCACCTGGCGCAAGAGGGGGCTCCTGGAGGATGGTTAGTCTAATGGTAGCGAAACCTTAGCAGACATAAATACATTAAGACAGAATATTGTAAAGGCCTCATGATAATCACTTAGTCGCACACCTATGGAAGTGTGTGAGCGGACAGTACAAGTTGATTATCTCTTGTGGGTAAAGTTGTACAATCTCTGTAGAGTGTAAAACTATTCGGACAGCCGTGTCCACGGTTATGGACATGCTAGCAGAACTACTCAAAGTTAGACTTTGGTTTTGTTTGAAAAAGACTTCTTCAAACTGGTTTATCCAAATGGGATTTGGGCAGTAAGAGGGTATCCTTCACCATTCATGTGTGAATGTTATCTTACTATAAAATTTAGAATTTATAAAATGATTTGTAGTTATAAAATAACTGCTTTGGAACTTAGTACCAGTATTTAAAGAAAATGCTGCTTTATGCAAATAACCCTATAAGCCATCCATTGTTACATCCATAGATGCATGTCATTCTGTTATTTGACGGGTGTAACTTGCGAGCACGGTAGTTGTGCTCATACTTGCTTTATGCAAATAAAATTTCAGAGGAGAAGGACTTTGCTAACCTAGGCCGCTTCCCTAGTCGATTGACTGTGGCAGATTGCTGGACCCTACAACTTCTTTTTGTCTTCCGCTGTGCTATTTATTGCTGGCTTGTAAGCCTCTTTTGTAATAAACTATGTTGTTTATTAATAAAGTTGTGATATGAATTTGTTACTATATTTGTTTACTGTGTGAACTAGCTACTGGTCATGGGACTGGTTCAGAAATGCACAGAGGATTCGGGAGTGTTACTCCCGGGTCCTGACAAAGTGGTATGAGAGTCATATCGACTGTAGGTCGTAACCTAGTTAGAATGGTGATGAGGGCATCCCTAACACTTATACATCTTTCCCTATTGGTGGTCATACACATACTGAGGTGGACGCCATACGTGACGCTACAAATAATTCAAGTACAGAAGTGCATATTGGTCCACTGACGAGAGCAAGAGCTAAACTTCTAAATCAACAGGTGCTTTTGTTTCTTAATGAATCTTCTATTGTCATTGATGAGAATTGGGTATTACCTCATACAAATGTTTTGTGCATTCTCAGGTTTGAACATTGTAAAGCCTTTGGAACCAAGAGGGAGGCCGGAGTCAAAGCAATGGAGGAGAAGCTCACGTGGGTCAACCAAGGAGAAAAGCCCAAGAATTCAAGCCCAATTCGGATCTTCCACAAGTGCAACTGAAATTCATCTCGGAATCAACTCGAATTCAATTCGGATTCGGTTCGGGACAGCCCAACAGGGCTATAATAAAAGGCCATAACTTTTGCATACGGAGTCCGATTGGGGTGTTCTTGGACTTGTTTGAAAGCTTATTCCAAGGCCCACACAATGGTTTTGGCCCCATCTTCAGACGACTTACGGTCGCGCCGCTATGGCCGAAACAATGTGACGGACTTAAGTTAGGTTTTCCTTTTTGTGTGTTTTTAGGTCTTAGCCGAGTTAGAGTTTGATTCGGCATGTGGCCGCCCTAGGTCGTGCGTGAGTCGTGGAGGGCGCCTTAAATACCCTTGCCTCCCTTGTATCCATTAGACCAGTTTATGCATAAGATTGAAACATAGCTATTGCTTGTTCTTTCGACACCGAGTTCATGCGAGGACTTTGAGAGAGAATTAGGCGATCCATTTGTTTTGTTTCGCAATCCAAGGTCAAGCCGCTGCTCCATTGGGAGTTGGGACTTCATGTTCGCTGCTCGTGGTCTCGCGACGAACAACTACCCGTGTGTTTTGGGCGATTCCAAAGAGTTGAGGTTCGTGCATTGGCGCGAGTGTTCAGCTAGTGACATCATCTACTTCGCATCAACTATCCACGGTTCCTCACCGAGAAGATCGGGCCTCCCGTATCATGTGGTATCAGATTCTAGGTTTACTCGGTGAGAACTTCTTTACCCGTAGTTAGATTCGCTTTCTTTCCTATCGCATAATAAACCAAAAATTGCATTACTCAAAACCGTAGTTTAATCTGTTATTTCTTGTGCGTTTAGTTAAGTTTTCATCCATTAGAGTTTTGTTTAGTGCTGATCCTTGTGTTTCCATTGCGTAGCTTAATCTTTATCAAAAAAATTTGCTGATTGAACTCCCTCAATTAGCACCCAAAACCATCATCCGACCGTCTGTCAGCGCATTGCCTTGCCAGCATAATCCGAGACGGTGTTGTTTCCTTATCCGAACTCCTTGGTGGGACTAGAGTCCTAATCAACCTCTAGCTCAAACACAATCCGAGTCCAATTGCTCCATCTTGAGTTTCGCCACTACATCATAGCCTACTGTACTCACATTTGGTGTCCTTTTATATCCTTTCATCTTGAGACTAGCTATTGATATTGCACCTAGGGCTGCTCATTCAAGTTGAATACACGCTGTCGCTTTTGTGAGGTTGCGCAGATTCCACGGAGAGCAAGGCAGGGAAAAGAAGGAAAAGGCAGCCGATATAGAAAGAGCCGCGCACAAAAAAAAAAAAACGCTTAACTTTTGCATACGACTCCGATTGAGCGTTTCTTGATCCGTTGGAAAGGAAACGGAAAATAGAGCCGGAAATCTGGGGTTTTACATCCGCGTAAGCCACCGTGCATACGCAAAGGAAAACTTCGACCCCAAAAAGGTCGCTTAGGGCCTCAAACGGGCCCGCAAACGGAGAAAATTTCGATTTCTCGATTTCGCTCAAAATTGACAGAGCCCTCTCGCAGTGATTCTAAGGTACCCGTGACGACGACATCCCTTTCGAGTTGATCCGCGATACTTTTAGCTACTACATAGACGGGTCATCTTTTTAGCTTGTGTTTTTCAATTTTGATTGAGCAATCTTGTGCCCTAATATATTCCTTTGCAATTGGCTAGCGTCTATCCTCGCACTTGGTGCAAAACGAGCTAGTTTCATGTCTTTTCGCTCGCTAGCTCAGTCCTTTGTTTGTATTAAGTCTCATTTATCTTTGCGTGTGCGCTCATACACTTCGCTTAAACACGTTAGATCCACACATAGGCAAAATACTTAGCTTGGATCATTACTTAGCTTTACAATACCTTGAATATCAGATTGCATAGGATATACACATACTGTCCAAGCTCCACCTACACCCGCTTGTGTACTCCTTGCTCTTGGTTACGCTCCTACACACGGGTTAAGGTCGTTTCATTCACAATCGTCGCTTTGCCGCCCTTGATTCACTTTGGAACGGTAAGCTTGTCTTGTTTTGGGTGATGTGAGTTGCGAGCATAGTAGTAGAGCTTTTGTTTTACTAACCCGATATAACCTCGTTTCTTGTTTGTGAGTTGTTGCTATGTCGTCACGAGGAGATCCACCTAATCCGAGGCGCCTTGCACGTGGACGAGTACACTCGGCTGCGCTGAAGCGCGATGAACTCGGGAAGTTCGGATCGATCGAACACCCCGGGAGGAGGTCACACAATTGCGCACGCCATCAACAATAACATCCTCGAGCTACGCGCCATGTTCGCCAACACAATCTACATGGGGTGCGCAAGCCGATGACACGAGTGTGCACGCCCTACCGCTTTTGCACAATGAGACCGAGGATGAGCGTGCTATTCGTGGTGGATGAGGAGCGACGACAACGACAGCGCGCCGCTTGGCGGTGCCAAACGCCGGATGGCAACGCGGCACGCCTCAGCTCATGGGCGTGGCCGAGGCAACGGCAGCCGTGGTGGAGGCGCACCACGTGGTGTCCACGGGAGGTGTGCATCGTGCACCTCGTGAGCATGGCCGATGAGGCCGAGCAATGGGATGACGATTTCCGTCGACGACTACGATGGCGACCGACAACGCCACCATCGCAACAACGTGCAAGATCGACACGACGACGCCGACGACTTTGTCGCTAAGCCCAAATTTACTCTTCCTATATTTTCGTGTGGTACGGATGTGGAGCAATACTCACTTGGGAGCTGAAGGTGGATAAGTTGTTTCGAATGAACAACTATTCCAATGAGAAGAAGTCGTTGCTTGCTTCCAATGGCTTGGATGATTATGCTACACATTAGTGGGAGCAGTTCATTCGTAGTTTATGGAGCGCCATGAGTTGCCGATTATCACCGGGAGCAGATGAAGCAAGATTTATGGGCACGCTTTGTACCTCGCCACTACAAGCGCCACTATTTGAGAAGTTGATGTGGTTGCGCACAAGGTATGAGGTCAATTGATGAATATCATAAAGAGATGGAAACTATCATGATACATGCAGATGTCCGAGAATGAAGAATGCATCATGGCGAGATTTCTAGCCGGCATGAATCATGTTGTCAAGCGCATTGTCAATCACCATCCCTATAATGATATGATTGAGTTGCCGCACCAAGCACGGCCGGCGACAAGTGATTGAAGATGCACGGTTCGCTGCCTGCTCACGCCCTTCACCACCCAGACAGCCATATAACAACAACACCAAACAAGAGCACTCCCGTAAGTACCCTGGCAATGCGCAGCCGCAAGTAAGAAGTCGAGAGTACACAAAGACCGGTGCGTCGACCTGCGCGCCCACGCTAGTGCGACTCGCCTATGGGGTCAACAGGACGCTCACGTGACATCATTTGCCACAAGTGCAAGGGTGTTGGTCATTTTTGAGGGATCGCCAAATGTCGTAACTATGCTTATCACCGAGGATGGCGGTTATGTTTCACTAGTGATGACGAAGTCGCCGATGCGCAACCGCCTTGCACACCGATGACATAGAACAATGTGAGTGCGATCCGAGTTTCCTAACACCGAGCAAGATTCCATTGTTTGCACGCCCAAGGTGCTTAGTGTGATGCCATCGCCACTCTCACTCGAGCAAATGTGCAATTTGTTTCGACTTGGGGAAGCTTGATAAGGGTAAGGTCCGCAAAGTGATCATTGATGGCGAAGTTGTCACAATTTGGCTAGCAAGGATATGTGTCATAAGTTGGGTTTGAAGTACTTGCCGCATCCACGCCCTTATCATGTGCAATGGTTGAGTGACAAAGAGGAAGTGAAGGTGAACTATATGGTGCGAGTGACGCTTATTGGGAAGTACACCGACCGTGGATCTGCGATGTTGTGCCTATGACGGTGTGTCACTTGCTCTTGGGACGCCAACAAATTATGCGTCCGCACTTCTCGCTTGCTATTCATCTGCAGGAATCACATGTAGGTGGGTTGATGGGACATTTTGGACGTGAGAAGACGTTATCTATGCCGAGCGATCACTTTTATTGGCCTAAGATGAGGCGAGATGTAGAGAGGTATGTGCAACGATGCATTACTTGCCACAAAGCTAAATCAAAATTGAATCCACACGGTTTGTATACCCTCACTGCTCCCAATGCACCATGGGAGGATATTAGTATGGATTTTGTTTTAGGATTACCTAGAACTAAGAGGGAGAGATTCTGTTTTTGTCGCTTGGATCGTTTTCAAAGATGGCACACTTTATTCCGTGCCACAAGAGCGCACGATGCGTCGCATATTGCTAACTTGTTTTTCAGGAGATCGTGAGGCTACATGGCGTGCCACGCACTATTGTGTCGATCGTGACGTGAAGTTCATGAGCTACTTTTGGAAGACACTTTGGGGTAAACTGGGACGGTTGTTATTCAAGACGACTTGTCATCCCCAAACCGATGGTCAAACGGAGGTGGTGAACCGCACACTTTCGATACTACTTGACCATGATCAAGAAAATCTGCGCGAGTGGGAGGATTGTTTGCCGCACGTGGAATTCGCTTATAATCGGGCCGCACTCCACTACGCAGTTGTGTCCTTTGAGGTGGTGTATGGTTTCAAACCCTTTACGCCGCTTGATTTGCGCCACTTCCAAGTCAACACCGTGTTCATATGGAGGCATCCAAGCGAGCCGAGTATGTGAAGAAATTGCATCTCAATACAAAAGAGGAGATAGAGCGCAAGGTCAAGTCCTATGCCGAGAAGGCGAATAAGAAACTAAGAAGATGATTTTTCAACCAGTGATTTGGTTTGGGTGCACTACCAAGGATCGTTTCCGTAACGCCGCAAGTCTAAATTGCTGCCACGAGGTGATGGACCTTTCAAGGTGCTTGCAAAGATCAACGACAATGCCTACAAGATAGAGCTTTCCGGCGATGACTATGGCGTGAGCTCTACTTTCAATGTCGCTGATTTATCACCTTTCTTTGGTGGTGATGATCCAGCGTTGAGGACGACGCCTTTTCAAGAGGGGGAGGATGATGAGGGCATCCCTAACACTTATACATCTTTCCCTATTGGTGGTCATACACATACTGAGGTGGACGCCATACGTGACGCTAAGGTGCTTTTGTTTCTTAATGAATCTTCTATTGTCATTGATGAGAATTGGGTATTACCTCATGCAAATGTTTTGTGCATTCTCAGGTTTGAACATTGTAAAGCCTTTGGAACCAAGAGGGAGGCCGGAGTCAAAGCAATGGAGGAGAAGCTCACGTGGGTCATGCAAGGGGAGAAAAGCCCAAGAATTCAAGCCCAATTCGGATCTTCCACAAGTGCAACCGAAATTCATCTCGGAATCAACTCAGAATTCAATTCGGATTCGGTTCGGGACAGCCCAACAGGGCTGTAATAAAAAGGCCATAACTTTTGCATACGGAGTCCGATTGGGGTGTTCTTGGACTTGTTTGAAAGCTTATTCCAAGGCCCACGCAATGGTTTTGGCCCCATCTTCAGAAGACTTACGGTCGCGCCGCTATGGCCGAAACAATGTGACGGACTTAAGTTAGGTTTTCCTTTTGTGTGTTTTAGGTCTTAGCGAGTTAGAGTTTGATTCGGCATGTGTGGCCGGCCCTAGGCCGTGCGTGAGTCGTGGAGGGCGCCTTAAATACCCTTGCCCCTCCCTTGTATCCATTAGACCAGTTTATGCATAAGATTGAAACATAGCTATTGCTTGTTCTTTCGACACCAGAGTTCATGCGAGGGCTTTGAGAGAGAATTAGGCGATCCATTTGTTTTGTTCTGCAATCCAAGGTCAAGCCGTCGTTCCATTGGGAATTGGGGACTTGGCGTTCGTCGTTCGTGGTCTCGCGACGAACAACTACCCGGTGTGTTTTGGGCGTATTCCAAAGAGTTGAGGGTTCGTGCATTGGCGCGAGTGTTCAGCTAGCGACATCATCTACTTCGCATCAACTATCCACGGTTCCTCACTGAGAAGATCGGGCCTCCCCCGTATCAAATGGTCATTAGTTAAAAACTTCAAAACTTATTTTATGACAAGGAAAAAAAATTGTTCTCTCCTTATCTTGGTCGTCTATCTATAGCTTCCTTATAGAAACTCTTTCTCGCCTGATTCTTTCTTCATCATTTTATAATGTAAATGGATCCTCTTTCCTTGGAAATTCCTATAAATGGTCAACACGTTCTTAACCCTTACGTTCAAGACCACAAGGCATGAAGCTGTCAAGAGAGCATCGTTAACAAAGACCACGAGCAGAAGATACGATGTCAGCCAGCCACATAGTCTAGGTCTGCCAAGACTCATTCTGTGCATTGAGTCGTTTCACCAAATTAAGAGTCTGATCGATAGAACGTTGAAAAGCTTTTTCAGTTGGTCATTTCATTTGGGAGTATTGTTTCGCTCTATCCCCTTAGTTCTTCACATTTGTCTCTTCCTTATCCTTTGTCCTCCTTTCCTAAATCCTTGGAGTAACCAACTGATACGGGAGGCCCGATCTTCTCAAAGGAGGAACCGTGGATAGTTGATGAAGCAGACGATGTCGCTAGCTGAACACTCGCGCCAATGCACGAACCCTCAACTCTTCGGAATACGCCCAAAACACACGGGTAGTTGTTCGTCGCGAGACCACGAACGCATTTAACGCCAAGTCCCCAATTCCCAATGGAACGACGGCTTGACCTTGGATTGCGAACAAAATAAATAGATCGCCTAATTTTCTCAAAGTCCTCGCATGAACTCGTGTCGAAAGAACAAGCAATAGCTATGTTTCAATCTTATGCATAAACTGGTCTACCTCTATGGTGCGCCATGGGGGTTTATATAGCCTCCCACGCAGCACAAAACTCGGATGAACAGAGCCGAGTGCTACAGTAATCCGAGTTCGACACTGTTCACTGCTACAGTAATCCGAGACCGGTTACTGTTCACGTGAACAGTAATCCGATTCAAAAACGTCCTATTTTAATTTGGAAATTTAAACTAGTCTCCCTCTCGGTTTCCCTTGTATTGTGAGCTTTCCTTCTCTTAGCTTGCGCGAATTTGTTCGATGCACTTGATGCTTCTTTTATGCCAATATAACCCTTGTTGCCATGTCACCATATGTCTTTCTTGACCGCCCCGCATGTGCTAGGGTTTTATCCGAGAGCACGTTCCCTCTCGTTGGCCACATGGGTTTCTTTCTCCTTGTTGGCCGATGTGTTTCTCCTCCATGAATTTGTTCCCGGCCTCCTCTCCTCCCTCTCGGTTCCAAAGTCTTTAAATTTGTCAAACCCGAGAATGCACCAAGTATTGCTTTAGGTAGTAACCAATTCTCATTGGCAACAAAAGGAAATTCATTAAGAAACAAATGCACTGTTGTTTGAGAAGTTTAGCTCCAACTTCACGAATAACCTCATAAGTAGTAGGGATATCCTCATCATCCTCCTTTTTCAAAAGCCGTCCTCGGCTTTTGATAGCCTCAAGATGTGCTAGACAAAAATACAACGATATGCATGGTATATATATTTGTCATCCAAACTCCTTTCGCTAGCACATGATGATTTGCTGAAAGTGTAATAAACAATAAGAACAACGTATATACGTGGTATATGTATGCATCAATTGTTGTGACATTCTCGTTGTTTTGCACAAAATAATTAGGATCATAGCAGTCATAGGATGTATTTGATATATATATTGCGATACTTTCATTCACATCATTCTCCTCCCATGAGAAAAATCGCCCTCGACTTTGGTAAGTACATGGACAAGATATAAGAGGGACTCACTAGATCAAGTTGTTCAATTATTGAGAGAAAAATTTTAGTTTCTTCCATGCTTCAACTCGACTCACGTTGTTTACATGTATAGAAGAAACAAGTAGGCATCATATTGCGCTCTAAACAATAGGCACTTGTATTAAAATCCATCTCAAAATGACCATGATATTTCTCAATAGATGGTTTATGAAACATGCAAGTTTAAATCAGCAAGATTATCATGTGTAATGCATATTCGATAAACATAGAACTTGTCATCTACACCATAATCTCCAATCAAATTGAATGTATATGTGTAGGCATAAGTACTAACGAGTGATTTTAAATATGAAACTTTAGCAAGATTCTCAATCACACTAGATAGCTCTCATGAACATCGAACATGATATAGTATAAAATATCATCAAAAGATATTTTAGTAAGAACGCCCTTATGGGTAATCAATTCCACATTATGTAAATTTAGCGCATAAATTTCAGAACATGGAATATTCAAAGGAACACTAGAGATCGAACTCAGACGCATTCCTCTTCTTGATGAGTATGCAATTCAACACCATTATCAATACCTTTACCATCCTCCTAGTTGTTGTAGGTGTTGTAGATATCAAATCATCATCATGAAACCATTGGATCGCAAGCACTCTATCCCCACCGTGGTTATCTCCTCGCCTTTCACGCCCAACGGTGCCGGTTGTTCAACTTTCAACTCATTTTCTTTAATATCAACTCGCACAATGTGAGAAACAACACTAGAAGTAGAAAATAAATCGTGAATTTCAGTAGTAACCTCACTTTGACTATCATCTACTTCTCTCTTTTCTTTTGGTGCATCTTTCTCACACTCAATAGAGATGCTCTAACCTCACATATGGTGGAATCACACAGCCACTCTCTTTATCATTCTCATTCAATTTGGTTATGTGGCACTCATTCTCATATGGGTTTGGATACATCCCGCCCCCAAAGATTGTGGGTCAACAATTGAGCAATTACCAGAACCACAAACTCTTCATGAAGCAATGGGGCAGACTACACTAAACATGTACCGAAGGGAATGTCCCATGCTCGATCGCTTCACATGTGATATACTAGCGGCATTTAAACCTTTTCGTGGACAAGTCAACTTGTCAAGTAGAGAACGCTTGTAGTGGCGTAGGTACAAAACGTGCCCGAAATGTCGCTCATCCGCTCCCACGTGATAATCGGCGGCAATTCATGGCGCTCCATACGCCATTTAATAAATCGCTTCCCACCAATGTGTGGCATAATCACCAAGCCACTAGACGTAAGTAAGAGCTTCCTCTCATTGGTATAGTTGTGCATCCAAATAGAGTATCAATTTCTAGCTCCCAAGTGAGATATTCTTATACATCCGCATGCGCACCGTAAAATATAGGGATAGAAAATTTGGGCTTATCGTGAAAATCCTACGATGCACGCTTGGTTGATTGAACATGGCGTGCAGCTCCAAGAAGTTGTTGTTGATGTCCAGACGTAGTTGCGTAACCTCCTCTCCGAGGTTGTTCAATCCATCCGAACGGACCCGACATCATCGCACACCATTATCACGATCATGAAGTTGCTTTTTGTAGCGCCCCACACAACCGTATATACCGCCCACGAACCGTGGATTCTCCCGATGACCGACATGGATACAACTCACAAATAGCAAACGAAATTATATCCGGGTTAGTAAAAAAACTTGCTCTCTACGCCGCAACTCACCGTCCCGAACACAAGACAAGCTTACTGCTCCAAAGTGAATCAAGGACGGCAAATCGACAGCCAGACAACGAGCGACCTTAACCCGTAATGTATGAGCGTAACTAAGAGCAAGGGAGTACACAAACGGGTGTAGGTGGAGCTCGGACAGTATGTGTATATCCTATGCAACTGATATTCAAGGTATTGTAAAGCTAAGTAATGATCCAAGCTAGAGTATTTTGCCTATGTGCTGATCCAAAAGGTTTAGCTAAGTGTATGAACGCACAAACAAAGATAAATGTGACTTAATGCAAACAAAGGAATGAGCTAGTAAGAGACAAACTGAAATTGAGATGAAAACTAGCTCGCTTTTGCACCAAGTACTATGAGAGACGCTAGCCAATTGCAAAGATATCAATGTTAGGGCACAAGATTGCTCAAATAGATTAAATACACAATCTGAAATTATGGACTAAGGTTTACTCTTCCCAATTTCGCCAGCCCTTTTGTTTGTTTTTTCTCAAACCGCATGAACAAAGCTCTTCGCTTCTTCGCTATTAAGGAAACCGAAGGAAAAATTTGGTACGGTATTTATGGTTTGATCTTTTTTTTAATACCTTTCAAGCCGTGGCTTTTTCTTGTAACCGCTGCTTTTCCTCTTTTCTTATTGCAATGGCCGAAATAGGGTTTGCTCCTCTTGATTGCACAAGTCTCACAATTCAACAACGTAAATAAACCAAAGAACAGCCCTAGTGCAATGTACAAAAGCTAGTCTCAAGGATGAAAGGATAGAAGTGAAGCTCAAGAAACCCAAAGTGTTTTGTCACTATCTCTTTTGGGTGCTAATTGAGGAGTTCAATCAACAATTTGGTACGGTTTATGTGAACACAAAGATTAAGCAACGCAAAAAGGAACACATGGATCAGCACTAAAAACAAAAACTCTAATGGATGAAAACTTAACTAAACGCACAAGAAATAACAGATTAAACTATGGTTTTGGTATTGCAATTTTCGGCTTATTGGACGATAGGATAGAAAACAAATCTAACTACGGTAAAGAAATTTCACCGAGTAAACCTAGAATCTGATACCATATGATACGGAGGCCCGATCTTCTCAAAGGAGGAACCGTGAATAGTTGATGAAGTAGACGATGTCGCTAGTTGAACACTCGCGCCAATGCACGAACCTCAACTCTTCTGAATACGCCTAAACACACCGGTAGTTGTTCGTCAGCGAGACCACGAACGATTTAACGCCAAGTCCCCTAATTCCCAATGGAACGACGGCTTGACCTTGGATTGCGAACAAAACAAATAGATCGCCTAATTCTCTCTCAAAGTCCTCGCATGAACTCGTATCGAAAGAACAAGCAATAGCTATGTTTCAATCTTATGCATAAACTGGTCTACCTCTATGGTGCGCCATGGGGGTTTATATAGCCTCCCACGCAAGCACAAAACTCGGATGAACAGTAACCGAGTGCTACAGTAATCCGAGTCCGACACGCTCACTGCTACAGTAATCCGAGTCCGGTTACTGTTCACGTGAACAGTAATCCGATTCAAAAAACGTCCTACTTTAATTTGAAATTTAAACTAGTCTCCTCTCGTTTCTCTTGTATTGTGAGCTTTCCTTCTCTTAGCTTGCGCTAATTTGTTCGATGCACTTGATGCTTCTTTTATGCCAATATAACCCTTGTTGCCATGTCACCATATGTCTTTCTTGACCGCCGCATGTGCTAGGGTTTTATCCTCGAGAGCACGCTCTCTCACGTTGGCCACATGGGTTTCTTCTCCCTTGTTGGCCGCATGTGTTTCTCCTCCATGAATTTGTTCCCGCCTCCCTCTCCTCCCTCTCGCCCAAAGTCTTTAAATTTGTCAAACCCGAGAATGCACCAAGTATTGCTTTAGGTAGTAACCAATTCTCATTGGCAACAAAAGGAAATTCATTAAGAAACAAATGCACCTGTTGTTTGAGAAGTTTAGCTCCTACTTCACGAATACCTCATAAGTAGTAGGGATATCCTCATCACCAACAGATGGTGAACACTCGTCACTCTGGAAATGGAACCAACGCCAGTAATGACGGAAGTGCTCCAATCAATGGATCAGAATTTCAGCAAATGATGACTAATCAGAACCGTCTGATCGAACTGCTTTCCCAGTCTATCAACAACAACCAAGCCCGACAAGCTACAGCTTCCCAAGCTCCAACTCCACCACCCCAAAGGACCAGTATGTCAGAGTTTATGAGGATGCGACCACACCCTTTTTCAAGTAGTACCGAGCCCATGGATGCAGATGATTGGCTCCGGGCGAATAGTAAAAAGTTGGATATCGCTCAGTGCACCGACTGTGAAAGGGTGCTGTTCGCTTCACACCAGCTCATGGGTCCAGCTTCCGAATGGTGGGACAACTTTAGTATCTCGCATGCTGATGCTCAAGCCGTCACCTGGAATGAAGTTGTGCGAGCTTTCCGCCATGCACATATCCCTTCAGGCATGATGACCCTCCAGAAGAAGGAGTTACGCACGCTTCGTCAAGGCAACCTCTATGTGAATGAGTATCTACACAAGTTCGATCAACTAGCACGCTACGCACCGGAAGATGTTGTGAAAGATGAAGACAAGAAAGAAATATTCCTTGAAGGACTCAATGATGATCTGTCGGTACAGCTGATTTCTCAGGATTATTCTTACTTCCAGCAGCTAATCGACAAGGCGATTTGTCAAGAAGGCAAGCACCGGGAGATAGAGAATCGCAAGAGAAAAATGGTTGCACAGAAGTTCAACTCTAGAAGCTTTCCTAAAGCCAGAAGGACTTCATCATATCAAGCCAAGCTCCAGCCAACAGCAGACAACCCAATCAACTTGGAGCCCTCCAATATATCTGATGGTGACCAGGCACAAAAGGACTCATCATATGTTGCAGTCATCACGTGCTTCAATTGCCATGAGGTTGGGCATTTCGCCAGTAAATGTCTAAAGAAGTAGCAGGCAGCAAATTCAGCCAACCCTGAAGTCAACATCATACAAGCAAACAGGAAGCCGCAGCATTCTGGGGAGGACATCTGTACAATGCCACAGCTCAAGTTCTGTCAGATGATGAGCAGGATGTGGACGACAACAACTCCAGTTGAAAAGCTTCTATCCCTAGCTTTCTTTCTAGCCTCTCTGAATCTCGGGGACGAGATTCCTTTTAAGGGGGGTAGTTTGTAACAACCCAAAGTGCTGTTACCAAAATAAAATAAATAAAGTTATTGCTTATTTGGAATTTCTGAAATTTGATACAGTTTCATTGCTCTATTTGAATTTTTGAAATTTTAAAAGTCAAAAGTAAAATTTATTTGAAGTTCTTGAAGTTTTATTTGGTTTTATCTGAAAAATAAAATTTTAATTAATTTCTAGTATTTTCTGAGATTTTAAAAGCTTTTTCCTAAATATTTTAAAACCAAAATAATTTATTTTGCAAAATTAATAGCCAATTATGAATTGGAACTATTTTTATTAAGTCCAAAATAACTCTAGCAATTTCTGTGAAGTTTTCTAGTATTTTTTTGGATTTTATTTGCTATTTTCTAAAGCCCTTTTTAATTATCTGAATTAAATCAATTATCAAAGCAATTAAAATTCCGAAAAATCAAATGGGCCGAATCTTATTGGGCCGTCCCTGTTTTTCGCCCGTGCCAGCTATTTCGCCCATTTGGCCGCTCGCTCCCCACCTTCTCTCTCACACACCTCCCCGACCCCACCCGCCAGCCACCGCCCTTCACTACCGCGTGGACCCCGCCTGTGTCTTCTTCTCCCCGCGCTCCTTCCTCGCGCAAACTACACCGGCTGCCATTGCTGCACCATTTGAGCTCCGCAATCACCGCACTTCCTTCCGCTTTTTCTCACGTGTTTAGATGCAACTAAACCCCTGATCTCCGCCGCCCCCATTACGGCCAAAAACATCCATTTTAATGCCCATCATCACCAGAATTTCAAAATTTCCGCCGAGCTCGCCGCGCTCGATGCCCTCGCCCAAGCCTCCCTAGCCCCTATGAAAGGGAGCACTGGGTGCGCATCGTTCTCCTCATCTCATCCCCGCCCCTCTCGTAGCTTTCCCCCTGCACTAGCGCCTGGATTCCAAGGTTGAGCGCCGCCGACCGCGTCGCGGTTCTTCGTCAATTCCGGCAAGGTCAAGGACGGCTCGGCGACTTTGACCGCACCAACGGCGTCGTGCCACCACCGCCTACACCGTGCGCTCTCTATTTCGGCTGGAGGACCACTAGAGCCCGTCACCCGTGTTGACCAAGCTTCGCCGCCGCCATTAGTCCTCGCCGCCGGCCAAATTTCCATGTTTCCGAGAAACTGAGGTAAGCACTAAGTTCGGCGTGTTATCCTCTTCCTCTTGGAACCACTCTCATCTCTCGCCGGAGCCCCTGTCGCCGGCAAGCTTGAGCCATGGCACCGCCATCCACCGGACCTACGTGGCATGTCCACGTAGGCGCCAGGTCTGCACCACATCACCATCCCCGCTTGCGTGTCCGCCCACGTGGCGCGCTCGTGTGTCACCAAGCTTGATCTTGACCGTCGTACCTCCCCCTTTGGAGATCTAACCATCAGGACAACCCTAGCTTTTGATCTTGACCGTCGGACCTCCCCCTTTGGAGATCCAACCGTCAGGACCTCCCCTTGCTTTTGATCTTGACCGTCGGACCTCCCCCTTTCGAGATCTAACCGTCAGGACCTCCCCTTGCTTTTGATCTTGACTGTCGGACCTCCCCCTTTGGAGATCTACTCGTCAGGACCTCCCCTCGCTTTTGATCTTGACCGTCGGACCTCCCCCTTGGGAGATCTAACCGACAGGACCTCTCCTCGCTTTTGATCTTGACCGTCGGACCTCCCCCTTTCGAGATCTAACTGTCAGGACCTCCCCTCGCTTTTGATCTTGACTGTCGGACCTCCCCCTTTGGAGATCTACTCGTCAGGGCCTCCCCTCGCTTTTGATCTTGACCGTGGGACCTCCCCCTTGGGAGATCTAACCGTCAGGACCTCTCATTTGGGTTCCCCTTTTCCTTGGGACCTCCTCGTGGTCTTTTTGCAGAGATCACCCTTACGGGTTTAGACCACTTCGTGGTCAAGGCCCGTGGTCTTTTTGCAAAGACCACCCTTGCGGGTGAGATCGCCCCTTTTGACTGGTCTGTTCACCTAGTTTGACTGACCCCATTTGTCAGTCTTGCCCATTTTCTCATTCCTCTCTGCCCCCAAAAGCCTATGCGCATTTAATGGCTATTGTTTCACATTAAATGCAGTCCCATCTGGGGTACCTTGTTTACTCCTTTTAATGGCATGCCTTGTCAAATCTTTGTCCTTTTTCACACCGATCATTGACACGTTGTTGTGTCCCTCTCATTGCTATTTCCGCCAGTTCCAACTTTATATAGCCTGGCATGCCTTCCTTTGCCACCTTTGTGCTCATTTCCATCATTCCAGCTCTTGCCTAGTTTTTCCCCGAGTTGGTGCTCGAAACTTGATACGGGGGAGGCCCGATCTTCTCAGTGAGGAATCGTGGATAGTTGATGCGAAGTAGACGAAGTCGCTAGCTGAACACTCGCGCCAATGCACGAACCCTCAATTCTTCGGAAAACGCCCAAAACACACCGGGTAACTGTTCGTCGCGAGACCACGAACGACGAACGCCAAGTCCCCAATTCCCAATGGAACGATAACTTGACCCTGAAGTGCAGAACAAAACAATGGATCGCCTAGTCCTCTCTCAAAGTCCTCGCATGAACTCTGGTGTCAAAAGAACAAGCAATAGCTATGTTTCAATCTTATGCATAAACTAGTCTAATGGATACAATGGAGGGGCAAGGGTACTTAAGGCATCCTCCATGACTCACGCACGGCCTACGGCTGGCTACATACGCCGAATCAAACTCTAATTCGGCTAAGACCCAAAAACACACAAAAAGGAAAACCTAACTTAAATCAGTCACATTGTTTCGGTCATAGCGGCGCGACCGTACGTCTTCTGAAGTTGGGGCCATACCCATTGTGCGGGCCTTGGAATAAGCTTTCAAACAAGTCCAAAAACACCACAATTAGACTCGGTATGTAAAAGTTATGGCCTTTTTATTACAGGCCTGTTGGGCTATCCCAAACCGAATCCGAATTGAATTCTGAGTTGATTCCGAGATGAATTCCGGTTGGACATATGGAAGATCCGAATTGGGCTTGAATTCTTGGGCTTTTCTCCTCTTGCTTGACCCACGTGAGCTTCTCCTCCATTGCTTTCGCTCTGGCCTCCCTCTCCTCCCTCTCGGTTCCAAAGGGTTCACAATGTTCAAACCTGAGAATGCACAAAACATTTGCGTGAGGTAGTACCCAATTCTCATCAATGAAAATAGAAGATTCATTAAGAAACAAAAGCACCTGTTGATTTAGAAGTTTAGCTCTTGCTCTAGTCAGTGGACCAACATGTACTTCTGCACTTGTATTATTTGTAACTTCACTTATGGCGTCCATCTCAGTATGTGCATCACCACCAATAGAAGATGTATAAGTGTTAGAGATGCCCACATCATCCTCCCCCTCTTGAAAAGGCGTCGTCCTCGACGCTGGATCATCACCACCAAAGAAAGGTGATAAATCAGCGACATTGAACGTAGAGCTCACACCATAGTCATCGTCGGAAAGCTCTATCTTGTAGGCATTGTCGTTGATCTTCGCAAGCACCTTGAAAGGTCCGTCACCTCGCGGCAACAATTTGGACTTGCGGCGTTCTGGAAAACGATCCTTGCGATAGTATACCCAAACCAAATCACCTGGTTGAAAAATCATCTTCTTCCTCTTTTTGTTCGCCTTCTCAGCATAGAACTTGACCTTGCGCTCTATCTCTTCTTTAGTTTTTAGATGCAATTTCTTCACATATTCAGCTCGCTTGGACACCTCCACATGAACATGGTGTTGACTTGGAAGTGGCAGCAAATCAAGCAGCGTAAAGGGTTTGAAGCCATACACCACCTCAAAAGGACACAACTGCGTAGTGGAGTGCACGGCCCGATTATAAGCGAATTCCACGTGCGACAAACAATCCTCCCACTCGCGCAGATTCTTCTTGATCATGGTTCGGAGTAGCATCGAAAGTGTGCGGTTCACCACCTCCGTTTGACCATCAGTTTGGGGATGACAAGTTGTGCTGAATAACAACTTCGTCCCCAGTTTACCCCGAAGCGTCTTCCAGACGTAGCTCATGAACTTCACGTCACGATCTGACACAATAGTGCGTGGCACGCCATGTAGCCTCACGATCTCCCTGAAAAACAAGTTAGAAATATGCGACACATCGTCGCTCTTGTGGCATGGAATAAATAGTGCCATCTTCGAAAAACGATCCACAACGACAAAAACAGAATCACTTCCCCTCTTAGTTCTAGGCAGTCCTAAAACAAAATCCATACTAATATCCTCTCACGGTGCATTGGGAACAGGTAGAGGGGTATACAAACCGTGTGGATTCAACTTCGATTTCGCTTTGTGGCTAGTAATGCATCGCTGCACATACCTCTCCACATGTCGCCTCATCTTAGGCCAATAAAAGTGATCGCTCAGCATAGACAACGTCTTCTCACGTCCAAAATGTCCCATCAATCCACCTGTATGTCATTCCTGTAGTAATAGCAAACGCACGGAGGATTCTGGAACGCATAATTTGTTAGTGCGAAACAAAAACCCATCATAGATGTGAAATTTATCCCAGCCTTTCCCTCCTTGCAATGTGCGTAAGGAACGGAAAAATCATGGTCATGAGCATATAAATCACGCAAACTCTCTAAACCAGGAACTTGCACTCCTAATTGAGTTAAAAGCACACTTTTCCTAGAAAGAGCATCAGCTACCACATTTTCCTTTCCCTTCTTATATTTCACAATGTAAGGAAACGACTCAATGAATTCGACCCATTTTGCATGTCTACGGTTCAGGTTTGCTTGGCCCTTTAAATACTTCAATGCCTCATGATCAGAATGAATAATAAACTCTTTAGGCCATAAATAGTATTGCCAAGTTTCTAACGCACGCACTAACGCATAAAGCTCTTTATCATAGACCGGATAATTCAATTGAGCACCATTCAGTTTCTCACTAAAATAAGCTACCGGTCTACCCTCTTGCATTAAAACACCGCCAATACCCAATCCACTAGCATCACACTCAATTTCAAAAATTTTAGTGAAATCAGGTAAAACAATTAACGGTGCTTCAGTCAAGCGTTTCTTAAGTTCAGCAAAAGCATTGTCTTGCGCTACCCCCCACACAAATTCAACACCCTTTTTAGTAAGTTCATTCAAAGGGGCAGCGACGGTGCTAAAATCCTTCACAAACCGCCGATAAAAGCCAGCGAGACCATAAAAGCTTCTAATCTGACTTACGTTCACAGGATGATACGAGGGAGGCCCGATCTTCTCAGTGAGAAACCGTGGATAGTTGATGCGAAGTAGATGATGTCGCTAGCTGAACACTCGCGCCAATGCACGAACCCTCAACTCTTGAATCGCCCACAACACACGGGTAGTTGTTCGTCGCGAGACCACGAACGATTTAACGCCAAGTCCCCGATTCCCAATGGAACGACGGCTTGACCTTGAATTGCGAACGAACAATTGGATCGCCTAGTCCTCTCTCAAAGTCCTCGCATGAACTGCGGGTCGAAAGAACAAGCAATAGCTATGTTTCAATCTTATGAATAAACTGGTCTAATGGATACAAGGGAGGGGCAAGGGTATTTAAGGCACCCTCCACGACTCACGCACGGCCTAGGGTCGGCCACACATGCCGAATCAAACTCTAACTCGGCTAAGACCTAAAAACACACAAAAAGGAAAACCTAACTTAAGTCCGTCACATTGTTTCGGCCATAGCGGTGCGACCGTAAGTCTTCTGAAGCTGGGGCCAAAACCATTGTGTGGGCCTTGGATTAAGCTTTCAAACAAGTCCAAGAACACCCCAATCGGACTCCGTATGCAAAAGTTATGGTCTTTTATTACAGCCCTGTTGGGCTGTCCTGAACCGAATCCGAATTGAATTCTGAGTTGATTCCGAGATGAATTTCGTTGCACTTGTGGAAGATCCGAATTGGGCTTGAATTCTTGGGCTTTTCTCCTTGGTTGACCCGTGAGCTTCTCCTCCATTGCTTTGACTCCGGCCTCCTCTTGGTTCCAAAGGCTTCACAATGTTGAAACCCGAGAATGCACAAAACATTTGCATGAGGTAATACCCAATTCTCATCAATGACAATAGAAGATTCATTAAGAAACAAAAGCACCTGTTGATTTAGAAGTTTAGCTCTTGCTCTCGTCAGTGGACCAATATGCACTTCTGTACTTGAATTATTTTGTAGCGCCACGTATGGCGTCCACCTCAGTATGTGTATGACCACCAATAGGGAAAGATGTATAAGTGTTAGGAGGCCCTCATCATCCTCCCCTCTTGAAAAGGCGTCGTCCTCGACGCTGGATCATCACCACCAAAGAAAGGTGATAAATCTGCGACATTGAAAGTAGAACTCACGCCATAGTCATCGCGGAAAGCTCTATCTTGTAAGCATTGTCGTTGATCTTCGCAAGCACCTTGAAAGGTCCATCACCTCGTGGCAGCAATTTAGACTTGCGGCGCTCGAAAACGATCCTTGCGGTAGTGCACCCAAACCAAATCTCCGGTTGAAAAATCATCTTCTTCCGTTTCTTATTCGCCTTCTCAAGCATAGGACTTGACCTTGCGTTCTATCTCCTCTTTTGTTTTGAGATGCAATTTCTTCACATACTACAGCTCGCTTGGATGCCTCCATATGAACACGGTGTTGACTTGGAAGTGGCAGCAAATCAAGCGGCGTAAGGGTTTGAAACCATACACCACCTCAAAAGGACACAAGCTGCGTAGTGGAGTGCGCCCGATTATAAGCGAATTCCACGTGCGCAAACAATCCTCCCACTCGCGCAGATTCTTCTTGATCATGGTCCGAAGTAGCATCGAAAGTGTGCGTTCACCACCTCCGCTTGACCATCGGTTTGGGGATGACAAGTCGTCTTTGAATAACAACCGTCCCCGCTTACCCCAAAGTGTCTTCCAAAAGTAGCTCATGAACTTCACGCCACGATCGACACAATAGTGCGTGGCACGCCATGTAGCCTCACGATCTCCCGAAAAACAAGTTAGCAATATGCGACGCATCGTCGCTCTTGTGGCACGGAATAAAGTGTGCCATCTTTGAAAAGCGATCCACAACGACAAAAACAGAATCACTCCCCCTCTTAGTTCTAGGCAATCCTAAAACAAAATCCATACTAATATCCTCCCATGGTGCATTGGGAACAGGTAGAGGGGTATACAAACCGTGTGGATTCAATTTTGATTTCGCTTTGTGGCAAGTAATGCATCGTTGCACATACCTCTCTACATCTCGCCTCATCTTAGGCCAATAAAAGTGATCGCTCAAGCATAGATAACGTCTTCTCACGTCCAAAATGTCCCATCAACCCACCGCATGTGATTCTGCAGTAATAGCAAACGACTGAGGAGTCCGAACGCATAATTTGTTAGTGCGAAACAAAAACCCATCATGGATGTGAAATTTATCCCAGCCTTTTCCCTCTTTGCAATGTGCATAAGGAACGGAAAAATCATGGTCATGAGCATATAAATCACGCAAACTCTCTAAACCAGGAACTTGCACTCCTATTTGAGTTAAAAGCACACTTTTCCTAGAGAGAGCATCACTACCACATTTTCCTTTCCTTCTTATATTTTACAATGTAAGGAAACGACTCAATGAATTCGACCCATTTGGCATGTCTACGGTTCAGGTTTGCTTGGCCCTTTAAATACTTTAATGCCTCATGATCGAATGAATAATAAACTCTTTAGGCCATAAATAGTGTTGCCAAGTTTCTAACGCACGCACTAAAGCATAAAGCTCTTTGTCATAGACCGGATAATTCAATTGAGCACCATTCGTTTCTCACTAAAATAAGCTACCGGTCTACCCTCTTGCATTAAAACACCGCCAATACCCAATCCACTAGCATCACACTCAATTTCAAAATTTTTAGTGAAATCGTAAAACAAGCAACGGTGCTTCATCAAGCGTTTCTTAAGTTCAGCAAAAGCATTGTCTTGCGCTACCCCCACACAAATTCAACACCCTTTTAGTAAGTTCATTCAAAGGGGCAGCTATGGTGCTAAAATCCTTCACAAAGCGCCGATAAAAACCAGCGAGACCATGAAAGCTCCTAACTGACCGATATTCACAGGAGTTGGCCAATTTTTAATCGCTTCAATTTTAGACTCATCTACTTCAACTCCCTGTGCAGAAACAACATAGCCCAAAAAGATGACACGATCTTTGCAAAAGGTACACTTCTCTAAGTTACCGAATAACCTAGCCTCACAAAACTTGTAGAACTTGTCTAAGATGGTCTATGTGTTCAGATTCAGTGTGCGAATGTAAATCAGAATATCATCAAAGTACACAACCACAAATTTACCAATCAAATGCCTTAAAACATGATTCATTAAGCGCATGAATGTACTAGGTGCATTAGTTAAACCAAAAGGCATGACTAACCACTCATACAACCCAAATTTTGTTTTAAATGCTGTTTTCCACTCATCCCCTTCATGCATCCTAATTTGATGGTAACCACTGCGCAAATCTATCTTAGAGAAAATAATAGCACCACTCAATTCGTCTAGCATATCATCTAAGCGAGGTATAGGATGACGATATCGAATTGTGATATTTTTAATCGTTCGACAATCTACGCACATACGCCATGAACCATCTTTCTTAGGAACTAAAATAACAGAACAGCATAAGGGCTTAAGCTTTCACGTACATACCTTTGGAGAGAAGCTCTTGTACTTGTTTCTGAATTTCCTTGTTTCTCGGGATTGGTGCGATGCGGTGGTCGGTTCGCAATGACGCTCCCGGAATCAAGTCGATCTTATGTTTTATCCCACGAATTGGTGGTAGCCCACTGGTACCTCGTTTGGAAAGACGTCGAAGTCTGCAAAACACAAGCAACACCACTAGGAAGAGAAGACAAGTCGTTAGTCGAAAGCAAGGCGTCTTTGTACAATAGTACAAAGTGCACCAAATTGGGATCCTCGCAGAAGTCTCTCATCTCTGATTTGGTGGCCAACATCACTAAATTCTTCTCTCGCTCTTTGGCAGCCTCAACGTGCATCTCAATTTTCTGCATTGAAGAATTCACAATCTGTTGCGGTGTAAGCGGCTTCAAGATGATATCCATATTGTTCCATCGAAATGTGTAGCGATTTGTACGCCCATCATGAACAGTAGAATGGTCATATTGCCATGGCCGTCCCAAGAGCAAGTGACACAGAGTCATAGGCACAACATCACAGTCCACAGTATTGTTGGAGATATGCTCTAGAGGCAATCATATTGATGATGATATTTCGTTGTATCCATGATTTAATAAATGTTCCTTGAATATTACCTTTGTGTTGATTAACAAGTATGTGACTTGTTTGTGAAACTCTTACTTGTATGGTTATTCTAAAGTTGTCCCTAGTCGGAGTTCATGTGAGAACACACGTGAATGATGGATTAGCACATGTATCGGTTGATGACCATGTTTCACGGGTCATAGACATGGAGATATCAAACCAATAATGTGGACACATGTTTAGAACATGGGGTTGGACCGACCCAACATGAGACATAGTAATTATTCTTATGGTTCTCTCTACACAATGTGTACGCCTTGTCCTTAGACACAGAGATTGTCGCATGTACTTGAGATGTGAATCGACCTACTTAGGGGCTATCAAACGCTACTCCAGAATCGGGTAGTTATAAAGGTAGCTTCCGGGTTTGTCATGAAGCATGTTTGTGAGGCATGGTCGGTCGAGATGGATTTGCCCTCTCTACCAGAGAGATATCTCGGGCCCTCGAGTGATCGGATCTAGAAATGCATGACCATGCTACTTAAGGTTAAGAGTTAACCTAGTAAGGGATTCGGATCACAGGATCGAAAGAGTGGTCAGCTTGGAGCTCGATCCGAATATCGTGAGGCAAAGGGATTGGCATGTACATAACGTTGTGATGGTTCGTCCGATATGATCTTTACGTGCGTTTAGGAGTTGGGACGCCTTGCTAGAGGCCACTACCAACTATTGACCAAGTATGTGTACTTGCGCCATGTCTAAACATACGTGAACCATAGGTCACACACTTATGGGTTGAAGCCTAATTGGATTGGATCCGACTAGATGAGCATTGAGTCCTAATGAGCCTCTATTCGTAGAAGCTCATTATAAGGACGTCTATAAAAGGAGGGCAGGGGCGCACTGGTTGGAGGATGAGTTTTTCGTGACATTCTCAAACCCTAGCCGCCACCCCTCCCACGCCCTAGTCGCTTCGCGCGGATCTAGTAGTCCGGCGCGTCGCTTCCTCCCGTCGTGGATACCTTTGAAGGCGCCGCATCGTGGCGTTGGGAGGAACCGCAAGAAAGGAGTCATGCGTGGGGCGCCACGGCGAGGCGAGGAATTAGTACGACTACCGCGCGACGTATTGCATCAACCGAGCACGACTACACCGTCCCGACGTCGTCGCATCAACTTCCGCACTCGCTGCGTCAGTGGTAAGACCGTGATCTATAAGCCGCAGTGATCTTGGTTTACGGGCAGAATTTTTTTAATTTGCGCTAGTGTAGCCTACGTTGTTCTTCGGTGGTATCGAGCGGTTGTCGCCATGTTATAGGTTCGGGTGATTTGCATATGGCGATATGTAATCGATATGATCGATGTGATCGATTGTATAGCTCGTAATGGATTGATCCGTTTCGTGATCGTGCTCGCTAAGGTTGTGAACAACATACCCCTACCGGCCGGATTCGCCATCGGGGTAGACGGTGACACGAAACCGGTTGCGAATGCGAAGACCAATATGATTGGTCGAATCGTAACCTAGATTAATAATCGATGTACCGTGATCGTGGCGCCGCCCATGAGCCGAGTTGTCTTGTTTCTCAAACCACGCATGTACGCATGCAAGATCGAGACAAATTGGTCGAATCTAACGATGAGTCGATTTGTGGTAAATATGATTTGCCGATCAAAATCCTAAGTAAAAATTGCATAGATTGCATAGATTGGATCGGAATGTAGTCGATTTGTGGTAAATATGATACCGCGGGCGCGCCTTCAACCACGCAGTGGGGAAACACCTCGACCCCTATCCCAGATTGCGATTCTATGCATAAACTTGTTTTTGCAGGATGTATGTGACCAGATGGCCTAATGTGTATGTGATGCATGTTTGTAATATTTTATGACTGCGTGTCATGGGTTCGCAACACTGGAGCCAATGTGTTTTCAAAGTATTGTATAAACTACCAAGCGTCGACTTGTGATGATTCCTAGTATCCATGTATTTTATTGCTAAATTTGTTATGAGTAATAGCTTATATTAGTACTCGGAGGACACATCACTTGGAGGGATGGCACACATGAACCATGGAGATGGAGATCATCATGGCGGACAGATTCTATGGCGATGGAGATCACCATGAGAAAATAGGCCATACTGAGTCACAACTGTGTGAATGCTATTCCTGTTGTTTTACTCCTATGCATGTTTGAATGGTAGAAGTATAGCGATCCCTCACAAAATGTTAAGTTAAACATATGCCCTCCCAATTAAACTTTGCACCATCCCATGTCTTGTAAATTGATGGTGGGTCTATAAAATTAGGGCACCATCAACTTTCCTTGACTAGATGGGTTTTGTATCGGATACTTACATGCATAAGGATTGGTGAACTTAACAAGGTTATCATAAAGGTTATGGGCCTTGGGGCATAAAGGTTGGCGCCGAGGCATAGAGATGTCACCCAACAACAAGAGTCATATAGAGATATGATTAGCAAGGTGTTGCTATCGATTACCTTGTCTCCTAGCGGTGATGCAAAAGCTCACTAGTAGACTCGTTAATTGCGGATCTTGAATCGCTGAAAATCAACAGAGGGATGTTGATTTTAGTGGGAGTACATTCTATTAAATTTGTTTAATACAGTTTACTCTATCATGGTTTTATTTGTATTAGTATTTTGCATTTCCTATTGTAGATCAATGGCATCTAGCAACCACGCACACCCTTTTGCTTTGCGATCGATTCTTGAGAAAGAAAAATTAAATGGAACAAACTATTCGACTGGTCCGTAACACGAGAATTGTTCTCAGGCGGATAAAAGGAAAACGCTCGACACCCCAATCCCGTAAGAACTCGCTAACAATGCGCTGCATTCTGTTGTTAAAAATGCCTACAAGAAAGCATGTGATGACTCTCTTGAGATTAGTCGTTCTTATGCTTGCATGCATGGAACCGACCTTCAAAAGCAGTTTGAGGATCGGGAAGCATATGATATGATCATAGCGCTTAAGGACATGTTCCGCATATTGTGTCAGACTGAACGGTTCAATGTCTCTAAGGCTTTTCGGAATGCAAGTTAATGAAGGTGCACCAGAGGCCCACATGTGATCAAAATGGTTGGTTACAGTCAGACTTTGGATAAACTTGGTTTTCCAATTGGCCAAGAGTTGGCAACTGATTTCATTTTAGCGTCTCTTCCACCTAGCTATGGACAGTGACTTGTGGGTAAAGTTGTACACCTCTGCAGATTAACAATCTATTCGAATAGCCAAGTCCTTGGTTATGGACATACCAGTGAAAATAGTGCAAGGAGGTAGTTTTCTAAAAATGGGTGTCTTTGGGCACTTCTGTGAGAAGCCATAATCTTGCCTCGAAGAGACCTTGGCCGGCTCCAGAGGGGTTATGGTTGGCTCGAGTTGTGGCCAGTGGCTGGTTTGACACTGGAGTTGGTGCTCCAGAGTGGGTTTTGGTGAGGACCTGGTCATGGGTGTGACCAGACCTCCCCCTTTTTTGGTTTTGGTTGTGAGTTGGTCCTCACTTCCTCCTTTGTTTTTAACTTGATGCTTTCCAATCTACTTATGCTAATCTTTGTTAAATATAGCTTTGTGAACCATACAGCTCTCATTTGGTAAGCCAATGCATGAATAATATTTGCATACCTGTTCGCTGTGATTTGCTGAGTACATTCAAAGTACTCACGGCTTCAAGCCCTATGTCAAAGCAGATTTTGAAGATGAGCAAGTTCAGGGTGGCTCAGACCTCTTCGAGGAAGACTCCTTTGGTGATCCAGCTGCCTAGGACGTCCTCCACTCGATAGCATAAGGGCTTGCCAAATGGCCCTTGCGTTTTGCGCTTTTGCTGTTTTTGTTTCTTTGATTATCGGTTTTGTAGCCCAAGTGGCAACCTCTCTTGTAATCAAGCTTGACCATAAGGTCCTGTTTATTATTAAGTTTAATTTGTCTGCTTCATCTTTGTTGCGACCTTGTAGTTGTGATTACACCATTGTGATTATGTGTGAGCTAGGTTCTGGTATCCTGGGGCTAGCTCGGAGTACAGAGGCAGGAGCTCCTAGGAGTCCTGGCGGACCTCCTCACAAATGTATGGTGCGGTACTACTAGCAGTATTGTTGTGGTACCATGTAAAAAAAAGGTCCTCCTGGGCACTTGCGGTACATCCTGAGTTGAGGGTCCTCACAAGGTGGTATCAGAGCCTTGGTCAGCTGTAGGACGTGGCCTTAGGTAGAAGGGTCATTTTAGTCTTGATTCAAAAGTTACTTTTTGAAAGCAAACCAACTTTAAAACTTGTGATGGCTCTTTTTCTCGTTCTGGTTCTATTCTGTTCTTACCTTGTCCTAATCTCTTCCCATCTTTCTTTTAGATCTGTGATCTTACCTTCTCTGGAATCTGGTTTCCAAATTTAATTTGACCACCTTACCACTGAAACTTCTATAGGGCCGATTTTGTAAGCTAGGGTTGGTAGGGACCCCTGGTAATCTTAGTCTTGTTAGCTTGGTCATTAAGACCTCTATTTGAAGTTTTTTTTTGCCTCTTTTGGGCCTTCTGGGTTTAACCAAGTCACCCCTAATAGGCTAATCCATCTATCTTCCCCCAGCTCTGGCTTGTCCTTGTGGTTTTCTGATACGGGGGAGGCCCGATCTTCTCAGTGAGGAACCGTGGATAGTTGATGCGAAGTAGACGATGTCGCTAGCTGAACACTCGCGCCAATGCACGAACCCTCAACTCTTCGGAATACACCAAAAACACACCGGGTAGTTGTTCGTCGCGAGACCACGAACGACGAACGCCAAGTCCCCGATTCCCAGTGGAACGACGGCTTGACCTTGAATTGCAGAATGAACCAACGGATCGCCTAGTCCTCCCTCAAAGTCCTCGCATGAACTCTGGTTTTAGAAAGAACAAGCAATAGCTATGTTTCAATTCTTATGCATAAACTGGTCTAATGGATACAAAGGAGGGGCAAGGGTACTTAAGGCACCCTCCACGACTCACGCACGGCCTAGGGCCGGCTACACACGCCGAATCAAACTCTAATTCGGTTAAGACCCAAAAAACACACAAAAAGGAAAACCTAACTTAAATCCGTCACATTGTTTCGGTCATAGCGCGCGATGCACGTCTTCTGAAGTTGAGGCCATACCCACTGTGTGGGCCTTGGAATAAGCTTTCAAACAAGTCCAAAACACCCCAATCGTACTCCGTATGCAAAAGTTATGGCCTTTTTATTAGAGCCCTGTTGGGCTGTCCCGAACCGAATCCGAATTGAATTCTGAGTTCATTCCGAGATGAATTTCGGTTGGGCTTGTGGAGGATCCGAATTGGGCTTGAATTCTTGGGCCTTTCTCCTCTTGGTTGACCCACGTGAGCTTCTCCTCCATTGCTTTGGCTCCAGCCTCCCTCTCCTCCCTCTCGGTTCCAAAGGCTTCACAATGTTCAAAACTCGAGAATGTACAAAACATTTGCATGAGGTAGTACCCAATTCTCATCAATGAAAATAGAAGATTCATTAAGAAACAAAAGCACCGTTGATTTAGAAGTTTAGCTCTTGCTCTAGTCCGTGGACCAACATGCACTGCACTTGTATTATTTGTAGCTTCACTTATGGCGCCCATCTCAGATGTGCGTGACCACCAATAGGGAAAGATGTATCGGTGTTAGGGATGCCTCATCATCCTCCCTCTTGAAAAGGCGTCGTCCTCGACGCTGGATCGTCACCACCAAAGAAAGGTGATAAATCAGCGACATTGAACGTAGAGCTCACACCATAGTCATCGCCGAAAGCTCTATCTTGTAGGCATTGTCGTTGATCTTCGCAAGCACCTTGAAAGGTCCAGACACCTCGCAAAGAATTTGGACTTGCGGCGCTCGGAAAACGATCCTTGCGATAGTGTGCCCAAACCAAATCACTGGTTGAAAATCATCTTCTTCATCTTCTTGTTCGCCTTCTCAAGATAGGACTTGACCTTACGCTCTATCTCTTCTTTTGTTTTTAGATGCAATTTCTTCACATATTCATTTCGCTGGACGCCTCCATATGAACAAGGTGTCGACTTGGAAGTGGCGAGAAATCAAGCGGCGTGAAAGGGTTTGAAGCCATACACCACCTCAAAAGGACACAACTGCGTGAGTGGAGTGCACGGCCGATTATAAGCGAATTCCACGTCACGGCAAACAATCCGCCCACTGTGCGAGTTCTTCTTGATCATAGTCCGGAGTAGCATCGAAGTGTGCGGTTCACCACCTCCGCTTGACTATCAGTTTGGGGATGACAAGTTGTCTTTGAATAACAACCGCCCCGCTTACTCCCAAAGCGCCTTCCAAAATAGCTCATGAACTTCACGCCGCGATCGACACAATAGTGCGTGGCACGCCATGTAGCCTCACAATCTCCTAAAAAACAAGTTAGCAACATGCGACGCATCGTCGCTTTTGTGGTACGTAATAAAGTGTGCCATCTTGAAAAACGATCCACAACGACAAAAACAGATCGCGCCCTCTTAGTCCTAGGCGGTCCTAAAACAAAATCCATACTAATATCCTCACATGGTGCATTGGGAAGGTAGAGGGGTATACAAACCGTGTGGATTCAACTCGATTTCGTTTTGTGGCAAGTAATGCATCATTGCACATACCTCTCCACATCTCGCCTCATCTTAGGCCAATAAAAGTGATCGCAAAGCATAGACAACATCTTCTCACGTCCAAAATGTCCCATCAATCCACCTGCATGTGATTCCTGCAGTAATAACAAACGCACGGAGGATTCTGGAACGCATAATTTGTTAGTGCGAAACAAAAACCCATCATGGATGTGAAATTTATCCCAGCCTTTTCCCTCTTTGCTATGTGCGTAAGGAATGGAAAAATCATGGTCATGAGCATATAAATCACGCAAACTCTCTAAACCAGGAACTTGCACTCCTAATTGAGTTAAAAGCACACTTTTCCTAGAAAGAGCATCAGTTACCACATTTTCCTTTCCCTTCTTGTATTTCACAATGTAAGGAAACGACTCAATGAACTCGACCCATTTGGCAAGTCTACAGTTCAGATTTGCTTGACCTTTTAAATACTTCAATGCCTCATGATCAGAATGAATAATAAACTCTTTAGGCCATAAATAGTGTTGCCAAGTTTCTAATGCACGCACTAAACGCATAAAGCTCTTTGTCATAGACCGGATAATTCAATTGAGCACCATTCAGTTTCTCACTAAAATAAGCTACCGGTCTACCCTCTTGCATTAAAACACGGCCAATACCCAATCCACTAGCATCACACTCAATTTCAAAATTTTTACTGAAATTAGGTAAAACAAGCAACGGTGTTTCAGTCAAGCGTTTCTTAAGTTCAGCAAAAGCAATGTCTTGCGCTACCCCCCACACAAATTCAACACTCTTTTTAGTAAGTTCATTCAAAGGGGCAGCGACGGTGCTAAAATCCTTCACAAAGCGCCGATAAAAACCAGCGAGACGATGAAAGCTTCTAATCTGACTTACGTTCATAGGAGTTGGCCAATTTTTAATCGCTTCAATTTTAGACTCATCTACTTCAACTCCCTGTGCAGAAACAACATAGCCCAAAAAGATGACACGATCTTTGCAAAAAGTGCACTTCTCTAAGTTCCCAAATAACCTAGCCTCACGCAAAACTTGCAGAACTTGTCTAAGATGGTCTATGTGTTCAGATTCAATGCGACTGCAAATCAGAATATCATCAAAGTACACAACCACAAATTTACCAATCAAATGCCTTAAAACATGATTCATTAAGCGCATGAAAGTACTAGGTGCATTAGTTAAACCAAAAGGCATGACTAACCACTCATACAACCCAAATTTTGTTTTAAATGCTGTTTTCCACTCATCCCCTTCATGCATCCTAATTTGATGGTAACCACTGCGCAAATCTATCTTAGAGAAAATAACAGCACCACTCAATTCGTCTAGCATATCATCTAAGCGAGGTATAGGATGACGATATCGAATTGTGATATTATTAATCGCTCGACAATCTACGCACATACACCATGAACCATCTTTCTTAGGAACTAAAATAACAGGAACAACACAAGGGCTTAAGCTTTCACGTACATACCCTTTGGAGAGAAGCTCTTGTACTTGTTTCTGAATTTCCTTTGTTTCCTCGGGATTGGTGCGATGCGATTGGTCGGTTCAAGCGACGACGCTTTGAAATCAAGTCGATCTTATGTTCTATCCCACGGATTGGTGGTAGCCCAGCTGGTACCTTGGCTGGAAAGATGTCGCTGAAGTCCTGCAAAACACAAGCAACACTAGGAAGAGAAGATAAGTCGTTAGTCGAAAGCAAGGCGTCTTTGTACAACAGTACAAAGTGCACCAAATTGGGATGTTCGCTGAATTCTCTCATCTCTGATTTGGTGGCTAACATCACTAAATTCTTCTCTCGCTCATTGGTAGTCTCAACGTGCATCTCAATTTTCTGCATTGAAGAATTCACAATCTGTTGCGGTGTAAGCGGCTTCAAGATGATATCCATATTGTTCCATCGAAATGTGTAGCGATTTGTACGCCCATCGTGAAGCAATGAGCGGTCATATTGCCATGGTCGTCCCAAGAGCAAGTGACACACCGTTATAGGCACTACATCGCAGTCCAAAGTGTCGGTGTACTTCCCAATAGAAAACGTCACACGCACCATATAGTTCACCTTCACTTCCTCTTTGTCGCTCAACCATTGCACATGATAAGGACGTGGATGCGGCAAGTACTTCAAACCCAACTTATAACACATATCCTTACTGGCCAAATTGTGACAACTCCCACCATCAATAATCACTTTGCACACCTTACCCTTATCAACTTTTGCCCAAGTCTGAAATAAATTGCACCGCTGCTCGAGTGACGATGATGGCATCACACTAAGCATCTTGGGTGTGCAAACAATGGAATACTGCTCAGTGTTAGGGAACTCAGGATCGCACTCACATTGCTCTATGTCATCGGTGTGCAAGGCGGCATGCATCGAGCGACTCATCATCACTAGATGAAACATAACCGCCATCTTCGGTGATAAGCATAGTTCGACATTTGGGCGGTCCCTCGAAAATAGCCAACACCCTTGCACTTGTGGCAAATGATGTCACGTGAGCGTCTGTTGACCCCATAGACGAAGGTCGCACTTAGCGCGGCGCGCAGTCGACGCACTAGTGATGGTGTACTTTCCGACTTCTTACTTGCGGAACTACGCATTGCCGAATTGCTTCCACGTGGGAGGTGCTCTGTTTGGGCGGGCTATTGTTATATGGCTATCCGGATGGTGAAGAGCGTGAACGAGCGTAGCAACGTGCGTCCTCAATCACTTGTCGCCGGCCGGCGTGCTTGGTGCGACAACTCAATCATATCATTATAGGGATGGTGATTGAAAATGCGCTGACGGCATGATTCATGCCGGCTAGAAATCTCGCCATGAGTGCATTCTTCATTCGCGGACATACGCATGTATCATGATAGTTTCCATGTCCTTATGATATTCATGAATTGATCTCATACCTTGTCGCACCACAACTTCTCAAATAGTGAGCGCTTGTAGTGACGGTACAAAGCGTGCCCACAAATGCGCTTCATCTGCTCCCGGTGATGTCGGCAACTCATGACGCTCCATGCGCTTACTAATGAACTGCTCCCACCAATGTGTGCCATAATCATCCAAGTCATTGGACGCAAGCAACAGCTTCTTCTTATTGGAATAGTTGTTCATCCGAAACAACTTATCAACTTTCAGCTCCCAAGTGAGGTATTGTTCGACATCTGAACCACCTGAAAATAAGGGAGAGTAAATTTGGGCTTAGCGACAAAATCCTCGGCGTCGTCGTGTCGAGGACGTTGCACGTTGTTACGGTGGTGGCGGCGTCTGGCCGTCGCCATCGACGGAAATAAATCATCCCATTGCTTGACCTCATCAACCCAGCTACGAGGTGCACGATGCACACCTCCTCGTGGACACCCGCCGCCGCTGCTCGCCATGCCCATGTGCCTAAGCGGCGCCGCGCCGCCATCCCGAGCGCTTACGGCACCGCCATGCGCCACGCTGCATGGCGTCGCTCCTCATCCACCACGAATATACGCTCCTCCTCTGCCTCATTGTACAAAACGGCCGGGGCCGTGCACACTTGTGTCATCGGCTTACGCAATTTCACGCAGATTGTGTTGTATACGAACATGGCGCGTAGCTCCGGGAAGTTAGTGTTGATGGTCGTCACGTAATTGTGTGACCTCCTCCCGAGAGTGTTCATCCGATCCGAACTTCCCCGAAGCTCATCGCGCACGCCATTGTCACCATCATGAAGTTGTTTTTGTAGCATCTCGCGCAGGAAGTGTACATCGTCCCACGTGAAGACGCCGGATTAGGTGGATCCTCCCGTGACGACATGGCAACAACTCACAAACAAGAAACGAGGTTATATTCGGGTTAGTAAAACAAAAGCTCTCTCACTACGCCGTAACTCACCGCCCCGAAACAAGGCAAGCTTACGTTCCAAAGTGAATCAAGGACGGTAAATCGATGATTGTGACAATGAACGACCTTAACCCATAGAATGTATGAGCGTAACCAAGAGCAAGGGAGTACACAAACGGGTGTAGGTGGAGCTTGGACAGGTATGTATATCCTATGCAATCTGATATTCAAGGTATTGTAAAGCTAAGTAATGATCCAAGCTAGAGTATTTTGCCTATGTGCTGATCCAAAAGGTTTAAGCGAAAGTGTATGAACGCAAACGCAAAGATAAATGAGACTTAATGCAAACAAAGGAATGAGCTCAAACGGAAATAGAGATAAAACAAGCTCGTTTTGCACCAAGTACAAGGATAGACGCTAGCCAATCGCAACAAAATATACTAGGGCACAAGATTGCTCAAAAAAATTGAAAAACACAAACTGAAAAGGATGTCGTCTTCACGGGAAACCTTAGAATCACTTGTAGAGGGTCTGTGTCAATTTTGAGCGAATTCTGAGAAACTTGATTTTTTCTTGGTTTGCGGGCCCGTTTTGAGGCCCTAAACGACCTTTTTTGGGGTCGAAGTTGCTGCGCGTCTGCCCGATGGCTTACGCGGATCTAAAATCCCCAGATTTCCCAGATTTCACTCTATTTTCCCGTTTCCTTTCCAACGGATCAAGAAACGCTCCAATCGGAGGTCGTATGCAAAAGTTAGCTTTTTTTTATTATGCCGCGGCTTTTTCTATATGCGGCTGCCTTTTGCTCTTCTGTTCTCTCTTCTTTCAAAGGTCGAATGTATTTTGTGCTACTCTCGTGTTTGCGTAATGTCCACAATTCAGCAAAGTGTAAACAAAGTTGAAAGAGCAGCCCAAAGCAATATCAATAGCTAGTCTCAAGATGAAAGGATATATAAAAGATACCAAATGTGGTTCAGCCGGTGATTATGTCGTGGCCGAAACACAAGATGGAGTAATTGGACTCGGATTGTGTTTGAGCTAGAGGTTGATACGGATGCTAGTCCCACCAAGGAGTTCGGATAAGGAAACAACACCGTTTCGGATTACAGTTTTTGGGTGCTAATTGAGGGAGTTCAATCAGCAATTTTCGACAAAGATTAAGCTACGCAACGGAAACACAAGGATCAGCACGAAAACAAAACTCTAATGGATGAAAACTTAACTAAACGCACAAGAAATAGCAGATTAAACTACGGTTTTGGTACTGAAGCACCGTTGCTTGTTTTACCTGATTTCACTAAAAATTTTGAAATTGAGTGTGATGCTAGTGGATTGGGTATTGGCGGTGTTTTATGCAAGAGGGTAGACCGGTAGCTTATTTTAGTGAGAAATCAATGGTGCTCAATTGAATTATCCGGTCTATGACAAAGAGCTTTATGCTTTAGTGCGTCGTTAGAAACTTGGCAACACTATTTATGGCCTAAAGAGTTTATTATTCATTCTGATCATGAGGCATTAAAGTATTTAAAGGGCCAAGCAAACCTGAACCGTAGACATGCTAAATGGGTCGAATTCATTGAGTCGTTTCCTTACATTGTAAAATATAAGAAGGAAAGGAAAATGTGGTAGCTGATGCTCTCTCTAGGAAAAGTGTGCTTTTAACTCAAATAGGAGTGCAAGTTCTGGTTTAGAGTTTCGTGATTTATATGCTCATGACTATGATTTTTCCGTTCCTTATGCACATTGCAAAGAGGGAAAAGGTGGGATAAATTTCACATCCATGATGGGTTTTGTTTCGCACTAACAAATTATGCGTTCAGGACTCCTCAGTGCGTTTGCTATTCTGCGGGAATCACATGCAGGTGGGTTGATGGGACATTTTGGACGTGAGAAGACGTTATCTATGCTGAGCGATCACTTTATTGGCCTAAGATGAGGCGAGATGTAGAGAGGTATGTGCCATGATGCATTACTTGCCACAGCGAAATCAAAATTGAATCCACACGGTTTGTATACCCTCACTGTTCCCAATGCACCATGGGAGGATATTAGTATGGATTTTGTTTTAGGATTGCCTAGAACTAAGAGGGAGTGGAGTACATTTTGTAGCCGTTGTGGATCGTTTTTCCAAGATGACACTTTGTCCGTGCCCAGAGCGGCGATGCGTCGTGTATTGCTAACTTGTTTTTCGTGGAGATTGTGAGGCTACATGGCGTGCGGCGCTATTGTGTCGGATCGTGGCGCAAGTTCATGAGCTACTTTGTAAGACACTTTAGGATAAACTTGGGACGAAGTTGTTATTCAGGACGACTTGTCATCCCCAAACCGATGGTCAAACGGAGGTGTGAACCGCACACTTCGATACTACGGACCATGATCAAGAAGAATTCTGCGCGAGTGGGAGTGATACGGGGAGGCCGATCTTCTCGATGAGGAACCGTGGATAGTTGATGTGAAGTAGACGATGTCGCTAGGTGAACACTCGCGCCAATGCACGAACCTCAACTCTTCGGAATACACCCAAACACTGCCGGGTAGTTGTTAAGTCGCGAGACCATCGAGCAATGACGCCAAGTCCCCAATTCCCAATGGAACGACGGCTTGACCTTGGATTGCGAGAACAAAACAAATGGATCGCCTAATTCTCTCTCAAAGTCCTCGCATGAACTCGGTATCGAAAGAACAAGCAATAGCTATGTTTCAATCTTATGCATAAATCGGTGTACCTCATGGTGCGGCCATGGGGGTTTATATAGCCTCACGCAAGCACAAAACTCGGATGAACAGCAACCGAGTGCTACAGTAATCTGAGTCCGACACTGTTCCTGCTACGTAATTCGAGTCCGATTACTGTTCACGGAACAGATAATCCGATTCAAAAAACATCCTACTTTAATTTGGAAATTTAAACTAGTCTCCCTCTCGGTTTCCCTTGTATTGTGAGCTTTCCTTCTCTTAGCTTATGCGAATTTGCTCGATGCACTTGATGCTTCTTTTATGCCAATGTAACCCTTGTTGCCATGTCACCATATGTCTTTCTTGACCGCCGCGTGTGCTAGGTGTTATCTCACGAGCACGTTCCCACTGGGTGGCCACATGGGTTTCTTCTCCTTGTTGGCCGCATGTGTTTCTCCTCCATGAATTTGTTCCGGCCTCCCTCTCCTCCTCCCTCGGTTCCAAAGTCTTTAAATTTGTCAAACCCGAGAATGCACCAAGTATTGCTTTAGGTAGTAACCAATTCTCATTGGCAACAAAAGGAAATTCATTAAGAAACAAATGCACTGTTGTTTGAGAAGTTTAGCTCTGCTTCACGAATAACCTCATAAGTAGTAGGATATCCTCATCAGGGAGGATTGTTTACACACACGTGGAATTCAAACATAATCGGGTCAATGCACTCCACTCTGCGATTGTGTCCTTTTCAGGTGGTGTATGATTTCAAACCCTTTACGCCGTTTGATTTGCTGCCACTTCCAAGTCAACACCGTGTTCATATGGAGAGCATCCAAGCGGTGAGTATGTGAAGAAATTGCATCTCAAAACAAAGAGGACATAGAGCGCAAGGTCAAGTCCTATCTGAGAAGCGCGAATAAACGGAATCAACGGGTGATTTGGTTTGGGTGCACTACATGCAGGATCGTTTTCCGAGCGCCAGAAGTCTAAATTGCTGCCACGAGGTGATGGACCTTTCAAGGTGCTTGCGAAGATCAACGACAATGCCTACAAGATAGAGCTTTCCGCGATGACTATGGCGTGAGCTCTACTTTCAATGTCGATTTATCATCTTTCTTTGGTGGTGATGATCCAGATCGGGGCGACCTTTTCAAGAGGGAGGATGATGAGGGCATCCCTAACACTTATACATCTTTCCCTATTGGTGGTCATACACATACCGAGGTGACGCGCATACGCGGACGCTACAAATAATTCTAGTACGTGCGTGCATATTGGTCCATCGACGAGAGCAAGAGCTAAACTTCTAAATCCAACAGTGCTTTTGTTTCTTAATGAATCTTTCTATTGTCATTGATGAGAATTGGGTATTACCTCATGCATGTGTTTGTGCATTCTCGGGTTTGAACATTGTGAAGCCTTTGGAACCAAGAGGAGGTCTGAGTCAAAGCAATGGAGGAGAAGCTCACATTAGGTCAACCAAGGGGTGAAAAGCCGAGAATTCAAGCCCAACCCGGATCTTCCACAAGTGCAACCGAAATTCATTTCGGAATCAACTCAGAATTCAGTTCGGATCGGTTCGGGACAGCCTAACAGGGCTGTAATAAAAAGGCCATAACTTTTGCATACGGAGTCCGATGGGGTGTTCTTGGACTTGTTTGAAAGCTTATTCCAAGGCCCACACAATGGTTTTGGCCCCAGCTTCAGAAGACTTACGGTCGCGCCGCCGCTATGGCCGAAACAATGTGACGGACTTAAGTTTGGTTTTCCTTTTGTGTGTTCTTAGGTCTTAGCCGAGTTAGAGTTTGATTCGGCATGTGTGGCCGGCCCTAGTCAGTAGCGTGAAGTCGTGGAGGGTGCCTTAAATACCCTTGCCCCTCCCTTGTATCCATTAGACCAGTTTATTCATAAGATTGAAACATAGTTATTGCTTGTTCTTCTAATTCCAGAGTTCGTATGAGGACTTTGAGAGAGGACTTCCTTCATTGATGTTGTGGAGGCCCGATCTTCTCGAAGAGGAACCGTGGATAGTTGATCACGAAGTTGGCGATGTCGCTAGCTGAACACTCGGCGTAATGCACGAACCCTCAACTATTCGGAATAGGCCCAAAACACACCGGTAGTTGTTGCGTGCGAGACCACGCAACGACAAACGCCAAGTCCCCAATTCCCAATGGAACGACGGCTTGACCATGGATTGCAGAACAAAACAATGGATCGCCTAATTCTCTCTCAAAGTCCTCGCATGAACTCTGGTGTCGAAAGAACAAGCAATAGCTATGTTTCAATCTTATGCATAAACTGATCTTTTTATTACAGCCCCCTGTTGGGCTGTCCCGAACCGAATCCGAATTTAATTCTGAGTTGATTCCGAGAAGAATTTCGGTTGGACTTGTGCAGGATCCGAATTGGGCTTGAATTCTTGGGCCTTTCTCCTCTTGGTTGACCCACGTGAGCTTCTCCTCCATTGCTTTGGCTCCGGCCTCCCTCTCCTCCCTCTCGGTTCCAAAGGCTTCACAATGTTCAAACCTGAGAATACACAAAACATTTGCATGAGGACTAACCCAATTCTTATCAATGAAAATAGAAGATTCATTAAGAAACAAAAAAGCACTGTTGATTTAGAAGTTTAGCTCTTGCTTTCAGTCGGTGGACCAACATGCACTTCTCGCACTTGTATTATTTGTAGCTTCACTTATGGCGTCCATCTGTATGTGCGTGACCACCAATAGGGAAAGATGTATCGTTGTTAGGGATGCCCTCATCATCCTCCCTCTTGAAAGGCGTGCC